>HE670556.1:81465-282393 GCA_000313835.2 Heliconius melpomene melpomene | reverse complement strand
GTGTACTTAATATGATTAAAAATCATCATTTAACAGTTGAACAATTAGAATAAACATTGATTTTAAGATTGACCTTCTATTATATAATATTTTACTTTAAAACATGAGGCAGGCCGCGCATTTCATCGTCTATTCTCATAGTCAAACGGAACCGGAATAAAATATTTCAAATGCTGGCAACCCCTGTTTGCGGCAGGAATTTTCCAGGCAACCCTGTTTTATAGTGTTCAGAAAAAAATAAGCTTTAATTTGATATATAATTCATTAAAAAAACACATGAGTGCAAATTATTAACATTTAGTGACATGTTTAAACCAGGCAACCCTAGACTTGCGGCAGACTGAGAGCTGGCAACCCTTAATTTTCCAATTCCTTATGGGATTATCTTTCAAATGATGTGCGATTCATATAAAAAACGTATTGGTGCAATTTTCTCCAAAAACGAGTTACGAAAAAATGTAATTAAAGGTGATTGCGGCAGGATTCTTCCAGGCAACCCAGGTGTAATCTGTTCTACTAATCATGTATTATTCATTAATATAGGTTTAATTAAGAAAACTGGTATATGCAGGATTCAACGGCCGGATCCCAGGGTAAATAATTTATTTTATTTCAAATGTCTTTAATTAGTAAGACGTGGAGATAGATAATAATAGATGACGAATAGAATAGTGATTCGTCACTAAATTCGTAGGTTTCTCTCCATGGAAAATTTCATTTTTTAAGTTTTTAAAAATTAAAATAACATCAACATATTGGGGTACGGAGTGTCTTAACAATAGGTTCCCTCTGCCTACTATTGAGTTTTTTTTCTGACACGTTTAATAATTGTGAAAAATTAAATTATTTCTTCTAAATTTTACGGTAGGCATTATCATTTTTTATCTGTAATAGGGATCTCAAAAAAAACGCCAGCCATCAAAAAAAGCTTTGAGAGAAAACAATAATTCGATTTCTATCAGATAAATTGAAAAAAAAATCTCACTAGGTAATTATACTTGATTTATAAGGATTTAGCACTTTAAACCTCTTTTCTCTCCATTGTCGTTTAATTGAATGATTAAATTGAGGCATTAAGAGGGATTCCGTCGCCTATTGTCTATATTGTCTTTAAAAACAAAAGAATCAATCGATGACGGCGCGGTTTCCCGCCGTTCGCGCGCCATTTTTAATCTGTGACTTTTGACAGTTCAATTTTAGTTTTACTTTTAATAATGGCTCTTGTTTTTGGGTTTATTAAGAGGAGGCGATAAGAAGTTATTTGAAAAGAAAGGTACATATTTTTTTAAAATAAATATACTTTATAGGAATATTAAGTAGTATGGCAGCGTAGCATCTTATTGTAAAACGCGGTAGTGTTAAGTTTCAATTCGATTTTGTGCTTTAAGTCAATCCAACGCTACGTTTCTTCTTTTCAGTACAAATGAAAATATCTTCAATTCAATCATTATGCCAATTCGAAGTCGAAGATCAAACCCAAAACCATTGCTCTCTTATTATTCCACTTTACTACGACCGTCAAATAAATATTAAACAGCCGTAACTTACAGGTAGGCAAAGGGGTGTGTATCGCCCAGGGATATATTTATTATATTTCATTTGGACACCTAATTATTAGTTATGAGAGAAGTTCGCGGATTTAATTCTGATTGATGTGGTTTTCGTTAGGGTTTTGTCACTTTTAATATATGTATGTACGTATGCGTGTTACGAATCGCATGTTTTTAAATTTATAATTGTGGTTATTTCACAGATACCTATTGTTTTTGGTCGTTTATTTATTGATTAGCTTTTACCAATAGCATTTCTCGCGTTATTAAATGTATACCTACCTATACTAAACTAAGAGTCCATGTATGACATTCTAAGAGCCTGAAGTAACTGATCGGCAGGTACATACAGACAGACATCCAACGTCGTAACGATTAACATTATGTAATATTTATTTTAGCTTGATATTGAATCCCGCACATAGAAGGGTAGGCAGAGCGTACCTAGGAATACCACCGCCACTCAACACCTGGCGAAAAATGGAACATTGAGTGACTTAACACTAAATAACTAGCCTTCCTGCTGTGCAGGATAAAGTATGCATCCTATATATTATTATAAAAAAGTATACAATTAAATGAAAGCAAAAGGGAAAACTTTCAATGTCTGTTCTTTTTATTGTATTTATCGTAATATTTTTTTTATAATTACAGGAAGCGAAGTGAACTGGTGCTAGCGATCGAATCGGTCACTGATCATCTATGTAAGAAGGTAATATTGATGAAATTTGATATATATATATATAGCTAAGTAAATAACTCGTGTGTGTATGTACAGTTACTGTAATACGTTGTTATCGTAACGGCGCGGCGATGCCTCTCACTTGTTATCATTAAAAAATTACGAAACCTCCGAGAAGTGCGAAACCTTTCTTAAAGCTGCGCGTCATAAAAGTTTGGATTTTTTAATAATGTCTCTTTGATGCGCATGCGACGGTTGTTTCCATTGTATCGATATACATAATTATTATTTAAAATTCGCTTCACGTTTTATCTATATATAGCAGGGTAGACAGAGGGAACCTAGTGACGCTTATAGTAATATTCTATGCCGTAGCGACATTTCGACCTTCTAATAAATTATGTAGAAGTTATTTTAGCTATGTGGTAATAATTGTTTTCAAGTAAATCCTTTATTTACACGTTTTATTACAACATGTTGGGCAAAGAGACCCTAGTGTCAAGATATACTGTTCTCCGTATCCCGAATCCGAGATCTTGCGACTGCGAGTCGAGATTAAACGGTTCCTACTGGAAACTGTTTTTAATTCACATTTACTTACTAAACAAAAATATTCATAATCCAATGGGCACGCGCACCAATCAGGTCACTAAAGTGTCAATTGTGGAAAAGAAAACGCCTCAAATGTACAGTCGTTAAATTTTATCATCCGATGAAAGAATGGTATGAAATTTGAACACGTCAAACATTATGTACGGTGGGGAACTAAAGTATTTATATTTCTTACATAAGCTGTTATAATAAATGGATTATATTATTTATTAAAGTTCATCTATATTCTTAGTATGTGGTTATAATTATTATAGTTATTTATATCACTATCATCAACTTGACTTTTACACTTACAATCGCCAATGCAAAAAGAATTTTTCTATTCGAACCTGTAGTTCCTGAGATAAGAGTGTTTAACTAAACAAATACTTTAGCTTTATATTATTAGTATATAATATATTGTTTTCGGTTAAAATATAAAAAACAACCATCCAAATCTTCGTTGTCGAGATACAACAAACATTCACTCAAACTAGGTTAATTATAAAATCCAAGGATCCACAAAATAATATTTAATTTTGTATCAAAAATATCAATTGCATTTAAATTATCCGCGTTATTATTCTTAACGCTATTTAATTTGTAATTTTTCGTGTAAAAGTAAACTAATTATCGAGGGCGCTGTGTGGTCCACTTGTTTTTGATACAATAAATGAGTATAGTTTTCTTTTTTATTGTTATAGGGTCGTTTATTTTTTTTTTCGGTATCAAGGTGTTATTTTCGATTTTGTAATGAAGAGTTGATCTTTGAAGCGATGTAATTCGAATCGAAGATGGTATTTTTTTATAAATGATATAAAAAGAAATTGTTATAACACTACACATCGAACTCAAGCGGTAAGCGATAAAAGAAAGGACTTGGAGAATATCAATTTAATAATTGACATAATCTTGGTTTAAGGAGCACCAAGACCATGAGCTCCTCTCCTCTCTCTAAATAACTAAATTCGAAATACTTCTGCTAGTGTCGCCTCCGAAGTACTTTCTAGAAATAAATTGATCAAGAACTGACGACTGACTCTAGAAATGTTATGTCAATAAATTCTAGATATTTTGTAGCATATTTTTTTTACATGTTTTTTTTCTTTAAATTTTCTGTTACAACACTATGATTTGTTTGCGAAGAGAAAGAGAGAATTTCTAGCTGTTTGAATTTAGTTAAAAACGGATTATCTTATTAAATTACAAATAACTAACACTTAAGTAAAATAAGACTAAACGTCCCGACGTATGGGAGGTCCCTCATACACATAATGTGTAGGTAGTCTACATATGAATACGAAGTAAACGCGTAAATCTTGCGTGGAACGAAAATTCCTATGTTTATAGCAATTAACAGTTCCCAGCGTCATGTCACTTGCGAGACCAACATGATTTAGTATTAAGAGTGGGACATACATACATACACTCAGTTGAATAGTCGTACGCTAGAACGCAGTAGTAGCGAAGATATTAGTAGTATCTATTTTTTTTCATACTGTACCCTGTACAGTAGAGTATTTCCTGTTTTTCCAATACCGGGAACGGTCTTAACTGGGTTCCCTCTGCCTTTCCCGCTAATAGCGGGATGCAGCGTGAATCTAAAAAAATATATATATTTCAACGCCACAATCAATATCAGTTCTCATATTTTCAATCTCCCTCCGAGCACAAAACATAATATTAATTAAGTAAAAACTAAGAACCCCCAATATATTCTTAGCCTTATGTCCGCTTTCGAGTTATTTATTGCTATCTTAATTACCGACTAGAAAGGACGAGAGACTCCCATACGAGAACGTCCGCGTCACTGAAATTTGAAACAATCGTTTAATTGTAAATTGTTATAACTTTGATAGATTTATTGCTTGTATTTGTTTATTATGTTCTCGTTCTTGTTTTTGTTATTATTCTGGGTGTGTTTGGAGATAAGTTTATTTTATTAGAACAATTTCTTGAGATATTACCTATTATGTATATAGAGGCTAGTTTTGGCGCAAGCGACTGTGGATTCGATTCTCACTCAAGAAAATAAAATATTTAATATTTTCATTCAAATGATATCCTACTGCACTATCCTACTGCAGTTCTAGGTTAAATAATTAGTGCCTGTATATTTATCATGAAGTAGTGGGTTCGATTCCCATTGAAGGCATATTTTTTGTTATGCTACTCAGTGCATAATATAAAATATGGTGTGCTAAGTAGCGAATTTGCGAAAATTCTAGAACGAAATGTCTGAACGAATGTCATATTCTCCGTTCTCTGTCTCCGCGGAGACGCGCAATAGAAGAAATATTACTGTCAATCTTAATAATACCGCTTTTACTATGATAAATGTATTTATAACTATCGCCGTGTTAGATAAAAAATGACAAGCCATTGTTGATATGATTTATTAAACAATGAACTATTAAGAAAAATCTTTTACACAATTGTATGGTAATAAGAGAAAATAATCATTGAAGTTTACTTGAAACAGTATGATTATTATAGTTACATTTCGTAGGTCGTAATGGTTAGGTAGACATCACTTAGTGTTAAATAATTCTGTTCTCCACTTTCCGCCGAAATTCGTGTTGGTCGAGTGGTGAAACTTCAAGCCTATTTACTATGCTAGATGGAGAATATTTTAGCTTTTTAGTCGAAATATTTGTTCTTTTTTTACAAGCTTTTGTTTAATTTGCTTTCTCAATTTGATCCACTTCTCATTGAGCTGAATATTGAAATATGATTTCAGTTCTAACGACAAATTTTTACACAACTCATCTATTATGTGTATCAAATGAAAGCGCTAGAAAGTTTGTCAAAAGGTTTTGTTAATTAATACTCTTTAGTTATAACTCAAATAATATAAATTTACTCTAAGCGAAAATCAAACCTCCTAATCCTGATACATTTTTTAACGTTTTTAAACGTTTTTTATAAAACCATATCGACCTTATGGGATCAGTTTTCATTATACATTATTTATATCTTTAGGATAACTCCTACATTAACTATAACTGATAAACATAAATAAGTCAAACTACGCCCATCATTCATTGGAGGTGGTCACGCCTTCAATGCCAATAAATCTTTTGATCAATAAAAAGAGTTCGTATTGTAATAAAAACTTTTTTGTATTATATATGTTTTTAGTAAATGACTACTAAATTATATTATACCTAGGTCATATTAAGTAACTCATAAGCTCGTGTTAATTTTCTTTATAGTTTAAACATAATGTATTAGGTTTGTCTTTGGAGATTTCGTAGGGTGGTGGGACTGCCTCTGACCAACGCGATGGTAAGACTAAACGCGGCGTTAAACGCTACTCAACGTGAAATGTATCTAATTGGGACGACATAATATGTTAGATGTATTCTTTTGACAAAAGATTCTCTCTAGGCGTACCCAGCTTTGTATTTCATAACTGTTGTTATGTATGCTTTAACTAAAATTAAAATGTTTATTTTGTTAAAAGGTCATCGTAGCGTAGTGATATCGAACCGCCACCCACTAAGCCGAAACGGCGGAACTGGAGAACGCGTTACAAAAATGGAATTACAGGTTAGTTTTTAAGTTTTAAAATTCTTTATTAATAAATAAGTAAGATAACAAACAACTTAAGCTAGAAAATATGTTGTTAACATAATTTAAAAGAATTACAGGTAAAAATTTGGTTTTTATTTGAGATTTTATACAACTGCTAAAAATCATTGCTTCACTAACAGTTTTTATGAATTATAACTCCACGCGAAATGAAAACTTGTAATTATAAACGGCGGCGTTGAGTTTCGCCACTCAACGCAATGCCTCCAGAATTCGGCTGAAAGTGGAGAATGGAATGTCTTAATACTAGGTTCGCTCTGCCTACCCTGCAACGGGCGGGATACAGCGTGAAGCTGATGTGATATTTCATTATTTATATATAAAAAAACAGGTAATTCTGTAGTTTTTAAGAAATAATTACAATTAAACATGTTACAACGAGCTTGATCATTTTGGATATTTGAACACCTTACGCCATCTACCGTACAACGTCTTAGTTAGCTGTAGGTATTTTAAATAAGAGAAGTTCACTAAGTATTGTTATTTTGAAATTATTTTATAATAAGTGTTTTGAAATTGAATAAAACCAAAAAATATATTTTATTAGCTTCACGCGGTATTTCGTGTGTAGCAGGGTGCGCAGAGGGAATCTGGGAACCTAGTGTTAAGACACTCTGTTTCCATTAAGACACTTCTATTTCGCACTTTTCTCTCTTAATTATTAATATCTTACTGCAATATTTGCCCATCACTTAAAATCGTAAAAACCAAGCTACGAATATTTATTTATTCGCTGAAGCGCAGCGGCTAAGCGTGTAACTGTAATCGCGACGGTTCATAATTCGATTCCCATTCAGGGACTAGGCGGCGTTAAGTTCCGTCACTCAATACGCTAAAATAAAACTAAAGGAAAAACATTTATAAAATAAACCACATACACAGAACTAAAATAAAAATATCCAATAGATATCGAAACATCAATTTATTATCTATCTAAAAAGAATTTTATATGAAACGGTCTCGCATCAAAATTCAACCTACACTTTGTGCTGTCAGTGCAAGCTGACGCCGTGATTTACCTGATGGGCAGGTTACACTCGTATACATGTAGAGCTTTGGTAAAAAACTGAAATATATATAAAATTTATCGCCACTCCACGTGCAGTGCAACCAGAATTCGGCGGAATGTGGGGGTCTAGAACTAGGTTCCCAGATTCCCTCTGCTTACTTTCAGCTAAATCAACCAATTAAGCTAAAACAATATAGGATTTTTTTTCAGCCTTACGCTTTCCTCTGCACACTAGCCGATGTAGACAGAGAGTTTTACGACACTCCGCTGATCATTTTCTGACTAATTTCAGGGGGATTGTGTGTTGAGTGTAAGAACTTCATATTGTGTTTTATCTATCAGAGCACGAAACTATTTCAGGATTATGATTGTTTCAAGTGTTTATCACATACTAAATATAAAAAAAATATTTTGTAAAATACGTTTGAACTCCCCAAAGAGTACAAGTAACGTGGTATCCGGAAGGAACCTGGGAACCTAGTGCTAAAACACTCCATTCCTATTAAAACCTCACAAACAATTAAAAATATATAGATAAACTAAAATATACGTCTTATACAACCTTATCAACAATATATTAATTACAATAACTTATTCACACGTCACAGTGCATCGGAATTGATCGTTGCACTTTATTGAAGAACATCTAGACTCTACTCGATAGGTACTCGCTGATGTAGCTTATAGCTTAAAACGTAGATTTAAACGTTTTGATACTTTGTAGGAATTCATTTTATAGATATGTAGTCTATTAGATGAGTATTATAAACCCATCAGTTCTGGTTCGATTCCTACTAGAAATTTGATTTTTTTTTCATTTCTTCGCTCTTAAAAAAAATCGGCACATTGAATTTAGCTTTGTATTCGTTTATCGTATTTTTCGTATAACCAAACAATTCTGGGACGAACACTGACCACTTGACTCTCCCTATTGCTTTCCAAATGAAGATAACCTAGTGTCAGGGCACCATTTCTCTTTTCATCCGAATTGAGAGGAAAAACACGATAATAATTTGAATTATAATCTTTCTTTTAATAATCTTACATAGGTCTTAAAATATCAAGATACATAGATCTGCTCGCCGCGCCCGGACTCTGGACTGAGCGAGCTCACCTTACTACAAATCATTCACCGCCCATTCTAAAGTTCCATTCTTATTGATTTATTTCATATTATTATTAATTTGAAACAAGCCGAAAGAGTTATTTATTAAAATGTTACTTCAATCTGATAAGTTTGAATTTATAGCTACTTCTTAGGGTTCGGTGGGTATATATAAAAAATGTATTAATTATGCGTTTCTTGCCATCTGTCTGTCCTTCTCGATAGATTACATAAATAATGCTTTTCGAAGCAACAGTCGACGTATTTTTGTAGAATGACGTTCGTAGGATCTAATTAGGTTCAAATTAGATAGTAAGGTACTTGCGCATCTTCCTTTTATCATTGGTTTTTTTAACTTCAAGCAGTATTCCGCTCATAGCAGGGTATACAGAAGGAACCTGAGAACCTGATGTGACGCTGCGATTTGGATTAAATGAAAATAATAAATCTTTCATTTCCTCAAGTGAGAGTCAAACACACAACCTGTTGCGTTGCACACTTGTGCCCTTACGCCACGATTACCTTCTTATTTTTGTTTAAAGACAGTCGAAAAGCCAAGAGATTTGAAAAATGTATTAGAAAACTCTGCGTTTAAAAAATATATATTATATTCAAATATTAACAACTATTCAAACACATATCAAAATATTAACAACCTTAATTAACATTGATGTGCAGCGTTGAGTTTCGCCAATCTATACGAAATGTCTTGAAAATTTGGTAAGTAACTGATAGGAGAGAAAAAGTGCATTTTATTTAATGAATTAACAAAATTATTTTTTTAACAAATGCCACTAACTCGAACTTGACATATACTTTACCTTAGATATCTTTAGGTAACTCCCGTATTTATGGTATAGATAAGTCTAGTTAAAATGCATAATATAATAAGGATGGCTTTAATTTTATGTGCAATATCGTTTTAATTAAGAAATTAAGATAATTTTAAAATGAAAAGACCGAATGCCCGGACCCCTAATCTTTCAAGTAATTTAAAAAGATATGGTTTTTTTAATGATTTTTTATAGTTTTGTTATTTCGATACTTGAGTGGTTTGAAAGAACGGTCGTTGTCTCATCAGTTTGAGGTGGACGGACGTTATCAATAATTTATATTGTTTAACGCTTCAGTCCCATATCTTTGTAATGTCGACCGCATTGTAAATTGTTGGGTTAAAATTATTTGACTATTAATTAGGTGTATATAGGTAGGTATATGTAGTATTTGTGTACTGACTGACTTTCTTAAGATCATACTGAGTTTGATTCGACAGCTCAAAGATTTTAAGTATATTTTCAATATTATGTATGATAAGTTTGGCTTTAATGAAATATCTAAATTTCTATAATTAATTGCATCATTTGCGCTACAAATCAATTCAAATATTGATAAGCAAAAGTAAATATGTTTAATGTAAAAAAACAATAGACCAGAAACAATTTAGTTCGTTCGAATAATCATCAAATACACTATAAATATACGGAATAACAAGATCCCATCACGATTCGATACTAAACAAGAGATATATTGTTCACATTTGTGACGCTTGTGTGACATTCGTTCAGGTACAGTGTGCCACTAGAAATGTCCACTAAATCCACTCTTATTTCTATGGAGCATAAGGCACAATTATTCTGCCCACTGTACCCGATAAAGCCAATTCCGAAGCACCTATTCAAAGCAGAGTAACACCTACCGAATAAAATACACAACACAATATGTAGTTGTCAGTGCTTGATAGAACCTGTCTTTCAAACTATCTACTCCTGTAATAACTCTGAAATATCTTATATATATTGGGAGATATTTGAAAATAAACCTTATGGAGAGAGAAAACCGTTCATTTTCACTTTTCCATCTAAATCGCTCATACGGCCTTTAAAATCACGGAAAACATATCAAAAGCTATACATTGCTGTAGATTTCTAAGCCACGTTATACATTACGTTTGTACTAAGCCATGAACTTCCAAAATAACGGTTCAAACGGCAATGTATTTCAAAGTCAAAGGTAAACTGACTCTGTTTATTTAAGTGATGATAGTTTCGCCGTTCCCTTGAGAGGCAGCAGGAGTAGGTGCTGAAATGATCGTCGTACGGATCAATGGTATGTCAAAATTGTGTTATAGGTGGGTACTTGTGGGATTTATGCATTCGAGCAATCCGGACAGTGATAGATTTTAGATTTCCACCTGAAATTCCCACTTGGATAGTTCGTAAGCTGTTGGAAATGGACGTGATAACGATATTATGAAATATACGTATATTGGAATACAATTTTTTGTATTTGAAATATTAGAAGCCTTTGTGGTTTAATGAGACAGTGTCTGACTGAAAAGCTATTAGTGGGTTCGATGCCCATTCGGGAAAAAAATATTAAAATATGTATTATTAAATTATTTTCATTACATCAACACTTAAGAGGCCGAATAGAAGAGCGGTAACGAAGTAACGTCACTCTAGGTTCCCTGTGCCTACCCTGCTATACAATGTGAATCTAATCTTAAATCAATTAATTCCTTAGCACCAATCTGTGAATAGAATTTTTGACAACAGGTTTTTTGTCAAACCTGCTGCTGCTGCTTTATGTGGGATTAAACGTCAAGCAAAAAAATACATTCGTTTGTGTAAGTAACTCATTCATAGAGATGAACCGGTAATCGTATTTATGAACATAAAAATCAAAAAATCTTATTAATATTGGCTTTGTACTAATAAGCACATTATAGTACAGATCAAATAGGATTTGTAAGTTTGTATTTTGTTTCTGTAACTAGGAGAAAACTGTAGAGCAACACGATTTATCATTATTTAACAGATTTAAAATATTTTTCTTCTGTTTAGCATTAGTCTCAGTCTTTGTAGCCAGGATCTGGTCTTCCAACTCCCACTACTCTGGTTTGCTCGGTACACAACATTCTCTTGACGTAAAGTGATTTATCTGTTAGGTCTCATTTCGTAAATCACGACATCTCGACATCGCTTCCTCAGGCGTCAGGGTGGTCTTACTCCAGCGAGACAACAAAACAGGGCATTCTTCCGATATCCTGAATCCGTACAAACTCGGGACATCTTATTCTAATTAAATAAATTTACAGTAACTATTAATATAAACGCATATAGATCACTAAAGCTACTTTCTCCTTAACCCGACCTTACTTTCATACAAACAACAATAATTCATACATCAATTCTAAAACTAAGCGTAAACCCTTCAAAGCACCATTAAATGAAACCTCATTGTCTCCTATCGTTACGGGATCGGATCGCAAAACACCGTACCTGAATAACCCAATAATTGTGTACATAAATCATTTGAACGACTTCTGATAATTCTCGCTATAAAGTAACTGTGTGGTCTAAACAAGAGCGATTTTACACGGGATAGTCATTAAAATGTATGAAATTTATTGAAAAATTTAAATGTATATTTATTATTTTAATTCTAGCAACCTCCATCGTGGTAAACGGAGACTTTTTCTGCGTTGGTTTTTCACACCACTTTTCTACTTCAGTGTACTATTTATTTTTCTTATAACATGCAGGGTAGTTAACAATAAAATTATTATGAAGTTATTGAAAATTACCTTTTAGTAGAGGATATCTATTCTAGTGTTAGGACTCTATTTCCCAGTTTCACATAGTAAAATATTGTAATCGCTTGTAACTTAAATGTGCCAAGTCCCAAACTCAAGGGTAGAGGGCAGTGATAACGATACGTGAGTACTTTCAAACCTTTTGTCAAGACGATAATGCCAAAATATATGTATTTTATATATATGTATGTTTGTGCATTGTAGGCTTTTTGCGTTTGTCACATTTTCAAAGCCAAAGCAAGGCCTCTTATTTTAATTTAAACGTTTTTCTCATCTTTTGTCCTTAAAACATTTTGGTGATAGGTTGTTTATTGTTATATTATTATCTTTTACTTTGTGATAGGTTATAATCTTGTTGTGAGTAATTACAAAGGATTTTTATTTTAAAATTTAAATGAATGGGGCTTAGATGTAAATATATTTTGATTTATAATATTATGTATTGAAAATCCAAGTCTTAAATTGGAGTCTCGGGATGATGTTTATTAATTTTTAAGGTGGGCAAATTTATCTAGTTACTCCCTTTTTCTTGCGCCGCCCACCTTCCAACGTATTGTATGTTGAGTGGCAAAAGTCTACGTTGTGCATTGTCCTCTTACCATAGCGAGGAAATAAAAACAAAATACGTATCCCCGAATAAGAATTGAACCTGTAATCGTCTTATTTACTGTCATTTAGGTTCCGTTTCATAAAAAATGTATCACCAAGACCGGCTATGACAATAGCTCATTTATTCACACCGTCCAATAGATTCAACTAAGTGCTTTCAGAAGAATTTCCTAAAACGAAAAAAAGCTCACGCTTGCCATTCATTAAGATTATTTTTACACCTAAATTTGAACTCTATACCTTCGAAATAAGGGTGGGGCAAATAAAAGGACACATGATGATTTAAAGGCCCGTTTTAATGGCGCGATAAATAACGGTCACCGTTTAAGTACAGCTCTTAGATGCCATCTAGTGGCTACGTTCGAATATAATATATCATATTAATTTATATTTACTCAGTTTTGTTTAGTTGTTTTTGTGTATTTTTCGGAGATTGTTTGGAAAAATTGTTTTTTGGGGATACATGTATATATTTTTTTTCCGTATCTTAATTTTTTTACGCTTTTCAGAAATAATTACTCATTCCCCCAGGTAATCCACAACCATCGCGTTCACAGTTAGACAATGTAGTACAGCGACATTACGGCCTCTATTTTTAACATTATAATATTATTAGTAACATTTATTTTTATTTCATATAAAATAACTAGAGATAAAGATATTTCTTAAGCGTAGTGTCTGGATCAATATGTACTTAAATAACATTTTACTAGATGTCGCTACATATATGGTCATAGGCCCTACATATTAATATTATATTAGGGGTATTTTGTCTCTTTGTAGAATTACTTGATTTTATGTTTAAAACATTTAGAAAGAAACTTACAAAATTATAACAATTAGCTTAGTAATTATTTCATTATATTCTTATTGTAGTTGCAAGAAGTTTCTTAAAGAAAGTAAAGATGGCAGCACTAGTATGGTCAATGACCATAAAAATTAAAATTATAATCGATATAGTGCAATTGATCTTCAAAAGATGTCGCTTTAAAATTTTTATAAAAATACAAATTTGTATTTATTTCTTTCTATTTCTAAGTAATTTTTCACTTTTTTTAACAATGATAGTAGAGTTTTATTACAATTCATCGTTTTCGTCGTTTCGTCGTAGTGCAGCACAGCGTCGATATAAATGTAATAATTGTGGGTTCAATTCAGATTCGGATTAATTAATGGTTTTCATAATTTTTGGAACTCGACAAGCAATGTTTTGAAAATTGGCCGTAGTGGAATGTCTTAATAAGAGATTTCCCTACTGCCTTTCCTGGTACGTAGTACCAAAAACTAGTTATTTTTTTAGGTTCATGGTGTATCCCGTCCATAGCAGGCAAGGGGAATCTGGGAACTCAGAGTTAAGACACTCCGTTTCCATTTAGCCACATGTTTTCCTCTTTCCACAGATTCTCGAGGCATTATGTATCAGTGGTGGAACTCAACACCGCGTTCATTACCAGAGCGAGGAAATGGAAATATTCAATACTCTATTTCATAAAGTACGAATCAAACCCACAACTGTCGTGTTCACAGTCGCACACGCCACTACTGTGGCCTCAATTACGGTCTTTATAATATACTTATATAATATTTTTCAATTGAACATTTTTTTTGTCAATGGACAAAGAATACATAATAAATGTACGACGTGAATGTGACAGGCTGATGATTTCGTTCCATTGTTTTTAATATATCAATCAATATGAAAGTATGGAGCGGTTATGGCATAATTTTACATGTCTTCTCTTTTGGGCTGGACACAAAATCGAGATCTTTTTTATGGCATCACGCTTTATCCTGCATATAGTGCGGTAGAAAGTGTTTAATTCACTTCGTTCTCAATTTTTGAGACGTTTCGTGTTAAGTGGCGGAAGTCATTGTTGCTGATAATAGTAATTCTTTCTTCTGACTTAGAATCGACTCTACAACCATCACGTTTACTACGCGATGATGTACTGTATTACTACGCCACGACGACGACGACCTAATTTAATGTCATTTCCATTTAAATGTCACCCAATTTTTGACCAGTTAAAAAAAAATACAATAATTCCCATGATCAAGGATCGAACATATAACCATCACATGTTTCATCATACACTGCCCCACTGCGCCATGGAGGCGTAATCTTAAACGAAAATATAATTCACTAATGACCACGATAGGCTGTTGATTTACGGCGGAAGTCGGGCGCCATTGCAAGTAATATCAGATGGTATTAAAATATCAGTTTGATCTCACGTCGCTTTATTTATTACTAAATACGTTTTTTCTACGTCTACCCTCAATTATTTGGTAATGCTTTTTGGATTTAGTTTTTTTAATTATTATAATTTGCAAGTCTTATAGAACGTCGTGGCGCCGTGGCATATGGCTCTGCACGCACACTAGCATGAACATTGTGGCTTGAAGCATTGACTCCCACTAGTTCCCTAGTGGGAGTCGTACCGTTAATATATTCATGCATAGTCTCGAAATTTTATGAAATGGAAAGTGTCTTAACACTAGTTTCTTCGGCTTACTGTGATACAGCGGGATACACCGTGAAGTTAAAAAAGGATAATAGGTAGGAAGAATACCATATATAACTATTAGATACAAGGTTGGCTTCGTATTAAATGAAAATAACAAAGCAATACATCTCATTAACAAAATTACAACTACCCTCTTACTTGATTTCGAATCCGGTAAAGTTCAAAACGATAATTCAAACTCGATCGACGTTTAAATAAGAACAAACGCTGTCGCTAGCGAGTAGCGAGTGGCGGTGCGAATAAATTACAAAGATATATTATTATTAAAATTTGGGCGTGAACTTCGGTTTATCAGGAGAGAGGACGGGAGCGGGAGGAGCGGGTTGACTTGAGTAGACGCTATAAATAAAGCTTTTGACGTCGTTTCCTATCATATTGTAATTAAAATGAGTTGAGGCCGTCCTGGTGCAGTGACACAGTATCTGATTGTAAACGTGATAGTTGTGGGTTCTATGGCCACTCCGGGAATGAGTTATTTTTAATTCTTCGATGTAGCAACAATGTAAGAGGCTGTGTTGCGTTCCGCACGCAATGATGTTCTGTTAAGTGCAAGATATAGCGATACGCTAAAATACATATTAAATAAAATATTAAATTCATTGTAGTTATGCGAAATTGTCTTTATTCTTCTAGATAATTTATCATGTGAAATTTATTGAGAGAACTTAGTGATGAATTTCTCCAATCTTCATTTAAAGTCCATGCAGGAAATCAACAAGTATCTAAATAATATAAAGGCCGTCATGACGAAGCGGCTGTGTCTGACTGTAAACACGACGTTTGTGGGTTTGATGCTCAGTCAGGGAATCGAATTATTTTAATTTCTATATTCACGTAAAATGACAAAGCGGGGCGGTTTATCCACTACTCAACATGCAATAAGTATATCGAAAAAATTGTGCAGAGTGTCTTATCACTAACGTCTATCCACTCACCCTGCCATATAAAGAATACAGCGTGAAACCACAAACACCCCACACAAAAAAAAATAAGCCGAAAGTTCATCAACCCTTAATGAACTGTCATATCATGAGAAATGTGGGCTGAATCAATAATTACGTATGATATTTACGATCATCACCCACCCCTGAAAAACACCCCCACGCCCGAGGCGAGTCGATCCGGACCCATAAATAATAAATAGCAGTACCGTGCGTCTGCAGATAATGGTAATTTACGAGGTACCATTGCCGTCAAATCTTTGCCAACTAGATCGACGTTAGGGACCCTTTTTTGTATTTGCTATTACTTTTTTTTGTATGAGTTCTGCTTGTCTCTTCTTTTTTTAATTATTTGTGGGGGGAGGATTGTTCTACGAGGAGCAGTTGATTAATTCATTAATGAGCAAAGGTCGTAACTTCGATTTCAAAGTAAGGTAATCAACTTCACAATGTATTGCATATAGCAGGGTAGACAGAGAGAACGCATTGCCAAGACACTCTATCCAAGACACTCTGTCAAAGAGTGCTTTGCTCCACTTCTTTTTGTCTAAAAGAGTTGAGTTGAGTCGAGTTGTAATAAAATATATTTAGCAAAACATCTAATAGAAACCGGTGTTTTGTTTACAATCAGGCGCAATTTTGCTATACAAGCAAATATGTCCATTTATATCTTGCAATACGTTCCTTAAGAAAATTATTAAAGTGACATACCACTCCGTCCTCTGTTTTTTAATAAAGGTTAAGTAATATTTATTTATTTATTTTAACTTTACGCTGTATCTTTTCATCCTATACATATAGCAGATTAGGTAAAGTAAATCCAGTGGTAAGACACTGTTGAGTGGCGGGGCTCAACGCTGCGCCTAGTTCTGGGAAAAGACAAATAAAAAACATTCCATACCTTTAATTCTAATAAAAAAAATGATGAAACATTAAAACAAATTAGTATGTAAAGTCTTTATAATCATGTGAGTCGCCTTGGCAGCGGGCAGATGCGCGGCGCAGTGCCAAGTATGGACATACTCGTGTACTGCAGACCACCAGATGGCTGTATTCCTTTAAATACCTATACAGAAAACATTTGTATTAATTACTATAATAAATTAAAAATATATAAGGTTAGCTAATATTTTGCTTGTCTAATACACGCAATGGTCATAGGTTTGAGTCCCACTCCAAGGAATATTTATATTTAAACTCCTTTTCTAGTTATAATTTGCATAGTCTAATATGAAATTTAACACTTCGCATTTTTTTAGCTCCACAGTGTATCCCGCATAGAGGGAACTTAGGGTTAACACACTCGGTTTCCAATTACCCCTCAATTTTCAAGACATTGAGTGTTGAGAGGGTAGTAGGGTTACAGTCAGACATTACGTCCCCTATTTTACATATAAATAACAATCACAACAATAAATAGACTTATAATTGTATACTATCCTATACCATAGTACCTTAATGAGACAGTAAAATCTCCATTTTTCATTGCATATTATAAAGCGAAACTAAACGCCGCGGTGCTCTGCTGAAATCGAATTTATCTATTTAGATGCCAAAAATACTTTAGAATTTAGGCAAGCAATAAATCAACAAACAAAAAAACACACAAAACAAATATGATAATCGTAATGTATCGTCATACCTACAGCGTCTTCGGAAAGCTAATTAATAAAACTTAAGTAATAAATAAAGTGCGGGTGGCTGTTAGCAAAAACTGTTAGGATCATAAAGCTGTCAGCGGATGAGGCACTGCCTTTGTTGCTATGTAACGTCGACCGATAAATCTGATACGACAATTTGAACTGGGCGGTGCCTTCTTTCGATTTTGGCTCTGGTTTCCGTAATTTAATATATTGGATTTCATTTAATTTTATTTGATATTGAAATTGATTAAAATACATTAATTAAACTAAGAACTGATAAGCTTATGAGTAGTACCTAGTTATACATGGTCAAGTGTTGGAAGACTGTACTATCTTTTTTTTCTTTTCACCACATATTCGCTCTTAAAATGAGTGAGATAATTTTGAACCTTGCTTTACAAAAACAGTACCTAGTTAAAAAACAAATCTTTCCAATTTCAAGCATATTTTCCAAGCCTTTCATCAACATTCATACTATTCCACCTGTAATCCTATATGTTGTGATAAACGTAATGTTGGGATGAAATTAAAATTTCAACACTTCATAAATCTCTTCACGAGTACTGCCATCTATCAAGATCTATAAGCAACACGAAAAGCTACTTGCTGACAGACAGATGGTGCTGCACGTTCTACAGCTTATTGATGGTATAAATCGTGCAATCAAAACATTGATCCAAATATAGGCGATGATCAAATGATAATTGTTTACTGTTATTAATATTTTATGGTTTCATCGTTATAATATCTTTTAATTTGGAGTTGAGTTACGAAATACGTTTCTCTCGTGTAGTTAGGTCAAATACAGATTTTTGTATGATAGGTTAAAAATTTAAGAACTAAGTGATATATCACTAAATCAAAGTTGTCTGTTAAATATAAAATTATAATTTTTACATCGTCAAATAACAAAGATAAGCGGATGTTAAAACATTCTGTTTTTTACTATTTTTTTTTAATGAATATATGAAACTTAGCACCGAACTTTGTTTTACCAAACCAAATAAAGAAAAACAAAAATTAGGTTATTATAAATATAAAATAATCTTTCGAATAAGGATCTAACCCAAAACTATAATTTGTATAATAAGCATTTCGCTGTGAAAGGGTTGACATAAAATCATTAAATTATAGAAGTTCACTCAAAATTACCTTAAAATCCAAAAATTCAATTCTAATACCTACAAAGTTGGGAACTGTAACAAAATTCTAAATAATTATAAAACGTACGGAGGAGAGAAGTGATGAAAAGCTCCCCGGCGGCCTCACATCGCATCCCCAGACAGACAACGATGCATTCTGTTTATACACTTTGATTTTACTCTGCTGTATACAGGAGAAAATAAAATATGGGAAGCCAGTGTCGCAGTGAGATAGTTCACTATAAGCACGATGGTTGTAGGTTCGAGGAAATTATCATTTTATTAGGACTTCCTAATTACATGAGTTTACATGAGTTTGCACTTGCAACGTCATGTAATTTATACAAACTCATACATTTCTAAATAATTCTGGCGTTGATTGTATTTTAAATTATAAAATCGTTTAATGACAATTATTCAGACCCTCCAAGTATCCGTCCGATACAATTTCATTCTCTGTACACAAAACTCCTGACAATATTTTAAGTTTTGCCTTTTGCCGTTCTGTTAAAGCGTAGTGTTAAGATCCACCACTCAACAAGCAATGTGTGTAATATTTCAATAGACATCTGGATGGATTTGATATACAATTGGACCCAGAAAGTGTCCTCGATTTTTATCACGTTTAAAGTGATTTTTTTTCCGGGGCAGAACAACGTCTATTGTTATTGTCTATTCTGAAGTTACTTATACTTAAATGTTTTAAATTAACGATTCTAAAGAATCAAACCGAAATTGTCTAATACTAAATGTATAATTACCCTAATAAATGTAAAGTAAAAAATGCCTTGTATGAAAGGAAAATCGGCTGATATTCAAAATAATCTGTCTGTTTACTGAGAATCTCATTTGCTTAATTTAAGTTAAAATTAAATTAAAATATTTATTTTATTAATTGATACTTCGTTCTGTTTTAAATGATCGACCATGACCGCTATATTTCAAGAAAGCTTATTTTGAGCTTTCGATTCTGTAAGAGGTGGCATTGACTGCATTTTCAAGGGCAATAGCATAATAATTGGAATAATATGTAATATTAAATATTTCGCTGTAAGTAATATTAAGCCTTAAGGCTTAAACGATAAAATGTGACTGACAACTGACAGATAAATTGATGAACATTAGTTTTTAGTTTGATAAGGATGTTATACAGTAAATTTTAGAACCACGCTTTGATTTGCTACGAGAGCACAGAAATGAAATTATTAATAAATAATAATTAATTGCTCGAGTAGGAATCAAACCCGCAACATGAAAATCAGATCAAAATTTCGTTATTTAGTTTCATTATTTTTATCGTTTTATCGTTAGGTAGAGTGAATAAGACAGGGATTTCGCTCTAATTCGAGCTATTCTGGTTGGTCGTGAAACTGAACGCTACATTTTTCATATCTATTTTCTCCTTATAACATATGAAATACGAGTCCCATCAAAAACCAAAGCTATTGCCCAACAAAGCTCTCAAAGCTCCAATATAACAAAAAGCTTATTTGGCCAAGTATTTTAAATAGAACTTACCTATAAATTCAAAGACAAGTAGCCGACCCGCGACCCGTCCACTACATCACTACCCACGCCGTGTTTTCATTAGCCGACTTAACGTATGACGCGGCGAGGGACTAAATCTTCATTTTTGATGTCCCATGGGTGTTTTAGTGATGTAGAGCTGCTGGATATGGCGTTATGGAAAGTAATTTGTTTTATTTTACATAACCGACTCTTGCTTCGCCTGCTTGATCTACATAATTGTTTGTTGACAAATCTGAATCACTTTAGTGTACTAAAGTGTCATTTTAAAGAGCCATGCACGGGAAACTATAATTGGAGTCAATTCAGTAAAACAATTATTTTCTAGCAATTTTATCGAACAACATAATTTAAATTAAAATGTTTTTTCTTAATTATGAATCTTTTTACTTAATAAAAAGAATTAATATGTAGGGAAGTTTCCGAAAATACAATAGTGAAAACTTAATTTAAATCGATCATCTGGTCTCTGAGGTTAGCGTGCAAAAACGCAGACACAATAGACGAACAGACGAAAAATTAAAAAAAAACATTGATTTGAGTTTACAGATAGATAGATTGGACAGATTTTAAAGAACAATTACCGTAAAAATTTTATTATATTCAATTTGAAGTATTTAAATATGAATGTAGAGGGATTCGAACCCGCGTCTCTTGGAAACCTTTTACATTTGAGTCCGGCTACATTCCAATATTTATACGTTTTTGATATTTTAATACTTCAATAATCGGACGATGCGTAGGGAACGAAGTTTCTTAACACTATCCTTCCCCTACTTACCCCACTATAAGCGGGATACAGTGTGAATTTCAAAAATAAAAAAATAAACACTTGTCCCTTCTTCAAAAACTATATCAGTCCCCATGTCGTCGCAGCCGGACGGGGACAGCGCTAATGTTGATATATCGTGCGGAGTCCGGACGGACGGACGACTTTGTACTGGGATGCTAAATAATAACGTGATCACTGCTCGCTACTTGCTACTTGCTACGAGACGATACCTATTTGTTTTAAATGTTTTAGACATATTTGTAATGGATTTTCTTAGTGTTTTTATTTTTATTTTTTAGAAGCAATTGTGAAACTGGTGGCGCAGAGGCGCAATTGTCTTACTGTTAACGTGATAGGTTGTGGATTTGATTCTCACATGAGGAAATGATATTTTCATTTGGTTGCTCTGGTAACGAGGCAAAGCGAACGTCGAGTTTTACCAATCAACTGCTGTTGAATTAGACGAAAAGTGGGCCTTTTATATAGGACTTTAAAATGCACTGGCAGGATATAATACAAAACTAATAACAAATTAAACTAAGCTATAATCAAAATGTAATTTGTAAGTATTATTAAAAATTCCAACGCGACGGGATGTGAACGTGTAGCTTAATCGGAAAAGCATTTAGACAATATCCTAAGTGTAGATTTGAAGGCTGCTTTTAATGTTTTTTTTAGAACTACGTTATTCTTTTAATTTCCTAAAAATATTATAAAATATTGTTTTTAATTATTACCGGAATGCAATGCAAGCTTGTTTTACCAAATGGTAATAATACATGTACATATATACATAGTTCGATAGATATATAAAAGTAATAGATTAAAGCGAAGACGAATCTTAACTGGACTTAACTAGATATAAAGAAGTTAAATTTTAGCATATAGGTCATGGAGTGTAAAGGTCTGAAAAGTATATCTCAAAATTCCTATGGGTATTTTTTAAATAGTATGAATAAAATCAAACCATCAATCATTATGTTTTTAATTATATATTGCCCCACTTCGCCAATATAGCATAACCAAAAACATTCTTCAAGCAATCTTTCTAATAAGTACTTACATACATACATACATGGATATAGTATATATGTAAGTACTATAGCAAAAATAATTTCGCCCAGTATAAATCATAGATATAAATCACAGATCGGTTTCATGATCAATATCTGGCTATGATGTAGTGATGGGCCAATATTTTAGTCTACACTAACTTGCCCCTCAAAATTATCGGAGCTTAACTTCACTAGACGTGGTGTGGATGATGCTCTACTGCATATAAAATTATTTTTTATAAGGTTTTTTATTTATACATGTATATGTATCAACTTGTAGCACTAAAATATATCTTGCTAGATCTTCTGTAAGAAGCAATTGACAACTTTTTTTTAGTTTTACATTATATTTTTCATATAGCACAGTTGGAAGGGACCTAGTGTTAAAACATTCTTCTCTTTATATGCCCAACTTCACAGCGGCCTCAAGTGACATTCAATTTTTTGTTTGGTTTTTTACAAGTATTAAGGACATTTATTAGTTAGCCGAAAAATAAATTATTAAAATATTTTCCTACTATAAATATTTTTTTGTCTACTTTCACATTTTCTGTTTCTCATTTGTTTTTCGTGTTTTATTATTTTAGATATGCACTGAAGAGTTCTATCTATTTACACAATCTCGATACACTGCTAAACTTTTAATATTTTCACACAAAACTTACAAATAGAGCACCCTTCGTTCAGCTCAACACGAAGTAGCCAATCTCGCTCACAAATAATTTATACCCCGGCATCACGAGAGGGTTAGTCTTATAGGTATTACTTCATATTTCCTTCACCGTCCGACCCTGTTTAAAAATGTTATAATAATCGAACCTATGATAACCTACCCTTGCAGTAATCTTATTGTAATATCGACTTACTTTTTTGTTTACCTAAAATATACGAAGAATAAACAAGAATATATGATATTCTTATTTTATTATGCATTTTTTAAAACAGTGACATTATATAAGTCGAGAAATGTTTTTGCGGCAATGAAGACCGCCACTACGTGTTAATAAACAAAGAACCTAGTATCAAGACGGCCTCTGTAAAGACACGACAAATCTGGAAATATGGAAGATAGATATCTGAAGATATGGAAACTTTTTATTACTAATTAAACGAGACTTTTCCTACAAAAATAAAACACGTTCCTTTTATCCACCTACCAGGAAACTCTACAATACCTCCAGAAATACTGTTCAACTTAAATTTTGAAAAAAAAAGGGTTAGTTTCGTTATCTTCCTTCATAAACAGGGATCAGACCCTTTCGCCATAAATCTGCCCCCCACTCCCACCGCGAGGTGGTTTTGAATTGAGATTGAGCCAATTAAAGTAATCGCCGTAGCACTCGCTGCTTTAGCTTAGTTGCGGGGAGAGGAATAGAGTCGCAGTCTTATGTATGGATAAATAATAATTGATTGATATGTATGCTTGAGAAAATATTTTAATGATAGCCGAGATATAATCTAGAGATGCTTCACTTGGTCTTCAGATAGCAAAAGTTTTTAATACCCTACCAGTCTGGGGTTTCCCCAGTTCTTTTCCTTAGCCTACCTCCATAGATACAACAGTACGCTTATAATTAATTTTTAAAAACAATACGAATATAAAGTACAATAGAAACACAGCATCTCACAGTACAAGCGACGTAAGTTCAATTTTCACTCAAAACAATAATTTATTTTGAGTTCCTCAAATCTAAAGTTAAAAAAATATTTAATACTAAAGGCATTTTTTAGGATATCAAAAAACACACAATGAAAATAAAATAACAGTACCATAAAATAATATTTTTTTTAAATATAAACAGCTCGACCCCTCCACCCCACTCCTGTTCCATCGGATTAGTATCATACAATACAAGCAACGAGTGAATCCTTTTATTTATTACTATTTATTGTTATTGCATTCTCTCTCATTTCTCTCCAATATTATCTTGGGTGTAAATTTCGCTTAGCGTTTCGGGTGCGCTTGTTTTAAATATTATTGCTCTAATTAGATGGATTTTGATATAATATTTATTTGTCGAGTAGTTTTGTTTTGATTTATAGTATTTTTTCGTAAATAGTAGTACACATGTGGTTGTTCAGGTCCTATTTAATCACTCAGAGGAATACAATAATAATAAATTACAAAAATAATTAATATTTTCGTATTTAATATTTTCATTAGAGGCCAGAGCCTATTGCTATGCATAAAATTGAAAAGTGTTGTGTCACGAATACAATTTGTGCATGAATATAAAAATTATGGATTTACCAAATAAAAAAAATATACAAGTCAATTATAAAGAAAACAAAGAAACCAACTGCATAAACTAAACTAACGATGTATCATTTAACAAAATAGTGGCTTACTGATTTAACAGTTACAAGGGAACAAAAGAACCGACATGCACGCTAAAACCATAACATTCCTTTTGGGTTCCACAATCGGGTAAAACGGAAAAATAAGAAACAACAGCAATTGAATACAAATAAAACAAACATACCGTATTCATAATATATATAAGTAAATTTATTATTTCATAGGTTCCGTAGGTGCGTACGTGAATTACGGAGTCACACATTATAATTTCACTGTTCGTAATAATGGCCATATTTCGCGGAGGTATTAACAGTAGATCATCCTGTACATTACAGCTCGTTTTATTTATTGCGACGCGTTATTATTTATATATATTTTTTACTTTACTTCGTTTTACTTTGATCTTGTTATAATTTTTCTTAAACTGCTATTGTTTATAGGAAACATATGAATACGAACCCATGAATTGTTGAAGATGTCCAACCATTTATATAATTAGGCCTATATATAAAAAATTGTTTTAAAAAAACTCATTTTTAGCTTCACATGGTGTTGAGTTTCCCCACATAACATATAACGCCTCGTGAAATGGGCAAAAACTTAGGAACGGAGAGTCTAAAACCTAGACTAACTAAGTACGTTACCATCACTCCGATACCAAAACGAAGTATTTTACACTACTTACATATTTATTTGCCTAATGTAAGCATAGAATAAAAAAAAATTAGGTATATAATAACTAAAATTTGTTTATTACAAGAGTCAATTTCAATAGTCACATAAGTAAACATCAAACGTACTAAGCTAACGAATACATTATAGCTAAATATTGACCTAAGATGGTTCTGAGTATTTAAAATACCTGTCTCTAGGTAGAGTGTGATGGTCTTGACCTTGGATTTGTTTTTTAATTTCGCTCGTTGCTAAATTAAAGATAGCATATGTTATACGGATTTGTGTAGAGATGTCTCCTTGCTGAGCGTTCTATACCTCATTTATGATGGGGACTGTTCTGGGTAACTGTGTGACCTGGTAAATGCCAGTATTAGGTACAAATTTTTCAACCAACTTTTTTCTCACAACTGAGACAGTGCTTGTAGGTCGATATGACATGGATACCTTCAAAAAATATTAACATATAGGTGTCGTTGAAATTTTAATAATTGATTTTTAAATATTAATGCCTCGAAAATCGGGGTAGGCACCCTACTATACTTAGTGACAAGACACTCTGTTCCCCATTTTATTGTGAGGAACATAATGTCGCCCTTTGCCGGATATTACGTATTTTACGTAACTTAAATACTAATTCACGTCTGTGAGCGCCACAACGTAAAGCATTGATCTCAAGCAATCAAGGTCTTAATATCCGCTTTAAAGTAGATCATTACTTAACTTAATTACACTTAACTTTACTTATACTGGTTTAACGAGTTGAAAAACCTTGGCTATTTAGCAATATGTTATAAACATCATACATTAATCCTTAAAAATAGAATAAATTACTTAGGCAGAGGGAACCCAGTGTTTAGACATTCCGGTGTCCCGCACCGTATAACTTTCAAATCATTGAGTGTTGAGTGATGGAACTTAACGCCACGCTTTGGCTTTTTACCAATTCGAGGAAATAAAAAAAATGTTTTTCTCCCGCCTGGGAATCGAAGCTACAACAGTCGCACTTACAAACAGTCTGCGTTATGATGGCCTCATTTTTTATTAGGTCATATTTCAAGAAATATTTTTTCTTAGTGGACCTAAATCAGGTTATTTCCGAGGAAATGAAATATTTAATATTTTCATTTCCTCGCTCTGGTTCCTCAACACACAATGCCCACAGAATTCGACGAAGAGTGGGGACACTTTGTCCTTATGAAAATGGGGCGTTTTAGCATGAGGTGCTCTACCCTCTGCCTAGAATACTTTGTGAAGGATACACCATGAAGCTCAAAAACAAAAAAAGGGAAAACGGTTAACTTGCCATAAACTACTTGTTTTACTGGCCGACCGTCTTACACAACATTGTAAAAGTAGTATATAAGCGGAACTAGTTCTTATTAGCATTGTTAGCTTGTATACGAAAATTGTCTAATAGTTAATACAAAGGTTTTCAACATTTCGATTGTTTATTCTTTTTTACCTCATGTAAAAGAAAAGTGAAAAAAATATTTCTTTTATTTTATTTATAGATTCACGCTGTATCCCGATATAGCTAGGTAGGCAGAGGGAACTCAGGAACCTAATGTTAGGATACTCCGTTCCCATTAAGACATTTACGTTCCCCACTCACTTTCCTGTACCACGTTTGAACATTAACGTGAAATATTATTTTTAAAATATTTCAATATTTTATGCTGTTTTGATACGACAAAGTACAGCGTTAAGTTGCGGACCGACATAGGGTGGTAAATAAAGTCTTTGTCTGTCGGTCAGAACTAAACATCGATTGGCAGAACACGGATCCATAAATAGACTAGCCTAATCGAGACGTATGTAAGTACAAATATCTATGCAAGGATTAACAAAAACTAGCTAACTAACTTTATAAAAAAAAACTAATAATTACAATTGAATAAAAACACTTTATCTTGCACAAGAATGGAATTGGTTACCTTCTATATATTTGTATCTACATACACTATACAATTTAAATGATTTATCTATTAAACACCTGGAGCTACGAACAGTAGACGACTGACGTTGATGAGTCCATAATAATTGAATAATCATTAGATATCTAAAGTATGTATTAGGTATAATATAGCCGGAGGGTAAATATTGTTTAAGTAAAATATATATCCATTATTGTATAGTGTGTCTTTGATTGGTAGAATCTATCGTTTGTTTTGCGGGTTCGATTCTTTTTTATTTCTTTTGACAAAAATGTATGGAATTAGTAATGAATGAAATAGTAGTTAGTATTGAAAATTATAGGCTCAAAAAAAGCACCGTAGTTCCTGAGATTAGCGCGCACCAACAAACTAGCATTAAATTAGCTTCACGCTGTAACCCGCGCATAGCGGGTATGCAAGGACCTACCTAGTGTTAAGACACTCCGAAATGAAATATTTATTTAAATTTATATTTCTATTTCTTCGCTAACGTCCAGACAAAGCGCGGGGTTGAGTTCCGCCACTTGTTGCATAATGAAACTGATAAATTAGGTAGTTTGTATGTTAGTGAAGAATAATCGATCACTTTTGGATGATGCCTAGTAAGTAGTAGTCTCTAAGATTCGTATATTGTCAGGGTATTTGTTAGATTTAAAATACTTAACTTTTGGTATCTCGTAGAACGTAGTGTTTTAACACTCACAAATTCTCTCTAAGTTCAAAACAATCCTTTACATAATCATTTTACTCGTATGTGCGTAATATAAAGCCATAACTATTGTTTATATTTTTTGCTTAGTTTAGCAGTCGTCATGAGTGCGAGATACTTACGTCGATGTTTTAGTGTTTTTGTGTTTGGAATATGTATGAGATGGCATTAGAGCATAGTTGGCAAATGTCAAATTAAATTCAAAGGTTGTGGTATCGATTCTTGTTCAGAGGAATAAATAATTATTTTCCATTATCTATAAGTGTTTTCGTTTTCCACCGCTGGTAGACAAAGCACGGCGTTGAGTTCATAAACACGCGATGTCTCGAAAACTAAACAGAAAATGGAGAAAGGAGTGTCTTAACACTAGGTTTCCTCTGCCCTGCTCTGAGGGTAAAAGACGGAAATCGGCAAGACAAAGCAAAATACATTATTATATCTTTATATTAATTTTAAGTCAAAGAAAATGATACTTTCTACAATAAAATATACTTATGAATTGTTATACTCGCAATGACTTCCTCAACCCATAGCATCAGGTTTTTACATACAATGATGTTACATTATTTACAATGTATATATTTCTTAGGCCACCAGTGTAAAGTAGTCTATTCGATAATTCACATAAGTTAAGCAATTGAGGCCTCAAACGAATACCTATAGGGTAAAACCGGGATAGATGCCCTACTTTTTGAAATACCCACCTAATTAGATAAAATATATTTTTTATAGGAATAATTTTTATTTATTTAGCTAGCTCAATCCTTTGTGATGAATTACTTATATTTTTTTTAAAAAAATCAAATATAGATTTTGCAAAAAATAGCTTTTCGTGAAACACTAATTTTGAGGATAGATGCCTACCTATATGGATAGTTGCCCCACTATGAAAATGCTGGGGAGGATAGATGCCTGCAGAGTAAGGTAGGTGCACTTTATACCGATTAAATGAAAAAACCAAACCAATTGTTAAATAATTCTAATTTTAAAACAGCAATTTTGTTTCCAACAAACATAATCATAATAATGAAAAGTATATAGTGTTTTTAAAATCTTATAATTGCTATTAAATTGTAATATCACAAAAATAGGTAACCATTATTAAAAATTTAAAACATTTGTGTATCTAAAATATAAATTCTTAAGTTTCAACATCCATTATCATATTTTTAAGTTAAATTTTACAACAAAATTACAACTCTTAATATTTTTTGTTGTAAAACACTAATATTATAAATTAAAATATTATAATATGATAAATACTAACATCCACATTGCACAATTATACATTTTTATATTAAAAAGAACAAAATATAATTTTTAAATTAATTATCTCAAATAATAATTATTCGTTATTCCAATTTAATTAAAATTTAGCCAGATAGGGTTTTTATTTTTCCGCATCTTGCGCAATAATTTCTGAAAAATGTACAGGTTTCATGTAGCCAGTCTGACACATTACACATTGAATCCAGTCGGATTGCGACTTCGTATATTTATAGTTTTCGAAACATTCTAAAGATTCTAATGAAACCGTCTAACTTAGTTTTCAATTGTTTTTGCTTTCTCTTAGCTATATCTTTCTTGTGTTTAAAAAATGCTAATTTAATAAATACTTTAAAAAATATTTTAAAAATATATACCTAACTCCATATACTGAGTATAAAGGGATAGATGCCCCTAAGAGCACCTATACCTCGAAAAATCAGGGCAACTATCCTTTGTGATAGGGATAGATGCCAAGGAATTTTTTTAGTAAATTATAAACAAAATAGAATCTATAAGCACCTAGATACAGTCTTAATAAACCAGTACATCGACGTAATAAAAAATATAGCGTAATTGATTACAAATTATAAAGTTATACAACGCAAAATATTAACCTTTAAATCTTTGACGCGTTCACGAATTTCGCCGCGGAGATATTTACTAAAATGTGCTAAACGCGTCCTCATTGCACAAATGTCCGTGAATAACTTTGGTGCGGGAAGACTAAGGCTCCTGCTTGTACAATTATTTTTTTGTCGTGAGTTCGGGAAGTTAGATATTTTGAAAATGGTGCATCTATCCCACTGCGGCATCTATCCCGGTTTTACCCTACTACTAAAATAACCAGGGTTTTCTTAATTTTTTTAGCTTTACATTGTATCCCGCACATAGCAGAGGACGCTAATGTAATGTTATGTTGCTAAAGTGTTCCGCTACTCAACACACAGTATCTCTAATTTAGCTGGAAATGAGGAACGGAGTGTCTTAACATTATATTAATAGATTTAGACTACATCTATACTTTTCTCCTACGAAATCCATACAGCATTACTAAAACCCCACAGTTGTAAGACGTGAGGTAAGCGGTAGGAAGCAACACGTAATATAATGACTATCCTGCAGCGACTGACCGAGATACAATTTGTATAACGCATTTTGCTTTTACCTTGCATTTACTAACTAACTGTCATGAATAGCAATATTTGATGAGTCATACAACTGAATTCGCCCACTCAACACGCAACGCTTCTAGAATTCGGCGGAAAGTGGGTAACGGAGTGTCTTAACTTTAGGTTCCCTCTGCCACCCTGCTATATACAGGATATCCTGTTTTATTCCGTTTCCATATGAATTTTTAAAAATTCTTATTAGTGTCCCCCTACACTCCTTAAGGAACCTACATGCCAATTTTCATCGTTTCTGTGTGTCGTTTGTCTGTCAACCAGTAACTAGAGAGATTTTACATTTTAAATACAAATATTAATTTAAAAAATACATTATAATATATAAAACCTTTAAAATATGTTCTCCACGCACCATCCAATGTTCTAGACATTGGGTGTTGGCGTAACTCGGTGCCGCGCTTTGTCGTATTACCAGAACGAAGAAGATTTAATAAATTCATTTTTCCGCAAGTGGCATTCGAACACTGTCGTTTGTCTTATCTGGCCTGAAATATTTTAAGTTAACATTAAAGTTTAGTTAAAAAGTTTGTTTGTGTTATTTTTAATTTTCGTGCATCTTCTGCTTATGTATATTTTATTAATTTAATTAAAAAAAACTACTGTTAATAAATAAAAACAAAATAATACAATGATCATTATTCTCCCACATTGTATTTTCAACATTCATATACAACATTCATATATAAAACAAACAACGTATTTACTGGGCGTCGAACCCAAAACCACCGACCACCATCACACCACTGCACCACACGGTCACACAGGTTAAGTAATCTAATTTGAAATCCCCGCTGATCACGACGTATAGCGGGTAAGGCCGAGATTTGCACTTTCATTAGACAGTGAAAGTAGTATTGTCTTGTCGGGCAGCTTCTTAGTGGATAAATATGTCCGTACACTCGTCGTCGTGGCTTATTTCAATTTGGGATATTTAATATCAATATAGGTGAATTAATTATTTTCATTTCCTCGCTCTGGATGAAAATAAGGGCCTGGAATGTCTTAAAAGGTTACCCTACGTTAACCTACAGTTAAGCTACTTTACTATACTTTTACTAATTATACATACTATTTCGTTTCTATTAGCATATGCAGGGATTTATGTACCATATGTTAAATAGTCCATATTCTTTTTAGCGTCACACTGTATCAGGCACATAGCAGGGTTGGGGTAGCCTAATGGGGGAGCCTAGTGTTAAGACTCTTCACTTTCCGTCGAATTCTGGAGGCATTGCATTTTGAGTGGCGTACTCAATACCGCGCTTTACTTCTACCAAGCGAAGAATTGAAAATATGATATACCTATTTCATTTCCTCGAGTGGGATCTAAACCACAACCTGTGTTGTTTACAGTCCTTCAATATTAATCAATAGAATGTAGATTTCTATAATTAGGTATTTTTTTTAGGTTAAATACGGTAAAGATATCAACCTGCATTATTTGAATATACAGTAAAAAAATACTTAGCCATCAAGTATAACCATTTAATATGAGGTTAAGGAAGTTTCCTTAAGGGGCGTCAAATGTTAAAACAATCCCATAATGCTATATGCTGACATTACGAACCCCAGGTCAATTGCTTTGATCCATGTTGTCATCACCATATACGTTGTGTAAATCTTTTAAAAAATCATAATTACTATAATATGTAAGAGAGAAGTGCGGCGTTGATTTACGCCATCTTAAGGATGGCAAGTAAAGAAGAGAGTGTATTAAATCAATGTTCTATGCTACACGAGCCGAATTCTTAACGCCACACTTCTTATGACAAAGCGAGGAAATGGAAATATGAAATATCATTTCTTCTTAGATTATAGTAATTTACTTTTAAAGTCTCACATCATGCCTCATAATATGATTGATAGAGAGGACCTAGAATCAAGAAAACCCAGTTTAGCGTCTGATTCATCACATTTCTATGACTAGAGAGTGGGAGTCACAAATAGGAAAATAGGAATCGAACCCACATCCATCTTGCTTTAGTAGTCAAATAAATATTAAGTAAACAAGTGTAGTTTCAAATGTCTATACAGACTAAGTAACTTGAATCGCATTATACTTATACTGTATTATAAAGGAAATGCGTCGCTCGTTAGACGCTTGCGTAAGATAAGCGTGGTTATCCTTTCGCTACGGTGATATATTGGTTTGATTTGTTTTGAGCCGTTTTTTATGGTTCCGCACCTCAAAAGGTAAAGACGGAACCCTTATAGGAGCACTTTGGTGTTCGTCTGTCCGGTCCGACTTGCACTTAACCGATTTTTTATATTTGAGTATGTCTTTTACTATGTCTGAAAATATATGTTCTTTGATATATGGGTAACGGAGTGTCTTGACACTAGATTTCCTCTGCCTAAGACATTCCATTCCGTCCGTTCCTTAAGACATTTAATTATAGAATTACAGTCGTATAGGTCCAACGTCTCCAACCTCCAAAACTGTGATCAAAATCAGTTCAGCCAAAACTATACATTACATCTTACAGACATTGACAGACGAACATATATACCATTTATATATATGTACGAGTATTTCACGTATGAATGAGCCACCCACAGAATCAATCAATTATGCTTATTGCATTTTTATACAATTGTAACCTATTTACTTAATAAAAAAATATTGAGATAACGTCGGTGATAAATAAAGAACTTTACAGTATAATCTGTATATAAAATAATTTTTAAAGTCTTTAAGTTATTTTTTTGATATGTCAAAGCCGTCCGGTAACAGTGGCACGGCGCCCGATTTTACCCGCGACTGTTGTGGGTTCGATTCCTACTCGGGGGAAATAATTATTTTCATTTCCTTTAGACAACCTAAAATCAACACACTTCTTGGCTTTCCTTCGGAATTCGAGTCAGTAGATACTTATTGAGTGACGAAACTTAACACCGCGTTTCATCTCACCAGATTTACAACAGGAAAATTTACATCATGTAAATGCAAAGGGGACCTGGAAACCTAGTGTTAAGACACTTCTGTGTCTCATTATCCGCCGAATCCTGGATGCATGGTCACGCTTTACCTGTTACCAAAGCGAGAAAATAAAAATATTTAATTTCCTCGAGTTGTAATCGAAACCACAGCCTGCCGCATTTACTGTCACACCCTTGTGCGACTGCGCCACGACTGGCTCAAATATATCATCTCTATATTTAATAAGAAAGCAACTCCGCATCACAACACTAGTTAAGTATCACAAGACATCCTCCCTAATTGGCTGATCAGATATGGCAAAGCCCAGTATTGTTAAGATTTAAGACGCCAACGTTTACGTATCGATGGTTAGTTAATTTAATTTAATGCCTGCATAATGAATTACAGCTTGTTAGGTTTTTTTAAACTTTTTTTCTTATAATTAACCGACTTTTGTATTGGGGTTTTCGTTTAAGTTTAAAGTTTAAGGACATTTTTTTTGAATACGATGCACTTCAGAAATCGTAGGTTTATTTTCTAAATAGTTTTTTTTTTAATTGCTGTATTCGGTTATAGCTGGGTAATACACGTTATTCATGCACTGACCAATTTTCGTTATAGTCCGTGTTGAGTAGCGGAACTAAGCACCGCGTTTTAGGACACAAATTTCGGTCTTCACAAAAATTTATTAAAACGGTTCTGAGATTATCGTGACATAAACGCATAGACAAACAGAATTATAAACATATGTGCTTTCTTCTCTACTGTAGTCATCTCATAGGTGCCTCCTATAATATTTTTTCGCATATATCTTCCACGCACGGACAGCGATTATTATTTGTATAGATATTATAATCATTCATCGAAGTGAAGATCGAACTTCCTTCCTATACGGCAAGACTATTTATAACGTAAAATTTCTATTAATATAAAATTATGACGTTAGAAATGGGCACTGCATACATACATACACACATAATAAAGGAAGAAGTTCTTATTAGAATTTTATATATGGCAAACAATAGAACAGAATTGTTTCAGTTTTACATTAATTATAAAATGAAATATGTGTGTCTGTCTTTATAGTATGTAAAAAAATATACTTTTTACATATTTTAATTAAAAGTAACATAACTCCTAGTCGCCTAGCCGTTATTTGTCATCTGACTTCAATCTTCCGCCATCCGTCATCCGTCCTCCATCATCCCATCGACTATAATAGAGGACAAAATGATAAATATATTATAGAACTTACAACAGTACGGCTTATATATTGCTTTATATGAATTATAAAATTCACACAAAACTTTCTTATAAGTACAAAAAATAAGCAAAGTTATATAAAGCAATCGTCTATTATAACACTTCTCGTATATTTGCATGTTATACGAGAGCACGTGGGAACATTTTTTATTTGTAAAATTGTACAAATTAACATAGAATGAATCACTGAATAGTCGAGTGAAAGCGTTTGAAATATTAAACTTAAGAAAAAAAAAACTACCTACTATTAGTTATTATAGCTTCATTAAGATTTATGTTTTACTTTACTAGTGAAAAAAAATAAACTAGCATAAGTATGATTTTTTTATTTAAAAAAACCAAAAATAAAAGAAAAATCGGTCGTGATGCAAACGTGTGACTGTAAAAGCGACAAGTTGTGGGTTCGATTTCCACTTGAGGAAATGAAATATTTAATATTTTTATTTTCTCGCTCTGGTAAACAGGTAAAGCGCGGCATTGAGCTAGCAACGCCTCCAGAATTCAGCGAGAAATGGGCTGTGAAGTTAAAATATAAAAAAAGTGGCTTCCTTGTTTTTTAAGACTCTCCACCCAATATCTTTCTTAGTATGTTGAATAGTCGAACCCAATTTAGACTTGAGAGAATAGAAACCACGATCATGATGGCGCGTCAACTGCGCTACTTTTCTTTGAAGTTGATAAAACCAATATATGGCCATTATTAGAATAATTTAACATCAAAGCTTTTAAATTTAATTAAAAACTTAATATTTATGAGTGAATAATCAATAATTATTATTCATATACCATATATGTATGTATATGAGGCCGTTGAGGTGCAGCGGTACAAGGGTGTGACAGTAAATGCTACGATTGTGGGTTCCATTCCCTTCCACTCGGTGAAATTATATATTTATTATGTTCTCTCCTCGTCGTCGTTCTTTGACTTACTCCGATCAACACGCAAAACCTAGGGAATTTAGCGGAAAATGAGGAAAGGATTAAGCAGGTCTTAACATTATGTTCCATCTATTTTACCATGCTGTATGCAGGAGACAGTGGGAAGCTAATTATTATGTCTGTTTTCTTGATTAAAAGCTCTACTTTTTCAAACATTCCGCAAATACAATTACAACCACGGTACAAAATATGTATGTATGTGTTATACAAAATGAAGATTGCCAAGAACTTGTGTTACTACAATCTACTCTTGCGCAGTTGATACATCGATTCGTTAAATATTCGAAATGTGGCTAATATGAGTATGATCGAGTGATATAGTCAAATGAAAGTTACATATACGTAGAAAGGTCGAAGACATGCCGGGATTTTTGCAGTTATTTGCATTTATTAATAAAGGTTGAAACTATCTAAGGTTAAAATTAACAAGGCCAGTCGTGACGCATTGTCAAAAGTGTCTGGCATTAAACGCGACTAACCAGTCGTGGGTTCGATCCCTACTCGAGGAAATGAAATATTTATTTAAAAAATATACTTCTATTTCTTTGCTCTGGTAGAGGGGAAGCGCGGTGCTGAGTTCCGCCACTCAACACGCAATGCCTCCAGGATTCGAAGGAAATTGGGAATAAGAGACTCTTAAAATTACATTCCCTCTGTCTGTCTTCAGAACTGAATGTATTAACACTAGACTAGGCCTATACCCTACAAGTATACAGGACGAAACAATACCAATTATTTGGCGGAACTAAATCTACTTAAGCATTTCAGGTCTATAAATATAAACATACAGCATGATTTTATACCACAATTTGTCAACACATTCGTTAGGACTCCAAGGCTAAACAACCGATATATATGTAATTATGATATAATTAGAGTGACATTTAGAAAATATGTTAATATTTTGCCAATAAATTTAAAGAATTTGTGAAAAAAAATATTTTTTTTGAATATATTAATCTAATTTTGCAATTATCATTTGCATCTATTTTGTCGCCGCTAATATATAATATGTTGAAAACTGACAGATATTTCATTCTTTATTTTAAATCGAATTTAAGAAATTGCGTGTTGAACGGCGGAAGCTAACACCGCGCTTTGACTAAGTTAGAGATGTACAAGAAGGTCTGAAAATTTGAGAATTACACACCATTATATCATTTAAAAAAATATATATATAACAAACGTAATTATATTCAATTAATAAATAATGCACTTTGTCACCGGAAGTCGAAGCTTTCAAACAGTGAAAGTTTCATCAGTATGAGTCGAGTAGCTTCCGAGGTTAAGACGTTGCCTCATTTGAACGGCTCCGGTGTAAATAACTACATGTTTCTTACATTAAGCGACATGCTAATTGTTTTATGAGTGTTTTGTCATGGAAGATTAAGAAGAAGTTATTACTCATAAAGTATAATGAAGAAAGATTATATTTATGGTTGACATGAGTATTTGTAAAATATTTTGCATTCCCGGCAACTTTGGTTAATTTTTGGAATTTTATATTGAGATGAACAGATTTGACAAGTTCCGGTACTCAATAAGCAATGTATCGAAAATTAAGTGCCAAAATTGGGAAACGGAGAGTCTTAACATGATTTTTTCGTTAGCGAGAAAGAAGCGAAAAAAACTAAATGTTATTTATTCATTACGCTAAAAATATATAAGTTAAAAATAGACTTTATTAGGTCACAAATATATCTCGTACGTTTGAGCGAAATAATTAAGACGAAAAATTTGGGTATAATTCATTCTTTAAATTAGTAGTAGTAGATAGTACTTCTGAAATATGAAATCTAAAACCTAAAATTATCTAATTTGATGATGAAATAGTTATGTTATGAAAAAACATTATCAAATAATCATTGCACATGTAATAAAAAAATACATGTATAGATTATTTATATTACATTAGAAATATATATAATTAAAAAAATGGCATAATCGTCAATCATTATCATCAATCAGACCATCAAGTCTGTTAAATCGAACCCAGGCCCCCTTCATTTACAGTCAAATATTCCCACTGTACCGCGATGGCCTCGTTTAATCCATATTGCACTCCATATTTGTTTATATTTATACGTAAACGCACTTACGCAACAAGATTCGGTACAGTTCAAGAGAAAGTGCAGCTGCAACGGACATACGAGTATTTGCTTTAGCTTAGCTTGTGCTCGCTGACCGTTCTAAGATTATTATGTAATTTTGTAATCTGTATTCGATGAATAATACTTTATATGGACTAATACTGTTTAAGAGAGAATGTGTGGACAGTATGTAATATAATATGTCATCTTGATATACATATTTCAGAAAAAGCTTAGTGACTAGTTTCTCTGTTTATTTAGGTGTATTGCATGAATTTAACCAGAATTTTTAATAGTTAATCCTATGATTACTTTTAATCTTCTTAAAAAAGTTCAAATTCAACAGGAAAAAAATACAGTTAAGACGATTGCTGTAATTATAATAATTGATACAATTATGTAAATGAAGCTCAAACAAATTTAATTGCGGATTTATCAGTGATGTATGAGCGGTCGAAAGTAAAAGTGCGGCGCGCCTTAAGCGAAGTATCAACATTCACATCTCAATATGAGATCATCAGTGGTCTCCTTCGTCATATATAAGTCGATCGGCACTGTTGCCTCGCGGCCTTGCATCCGTTCCTCGACCACCATTTACGGTACGATTACGTGAACTCACTTAAAACAGTTTAAACATATTACACAATACATTATTGTTGCGAGACGAAAATAAAAAAAGTACACTTACAAAACAGATAGATTTATTTACAGAAAGCTTATATTAACAACAAATATAATACAGTTAACGTCTAGCGATCACATGAGTTTCATAACATTAATGAAATGAGATGACTATTATAATTTTCGTTTAATGGTGGGGGGCGCCGTATGATGATGAGGGGGATGGGATACCATAGGAGCCGGAGGGAACGCCGATGGTGCTGTAGCTGGACGACGGGCTGTAGGAGATGGAACCGTGACCACCGCTTGAGTAACCGCCAGAATATCCGGATGAACCACCAGAGTAACCAGAGTAACCACCAGCGTAACCGCCAGAGTAGTCTTCTTGAGCTTGGTGGTATTGAGCTACCTGGATGCCTTGTTGGAGTGATTCGAGCTCAACGCCTACGATTCTGTCATGGGGCACACCGTAGACGGGGGCAGGGGGACCGTAGTGAGAAGAGATACCGTGACCATGGCCGTGTCCTCCTCCGATGGATGATTGGTAGGCTTGGTTCTGAATCTCATCCTTCAGGATAATGTGACGGATCTTCTCCAATAGATGAGGGTCAATATGGTAGCCCTCTGAGGATTGGTGTCCGACCGGCACGGAGGAGTAGTGACCTCCGCTAGCGAGAGGAGAACTGTGGCCGTGTCCGCCACCGACAACCAGGAGGGAAGAGGGTGCGGAGTAGCTGTAGCCTACTGGAGGCTCGGCGACGGCGCAGCCGATGAGAGCGAGGGCAACCTGCAACACAACATTAATTAGTGCCATTCAAAATACCTCAACTATCATCATAACCAACAGAAATTCGTTCAGTAATTCCTAACAACTATAACATGTCATAATCAGCTAGTGATGTAACACGTATCCGAATCCGAATTTTCCACATTCACCGCACAAACTATGAACCCGGTCCATACAACACTAGCACTGCACTCCTTGACACTTACAATACTCCACTTAGCCATGTTTGTTGTTTACTCCGCGAACGGTAGAGGTTGTGTGATGTGCTTCAGAGTGAACTGCCGCTTATATATCGGAGATTCTGCCGGCTACTTTTACTTTAGGCCATCCGCCGGGCGAGGACGAAGACGGGTTACGAATGGACTATATTTTTTTTATATTTTTTTTTCTCAAAGTAACATTTGGTCGAATTAAATGATGAGATTAAAGAGAAACTTAGTTTATACGTGATATGTTTAAAACATTTAGTATTTGAATATTACGAGTGTACATCTCCTTTAATGGTTGTTTTTATATGATATCAATGCGTGCATATGGAATTAGATAATTATCTTATTTTCTTAAGATATCCCATGTAAAGATAAGGTAAAGATAGATATATAAAAAATTATATTTACTTTGTATAAGATTATATACCTTTAGGATCATTGCCCAACATGCTAAAAAAATGTCCCACAAAAAGCGAATGTGGGTTATATAATTTTCTTTATCTGTACCTTTAGAAAGGTTTACTTAAATTTTAAAGTTTAACAAAATACTTCATATTAAATTAATTATATTCGCGTTGTGTAAAATGGTTAACATAATTAGTCATTTATCTTAATTATTGCGTTCTTATAAATCTAGACATATGAAAATACTTTTTTAACAAATTTTTAAGGTTTTTTCTTCTTTTTTTAGCTTTACACACCTTCCCGCGTTCAGCGGGGTAGGTAAGGTCAGAGGGTTAAGTGTTAGGACGCTTACTTGCCCAATTTTAAGGTGTTGATAAGTGTTGCGAACCTGCAATATATATCAGTATAGAATTTAATACTAAAAAGAAAAGACTGTATTTAAATATTATGCTAGGTGCGATTTGAACTCGCTACAATCGCGTTAACTCTCCAAACTGTGCCATAAGCGTTAAGAACAATTTACTCAATGGTAATACTGCAGTAATTATATATTTATGTAATAATGAACTACATATTCTTATTAAGGGCACGTGTGAATATATTCTTGTTTATATAAAAAAAACATTGACCTAGAAGAAAAAATAATGTATAATCAATAATCATTATTATTAAGATAATATTTAAATACGTGCACGGCCTGCAGCATTAACACCAATGACATTTTTTAAGCTTATTGCTGTATTCGGTATATAGCAGGATAAGAGGAAAAAAAAACAAAAAATAGTTTTAGATATTCTCATCATCTGTATACATAGTAGGGTATGTAGTACTGGGGGTACTTTGCGGTTTCGTAAAATTCTCTTTCGGCTCGAAGCGTAACTACCTGCGACAGTGTTTCTAGGTCGATACGATATGGGTACCTTCAAAAAGTGGTCTATCTTCACCTCAAATGCTGGCAACGCACCTGCTGATCCTCTGGTGTTGCAAGCGATTTCTAAATAGCTCCTCTCTCTCTAAACTGTCATGAACAAAGAAAGGATTAAGCTTGTACATAAAATGTGGCAAAACAGGTAGAATTTTAACAATAATTATTATGTAACTAGGGATTGAGAACAAAACTGTTAAAGATCTCCGATCGAGAGCAAATCAATCTTTAGTCAAGGAACCTGAAAGTAAAAGTCCTTTCGATGTTTATGTAATGTTGTAATAACTTACTATATTTTGATGGTTTAACGTGTTTGTATTACAGTTGAATGTCGTTGCCTCTGGGATGGTTCACTATTTAAATCCTAATTGGGGGAATGCTTGATTTTGTCTAAGTATCTTAACACTTGGTTTCCAAGTTCCCTCTGCCTATCCTGTTATGTGAGGGATAGAGCGTGCTTAAAGTAGTGTATAAAACACTTTGAAATAATTTCTTTTCTTTGATGAAATTTAAGCCAAAATTTCATATTCTTGGGCACTGTTGCACTAAACTGTCTGCTGCATGACATAGAGCTAGATTGTAACATATTTAATGAATATGTAATTTGAAGCGATCGATGTCTTCATAAAACCTCATCTTAATTTATCATCACCTTTGATTACTTATCGCTAATAATGTGGCATATTTGAAAGTAAATGCCCACTAAAGCGGAGGTCGTGGATTCGATTATCATCCAAAGCAAAAATGTAGTTTAAATTTTTTTATTGGAAAGTTCCCAATAATATTTAATGATAAATAATAAATACAGAATTTCAACATGATTTAAAAGTCCTTCGCTAGTTAGTCAATCCTTCTGTAACTAATGAATGTTTTATAGAGCTTCTAAAGCCGATTTAACCGCTGCAAATGCGTTAACTGTTAAATACCAATTAAAACATATAATTGATGTCCCTGAGCGTGGCAATTAAAATATGATTAATATTTAATTTTTTAGAGATGCCAACAAAATAAATAAGTAGTAACAATCGCTTGATAGAACGTATAGCTTAGAAAATTTTTATACGTTTCCCAAAATAATATTTTTCTTTCTTAATGTGGGATAACACTTAACTAACACAAAGCTTTAACATCTGTCTAAGGGTTTTAAAACGCACATAATAAATTGATATACCTACTCGTATTTAGATCGTATATAATGGCTTTAACGTAAAAATGAACTTCACGCTAGCCTCAACTTAGTATTCTTTTCAAATTTTTATGCCATAAGATCCTTTCACATTTGCATCGTCAAATATAAAATTTATGTTTTAGCTATATGCTTATCTGTAGTTGTTGTTGATTATTTTATATCTTTCTGTTTCCCTGTACAGTAGTTCCGCCTGAGGCATGCTTGTGTCTTGAGTTCGATTACGTCTCGGCTTATTGAGGGATTGTATTTAATTAATTTTATTTGTATAGATATATATACTTATAGATATTAAAATAAAAATAAATGGCGTTCAGTTCTCCCTTAACACCAGGGCGACCGATTTTTAGATGAGCTAACTTACAATATCTATTAAATAATTCCAATCTTCACATATCATTATGTTAAGATTGGAATTATAATAATGTGAACGGCAAATTGGCATTAGGTATATTAAAATAATATTTAAATAAGATCCGCAATTAAATATCCAAATTTTTCACAATTAAATAATAATCTGCAATTAAAAATCGAAATTAAAGATCGCCAAGTCATTATTTATGTTACGATGGTATTATATTATTGCAAATAAGAGGGTTATTTGATTAATTTTTATTAATGTACAAGATTGATTTGAACTTAGTGTAAAAACACTCCGCTCTCCATTAAGACACCTCCGATCCCCACTTACTGCCGACTTCTCGAGGTAATATGTGTTGAGTGGTGGAAATCAACGCCGCGCCTTACTTCGTTCCCAGAGCGAAAAAATGAAAATATTAGATATTTTTTCCCTCGAGCAGGAATCGAACTCCTGATCCTCGCATTTACAGTCGCACGTTTGTGCCCCTGAGAAAAGTGTCTTAACACTACCTTTCTTAACTCCCAACCATACATTGACAGAAAGAGTATTTATTCCTTGAACTCGTGACCATAGTTTAAGTTAGTAAATCCAACATGCTATAAGGTAGTAAGTAAAGTAGTTAAAACAATCACCATTCGTAGGAGTTGGCGTTACGCAAACGAAAGTAAATTTATTACATTTAACCGATCATATCGGAACTATGCCAAGGCTTAGAAGAACTGAAATGATCGATTAGGATTGTGCTGCACTTATGGCGGTTATGTAATTTTCGGTTTCTTCACGCTGCATCCCGCACACAGCAGGATGAGCATAGAGAATCTAGTGTTAAGACAACCCATTTTCCGCCAAATTCTGGAATCGCTGCGTGTCGAGTAGCGGAACTCAATACCAGAACGAAAAAATGAAATGAATTTAATTTTTTTATTCCCTTTTATTTGTTTAGTTTTATTATTATTTAATGTATCTTATATGTAAAATCACAGTTGGGAAGTCCCCGAACTGAACTGAACTGACTGATCTGAGTGAGTGGAAAAAAAAATATTGTTAAAAAAATATATATTTTTCTTATTGTGACGCTACCTTAATACTAAGTATTAATTCCTTCTAAGGATGATATTAACTTAAATTGTTTAAATTTCCTAACCAAAAGTAGATTTTTATGTAACTTTAAAAGCAATTAATGGTATTTAACTTTTTAGTTCTTAACCAAAAAGTTTCGTACAAAGAGAGTGATGCAATTTTTCTGTTATTTACTTTTCTATATGGTCAACAATTAACATATGCTTTTGTTTATTTTTCTTAGCTTTATGCTTTATCCTTAGAGGAATAGCCGGAGGTAGCAGAGCGCTAAACACTAAAGTCTCTTCATACCTCTTTTACCTCGTCCACTGTCACCAACAACTTCCGGTCCGTTCTAAAAAGTCAACCGGGGTAACCCTCTGCCTCTCTTACGACCCACTCTCGCTTCATAAATCTTTTTTTGTAAATAACGGCGAAATGTACAACTATTGTAAAGTTTCCTCGTCTTCTTCTTCTCTCTCTCTCTTTTCATCTTTCTTTCTCTCTCTCTTCTTCATTGCAACAAAGGACGACTGTTAATGCAATGGTGTACTGATTGACTGGCCGTCTGTTAATGTAGGTTCGATTAAATTAATTGGTTACAATTAAATTATTTTCCTGTCCATGTTTTGGTAAAATAAAGCCCGGCGTTGAGTTGCGCCATTAGAAAATTAATCTTAAAATGGGAAAATGAGTGTCTCTCATCATCAACACTCCTTAGATTTCCCCTGCCTATTTTGCTACATGCGAGTACAGCCGGAATCTAAAAATATAGAAGATGTAGTTAAAAAAAATCTACATCACGCTGTAACCCGTACACAGCAGGGTAGGTAAAAGACATTCCGTTCTCCACTTCGCGCCGAATTTTTCCAAGCATTGCCTTTTGAGTAGTGAAACTAAACGCCGGGCTTTTGTCTTGATGCCAGAGTGAAGAAATGAAGATAAATAATTATTCATTCCTCCGGGTGGGATCGAACCCACTACCGTCGCATTACAGTTACACCCTTGTGCCCCTGCGCCATAAAAAGATGTGGTCCCATTTCATATTTCACGGTTCCAGCTACGTGGTGTTTTTAAAATCACAAATCATTAACATAAACTTTAAATGAACTATAATTATCATATTAACTTAATATACGCCGCCTACAGACTATTTACATACGTTTAAGATAAGTTGTAAGAGCCGCTAGTTTTGGTCATCATTTGCTTATTTAGATATGCCTATTTATATGCAAAAGAATTTTGTTTGTGTGTTTAAAAAAATTGCCTAATTTTAGTTAATCGACAGTTATGGGTTCTATTCCTATTCACGGGAATGACGTATTTTTAATTTGTCGCACGGGTAGATGAGCAGTGTTTACTTCTGCCATTTAAGATGGAATGTCTCAAAAATTAGACTGTAAAGTCAACTAACAATTGAAAACAGCATTGTCGTTTTTTAAGTCTCACGCAATGTCAAATACATAGCAAAGGAAGAAATATTAAATAATTCAGTGATACGTGGGAATCGAACCCACAATTGTCGCCATTATAGTCGCACGGTTGTGCATGTAAATTAATTTTGTAGAATAAAATTATATCTTCAATCAGCTGTTTAAAGATGTAATTATATTCAACAAAAATGTAAGATAGAAATTCTTTAAAACGAATACATACTTAAAAGACTAAAAACAGTAGCTATTTAATTTAAATACAATAGAAATTTACATAAGGCATTGCAAAATATGTTCGTAGGTGTTACTTATATAACTGCGGAGCGGAGTTCAAATTGTTTTGTAACATTTCTTTAAAAGGATAATAAAATTTAAATTTTACTGCCTCGCTTTGACCAGTTCAAGATACTTTGCTGACCTTTTATTTTAAATATATTTTTTTGCTTTAAACTATATTCCTATGGTTAAGAGAACCTGACGTCAAGACACTTCGTTCTCCGCTTGCAGCTCATATATGAAACGTAGTTCCGTTCCGCTAGCGGACTACCAGAAAAATAAAAATTATAAATTTTCCCAATTAGAACCCACAACCGTCGCGTTAGCAACCACACGTGCCGCTGATCCATCCCGCCCAAAAATTCCTTATAAATTATTACATAGATACTCGTATATATTTTTTTAGCTTTACGATACCTATATCCTGAACTTTACTAAGTGGGCTGAGTACTCTACTGAGTAGGCAAAGAGAATCTGAGAACATACGGTTAAGACACTCTGTTCCTATTAAGACACTTCCATTCCTCACTTTCCGTAGAATTGTTGAGGTATAGCGTGTTGAGTGGCGTAACTCAACGTCGTCCTTTACCACGGTACCAGGTCGAAAAAATGTTTTATTTTTCATTTCCTCGAATGGGAATCGAACCAACAACCTGTGGCATTTACGGTAATATGTATGTAAGGCCTAACAAATAATAAAAAATCATATAAATGCTTAGATAAATATTATAATGTTTATAACATTTGCGAAGTCACGACTAATCGCATATATACTCGTATGATTGTTGACTGGCATTGACCCCAGAGAAGAATACACTGCCTCGCACTTGAAACGAACTTTGAATGTCGCGTTTTAATGCTGTCGTTTGATTGTACATATTATATACAGGCATTTACCTGCGTCTTCTTCCGCGTCGTCTAATGAAAATAAGTAAGAGTTGAAAATAATTAAAGAGATGAGATGATGAGAGATTTTGATGCCAGCCGTGGTGCAGAAGCACAGGCGAGCGACTATAAACGCGATAATTATGGGTTCGATTCTCAGTTGAGGAAATATAATATTTAACATTTTGATTTCCTCGCTCTGTTAACGAGGCAAGGTGCTACGTTGAGTTCCCTCACTCAACACGTAATGCCTTCAGAATTCGGCGGAAAGTGGGGAACGATAGTGTCGTAATGGGAAACAAAGTTTCTTGGCCCTATGTTCTCACTCAGTCAGTCACTCAGTATAGGAAGTCTTTTATATATGCGATAGATTAAAAGTTTACATTTCTCAACGAAGCGTAATAAGTGATAATGTTAAACGAGTTCGCATTAAGACATAAAAGATTGGTTAACTTGAAGATTATAATACTTATTATGTAACTAATATAATCTAAGTTTGCTTCACCGTTTGGTGTGAGATCACTGTGGCGTAGTAGATAATGTGGCTGTAAACGCGATGTTTGGGGGTTCATTCCCACTGATTGAATAATAATTGAAATGTTTCCCACATTTCAATTATTATAACTCGGAACTCACTTCTAAAAAAACTGTACATATCTTAAGAAAATATAAATATTTCTTAAAATTAATTTTTCAACCCACAGTCATAGCTATAGTGTTTACAACGACGAGATTTACTAAACTATATTCATATAAACTCCTATAAATAAATTACTTTATTAAAAAAAACAATATTAAAATAACCAAAATTTCTTCTTAATCGTATATATTTTTAACTCAACCTCATCATAAATCAGTATTAACGCTCTAATAACTTTCATTCACTTATATTACATATATATAATGTTCTTGTATGCTTGTATGCTTGTACGTCATATTCATACAGAGAAAGGCTTATCTCGGCTTGGAGCGCGTTGATGTCGTTTCCATTGAACCACGGCATTGTCAATGATAATATACGAAGTGATTGACGATATTGTAAAGATATTAGAGTGTTTATGTGGACTATATTGAGGCCAGTCGTGGCGTAGAGGTAGAAACGTGTGACTAAGTAAGTAAGCGACAAGTTGTAGGTTCGATTCCCACGCGAGGAAATGAAATATTTACCATTTACTATATATACCTTAAAGATAAGCTTTCTCTGCTACATGTATGATACAGCGTTATCTAGCATAGCTGAACAAGAAGCAAAAAAAAATGGCAAAGAAGTCAAGACACTATGCTCTCCACGCACCGCCCTATTTTTAAGACATTGCTATATTTTGCCTCGTGCTATCAACTCTACGCTTGTTCTGTCACTAGTTACTAGTTCTGCGCTAGTTAGGTACTGGAGCGAGCAAAAGTGAAAAGAAATCATTCCACTCAGTAGGAATCAAACCCACAATAGACGTGTTTCCAGTCAGACTCAGTGCCACTGCGCCAAGACGGCACCAATTGTTAATTTTAATTATAAACGTGTTTCCATGTTATTGTAAGACATTAATATGCTAATTTTCGTTAATTATTTCATGTCCTTGATCTGACATCTTAATGGGATCAGAGTGTCTTAGCACTAGGTTCCCATGTTCCCTCTGCTATGTGCAGGATGAAACGTAAAATTAAGTTAAATTTTTATCTGTAACTTATGTAATGGAAACGAACCCACGACCTCAAACACGTCACCGCTGACGAGTGACCTGTGCAGTACATTCTCCAATCACTGTTATGTAAGTTATGCGAGTTCTATACAAAATATTAAACTTTATTAGCCATTTATTTTGTGAGATCATTATTATATATTTAAGTGCTTATATATTATAACAAGATGTAATAAAATTTTAATTAAATTGATTCAAATTAACGCAAATGCTTATAATATGTATCTATCCTTACAAAAAGTATTATTTTTTTCTATTCACATATTGCAATTTCACGATCATGTTCATATGACGCATTTCTTTCTCAATTTCACACTTGAGACTATGCGTGGTACAGGGGCACTAGAGTGTTATTACAAACGCGACAGACTGTGGGTTTGATTCCCACTCAAGGAAATTAAATACATAATATTTTTGTTTCTTCTGGTAACGAGGCAAAGCGCGGCGTTGACTACCACCACTCCTTCTATCTTCCCTACACTTCGTTCTCCAAAATTTCATTCAAAACTTTGAATCGAAACTAAACTACTTTATTTGACGCATACATTTGCACTAAGCACGTTAGTATCTTAGGAACTCTTGTGAAAGTAATATAAAAAAAATCTTAAGCATCTTACCTCTTTCATAAACTGAGGATATAAAATTTTATGTATTTTTAATGCCAGCGTAAACTAGAACGATCGCAATATGACATTGTAAAATGCACGTAAAGTAATCCAATACAATTATAAGAAAATAGTTTTTTTAACCCCACATTTTTTTATTCCTCATTTAGTTGAGTAAGCGAAGATAGCCTAGCGTTAAATCTTCTGCTGAAATTATGAACTATGCTTGTTAAGTGGCGCAGTTTAACCACGCGCATTGTCTTTTATTAGGGATGGAATGAAAATATCAAAAACAGAAATCAAAGTCACAATCGTTTACGGTTACGCGCTACCCCACTGCGAAACGATTGCTTATTTTGAGGACTAATATTAATTTCATCATACATTCTTTGTTATTTAGTAGATTTAAGTGGGCCAAGATATTTTATAATAAAGCTTTTTTTTAATTTAAAAATTAAAAAAGCTCCCTTAACTGTGTCGTAACGAATTATTTTCAGAGTCTATTTCTATAAAGACATAATGCGGCGTTAAGTTCCGCCATATAGTTTCTTGAATTCTAAACTAGAGTGTGTTAATTAAATCTCTCCTTGCCATACGCGGTTAAGATTCTAAAAAAAACCGCATAATTTGAACCCACTAAAATCTTATACAATTAAATTGGTCCTCCATACGGCATAATTACATCAAAAAATAATGAAGACATCATATTTTCGCAACCGTCTCGTTGGAAGTGATAGGCGAATCTAATTTAGATTATGTTATAATATATGTTTTTATTCTTGTTTTTCTTTCAACATATTGCAGAGAAAAGGATCTTGCAATTATTGTATAATATTTTACAATATATGTGAAATTTAAGGCCAGTTGTAGCGGGTTGTGAGTTCGATCCCCAATGGAGGAAACAGAATATTTATTGTTTTTAGTTCCTTGGTTTGATTACAAGGCAAAGCGCATTCAGTTTCGCCACTCAACAAACAATGCTTCCAGAATTCAACGGTAAATAGGGAACGGGAGTATCTTAGTGGGAATAGAATCTTAACTCTTAACTAAGTTTCCCAGGTTCCCGCTGCTTATCCTGCTATATGCGGGATACAGCGTGAAGCTAAAAAAATACAATTATTCCACCGTATGAGAATCGAATTGACAACAACCGTGTTTACAGTGAAGAATTATCAAACTGCGCTACGATGGACTCTTAAATTAAGTCTCTACTTAGCAAAAATTCAAGTAAAATAAAAAACGACTCCAACCAATACATAGAGAAAGGCGTCACATGCAAAGTGAAAGGTTATCAATAACTTATAATTGGCGGAAATCAATTCGTAATTCATATATTGTAGGATTATACGTATAGCTGTAGTAGGTATAGAGACCGTCTAGATCGACACTTTCTATTACACTCAAAATGTTGTTATTGCAAATATCGTGGGAGCGGCCTGTCTGTAGATTATCTACAGGAAAGAAGCTTTTTGAGGCCTTCGTGGCTCAGAGGCTAAGTGTCTGTTTCTAAACGCGACAGCTGATAGTTCAATTCTGACTAGGGATAATGAATTATTTTTATTTTCTCGTAGTTAGAAAACAAAGCATGGTGATCAATACACAAGTTCTCGAAGATGTGGGTGAAAAGTGGGGAGCGGGCGGAGTGTCGTAACCCTTCACATTGCTTATCCTTTTACATATGAAAAAAGAAGCTTTTTCTATTCATTACTTGATTAGTGCACAATAATTTCATTCAATTCCACAATTACATTACGGATCTCTGTGACTCGAGCATTTAGCATCTAACGTCTTAGTTAGAGAGTCCCGCATGAGATGTTCCTGACCTTAGAATTTTATGTCATCGTTGAACCTCATTGAACAAATTTTTTTGCTGATACTTCCTATTCTTAGTTAGCTTCTCTATTATAGATCTAATAATGGAACTTCTTCCAAAATTAAAGATCTAAAAAATTAAGAATTAAAAAGATTGACTTTTTTATCATTAGTATAATATATAGTTATTATATTAAGCACACCATCACGTGTTTCTTACATGAGTCATCAGTTGGTACATCGAAGCTCAACGAAGCAGCCTCGCTTCTGATTTCGCAATCGCTCTGGTCTGAGATCTGTTGATTGTGTTACAAAATGTACAGTTCTAATTAAACATCGTCTTAAAGTTAATTTTTATTTAATTTTTAAATGTTAGAACACTTTCGAATTATTTTTTATTGATTTTGGCTACTTTATTAGGCTACGTTCAATTTTTATATTTAAGGCCGTCGTGGCACTCGACAGTAAACGCAACGGTCGTGAATTCGATTTTTATTCGCTTGAACAAATTATTTCTCTTTCCTCTTGCCAATATAATACATTAGTTGTGTGAATTCAGTGTTTCTGGTAATTATTGTTCATAAGTAAAAACATAGAATAAAGAAATCGATGTAAAGTCTATATTTATAGAAATTATAGAAAAAACAGGAATCTATCATCAAAATTGTCTTCATGTTCATTCAATCAGTTATTGCGGTTAAATTATTATTTAATAAATAAGTAAATCGAATCATAAGAACAATATTCAATTGTCTTTTTACTATAATAGTAAATAATAATTTTATAAAATGTATATGTCCCTTCACGTTTTTGCGTATTACGCATTGTACTTAATGTGATTTTCGTAATGATTTCTCAAAATGGTAAAAATTAATATGATCTTTCTATGCAACTTTGTTGCAAACTTTCGCGTGAACTAGTTATTTTTCATTTTATCTGTAATATGCAAGTAACGTATAAAATTACAGTAGCATAGTGCGTAAAAATTTAAAGAGAGTTACATTAAAATAATTTTAACTTTCGTGAGTTTTACACATTTTTGAATACCTTTTAACCTAATCGCAAATAATAATTAGTATATTACATTTTTGAAATATTGGAATTGAACCAGCAACCCTCGCATTAATATTATTCTATAATACTATTAATTTTCATTTCTTCATTGTACTGCCGAGGCAAAGTGCGACGTTAGATTCGCACGCAGTGCCTCCAGAAAATTCGGCGTAAAGTGAGAAGTGGAGTGTCTTAATACTAGGCCTCTGCCTATCCTGCTGCATGCGGGATACAGCGTGAAGAAAATAAGAATCATACAACAATCCCATATACAAACACTTCAACTACTTTACTAAAACATATAAAATGACCACATAGCATACGAACATTATAAGTAAGCCATTACTATTTAGACCGCATAAACAGTTTATAGCATATACTCGTAGTAACGTTACCCACCACGCCCGACCGAGCCGAGATTACCCAACAGTGACACAATACGCACATATTATGTACACTTATACTTACGTAAGCGCTATATTGGACTCATTTGCGTGTGGTTCGAGTTGAGAGAGTTTTGTATTTAGTTTTTTTTTTAATTTGCTTTTGCAAATTTTGCTATTTTTGGTGATATTATATATTTTTTAACATCATGCTGCATTCTACACATAGCAGGGGAAGCATAGGGAACCTGATAACAAAATATTGAGATACTTCCACAATCGTTGTCTTTACAATCGCGCCCTTATGCCTCTACCACGACAGCTCCTGTTCTTGTGTTGTTTCATTTAAAGAGACTAAAGGAACTTCTTGTTATTGATCGATATTAATTTATAGTTTTTGTAGAATTACACAACAAAAATATCTATAATTTGTTGACAAAATTTTCCTTGCGTATTTGAATTCACAATGTGTGTAGGTATATTTGTGAATGCGTGTTAATATACTGATTTATATGATTTAAAACATCGATTTTTCGCTTTAACTTATTTCAATGATATAAATATTTCGAAGCCTGAACTTTCAATATTACTGTGGAACTTAGTCTTAACATATTGCGTTCTTTTCCTTTGCCTTTCGAGATATTGCGTATATAGAGCCGAGCTCTATCTTATTAGAAGAGAAAGAAAAATGAAAATATTCCATTCCGTGTGAGTATTAAAATCACAACCGTAGAGTATGATGATAATGTTTAGATGAGGCAAACGTTAAATAAAAAACTTTCCGCTCTTCCCTTGTCACTTAAGACGTATAATTTCTAACTTTTTACTTGTACCATGAATATTAACTTATGTATTATAATATGAAACTGTATATTCACCAGAGTTTGTGCCATTGACACACTGACTAGTTGGTCGGTGATCCTAAAAAAAACGTTCAGTGCATTTTTATGGTGATTTTATGGTAATATTTTATATATAAATTTGTTGTTTTATCATTATTCTTGCATTATACTAAATGTCTCAACTTAACTATTCATGTTTTGAAATTAACATTTTGAACATATTAAACTATTGTGCAGCTTGAAATATTCAAAGTTCATATATTATATTTTATACATGTCACAAGCAACATAGCTAGAGGGAACCTAGTGTTAAGACACTGCATTCCCCGTCATCCGCTCTATTTTCGAGACACTCTGATTAAAATAAGTTCTCCACCAAAGTTGGTCCTAAATCCACAACCATCGCGTTTACAGCCAGACACTGTGCCCCTGCGCTATAACGGGCTAGCTAATCAGAAATAAGCAGTGGCTGTAAAATGAGACCAATATGGCTCACAAAGAAAACCACCACTTCACTTTCCGCCTAAATCTGGAGGAGCTGCTTACGAGTTGAGTGGCAGAACTCGAGTCCTGGCAGAGAGTGTAAACGTGACGGTCGGGGATTCGATTCCTACTCGGGGGAATGGAAAGTTTATTATTTCATTTCCTCGCTCTGATAACAGATAAGATTAAAAGATAAGATTTCAAAATATAATCCATCATAATAATAATTAAGCAACTTGAAAAAACAATGACAAAAGAAAAGCTCGACCTCGACTTCTCACTTTTGTTGAATTTGTGGTTAGTTAACATTGTTATCTTCCAATCTAAATGTTGATGTAAGTGTTACAAACGTGTTAAATACAGTCTTAATACAAATTATAGCTCTTTTTTGTTTGTTTTTTAACAAGTATAGATATAAGTCACTATTTTTTTTTATTTTCCAATAGATATATTGAAAAATAGGCGTAGAAAAACCTAGTGACAAAGACACTCAGTTTTTGTCATTCTCCGTATTCGGAATTTAAGATATTGTATAATAAGTAGGTATATAAAAAATTCTATTGTCTAGAGCGTATGGACGGTTTCTAGGATGTCCCTCGCCGGTCTTGATTCCCGCTACATTTTAAATATTTTTAATATATTTTTTAAAAGGAACCGAACCGGTAGTCAATGTCTAAAAACAATGGCTTCCAAAGGCTAAAGCTATCCAAAACAGACATCTTATTGTGATATTTAAGAATTACAAATCAATATTACAATAGAAAGGCTAATGCTCCAATTCGTTCTTTAACATTTTGTAGTGCACTTTACGTATTGCGTTTTCAATAATATAAATTATTATTACATTTTATATGTCGAAATATACTTTGTTTCGTCTTACATATTATATGAAACTACCATCTCTCAGGATTATTTTTGATTTAATTGAATAGAGTAATAAATAAAAAAATGCATATATAAAAAGTCTACGTTTAAACATTGATAAAAATAAAAATTAAATAATTTAAATTATGAACCCGCTGTAACCGTTCAACTTCGAAACATATTGAACGGGTCTGAAGAGGCGCGTGTTCCAATCCCATTTAAATTTTCATACGTTCTCTAAAAAAAGCGAAAAGAAGACCACCGTACGTGTACATAGGTCTAACGCCAATGCAGACCCATTTCCAGCGTTGTCGGATGAGAGAAATCACTATACATCTCCAACTCATCTAATCTAGAGGAACTGCCGTGGGAGGGTCCTACTACTCATCCTGCAAGCAATCAAAGCTGAGGGTGCTCTAGTGTTAAGATATTCCGTTCCTCACTGTCCACTTTTCGTGTTATTGCCTGTAACGTGGTAAATCAACTCAAGATCAAGATTTGTCTTGTTATTGAAATAATTTACTCCCTCGAGTAGAATTCGAACCTACGACCGCCGTCTTGACAGTCAGACGTTTAGTCGCTAAGCCACGATAGCTTCAATAATATACCTACTACATACATAGTAGCTATATCAAGTGTAATTGTCTTATAATAGCACCAGCGAATGCGGAATCCGCGTAAATATGACGTTCCTAATGAAACGCACGAACGCGAATTAAAACCTAATTAATTCAAATTAAATCGTTTAATGAAAACCTTTATCCGCACATGCCGGGAACACCGCGCCAATTTATTCCCCATACTGTTACATTACATATAATTTTGTGAAATCTTCTGATTGTATTCAGTATAAGTTTTTGCGGCGGATTCGCTTGTGTTTTCTGATAATTATTTAAAAATAAATGTAATGCTTTGAGGCCGTCGTGGCGCAGAGCACAAACGTGTTGTTGTTGCGGAAAATAGCGAACGGAAATGTCTCAATGTCTTATGCCTCGTGTCCCAAGTGTCTTAACATTAGATTACCAGGTTTCCTCTGCTTACTCCGCTCCGCTGTGTGTGAATACAGCATGAAGTAAAAAAAAGCTATAGTACAAAATAACCCAATGAAATAAATAAAAACATCTATCTTATATATAAAACTCTTCTGTTACTGAGTGACTGATAGAAAAGCACAGGCAAAACTACTTGACTTAGTAAAATGGATATATAAATAAGTATAAGTAGGTTAGGGAGTGAGTGGAGCACTAAGAGGGGATTTCTCGGTATTCCTACGGGAACGGGAAAAAGGGGGCTTATTTTAAAGTCCACACAAACTAAATTGCGGGCGACAACAAATTAAATTATAAATATCAACTTAAAACCTACCATATTACGCATAAAATGTATGTATACCTACACATAATAAGCTTACGTACCAACTCTGCTTTAGAAAGCAAAATGAAAGGAATTTTCAAAGGTTAAAAGTTAAAACAAATGTAACGGTAACTCAGTTGCGTCCGCAAGTAGATTACAATCATTGAGATCATTATTATAAATATTACAAAGCAGCTAACTACTGACTAACTCGACGCCAGTAGTGACGCAGCAGCACAAGCGTGCGGAAGGTGATAGATTATGGGTTCAATTCCCACTCGAGGAAATTGAATATTTAATATTATCGTCTTCTCGCTCTGGTAAAATTTGTTCTAGTAACGTTTATATCATACCAATGGAAACATGTTTCTATTATATCAATAAATAAATTTAAACAATGGCTGTGTGTTCGATGTGCACGGAAAAAAGTATTATTTACATTCCCCTACCCTCGCAAGATATAATGCGGCGTTGAAATCCGCGTAACAACACGCAGTATTTCAAGGAAAGGATGAGGAACGGAGTGTCTTAACACTAGATTTTAGACAGTAAAATCATGAAGCTGTTTTTAATAAAAGCGAAATATAACTGTAACAGTGTACACATCGCTTTACTTAAACCGGTCAAGTAATAACCAAATTACAACAAGTGAAAGGTAATGATATCTCAAATAATACGAAATGTACATATAAAGTGGAATTTGTTATACAATAAGAAATACATATACACCTTGTTTATTTTTTATATCTTCGCGAATCTCATTCGTATATTTTTTAGTTATACTTTGTTTCCTGCATATGGCAGAGGAAATCTAGTGTTAAGACTCTCCGTTCCCCACTTTCCGTCAATTTTTTTACGAATGAGAGGTGTTGAGAAGCGAAACTTAACGTCGCGGTTAAACTTATAATGTTCTTTAGTTTTACTTGTAAATTTATTGCAACTGCTTCACCATTTATCAGCAAAGTAGACTGACTAGACTGAGATAAAATTGTGTCAGGCACACTGTTCTCCACTTTCCTCCGGAATTTGAGACATTCCTTGTTGAGTAGCGGAATTCAACGTCGCACTGAAAGTATGTTTTTTCTGTTAATATCGATGATCGAATGAGTAACTTCAAAAAAATTATTTTTTTTAAATAAATGATATCATACATAAAAAATTTAAATTAACAATTTTACTCTCATTCATAGAACTGGTTAATTACATAACTTTCATTTAATAACGTAAAAGATATGTTATATTACGTAGAGCTAATGTCGATCAATTGAATCACTCCTGTTTGTCTAGGTAGAAATGGAAAATGAAATTTGAATATAACTATAATTTTTAGTGAGTGTACACTGTTATGTCTGCTTACACTGATATATACAGGTTGAAGCGTAGCTAAAAAAATCATCCCGTCATTAAGAAATGATCCTATAACCAAGCAAGTGCACCACACAACGTCCCACTACGCCACAAGCGCCTCTCTAAATAAAATATTAGCAGTGACTTTAAAAAGTAAATAGCAATTACGATTCAACCCGCCGATAGCTATTAAACTAAATCCCCCCCAGGCCTATTCCAAGGAGATTTGACAAAGATATGACACAGTAAACACTACCAGCACCATACCTGATCCCAAATTCACATACAAAGTTATGGAATTAGTCATAAAATGGATTCGTGACTCAAATATCTAACCTATGCGTTGGAAAATTGGCTCTAAACTGCAGTATTTTCTATAAAAGTCAGTTAAAAATATAATCCTATTTCCTGTTAATAAAGTTCAAATTTAATTGTAAATTTGAACAAGTTAAGACCTTTAGTTACGAATACAGATTAAACGATCTAAGTTGACATTCGATAGAGGGCGTCGTGTGACGTCATTAAATCAGTAAAGTAACAAAATTTAGAGCTGAAGGGATGCAGGGCTGTTTCGCTTTGATTTTGATATCATAGAAAGCAATATTGAGGTTTCAGATCGCAGTGGCGCAGTGGCTCAGCATTTAACTATAAAGGCAACGGCTGTGGGTTCGATTCACATTCGGAGAATTATTAATTTTGATTTCCTCGCTCTAGTAATAAGACAAATCGTGGTGTTGAATGTGAATGGAGTGTTTTAATACTAAGTTCCCATTACCTACCCTGATAATATGCGTAATACAGCACAAAGACAAAAAAAGAAAAAATATAATATTAAGAAAGTGAATAAATCATAAAAAAAACAACTTCAAACAATCAAAAAATCGTAAAAAAAAAATAACCACTAACTAATACACAACAAGTTTTAGCAATAAGCGAAACAAAGGTACCAACGAGTACCTACGTACGAGTATATCGAATTTTTAAAATGTATTTCAATTTTAAGCGCCCCGAGCGGAATCCATTAACAAAGCAAATGAGTGATCAAACAAAAACCCCGTACAACTAGCGTTGTTCAGTACAGTGGGTACAGTTCAGTACAGAGTACACTGATAGACACATTTTTCAGAGGCAAAAGGAAGCTCTGCTAATTTGATTATCTGTTCAAAAGCACGTCACCCACATCGCTCCTTTGATCGGCAAAAATATATGTGGTGTACTCTACGGTCTACCTTATAACATGGTATAAGTTAAGAGGTGAGGATAGAAAGTGGGAACATATTTTGTTTCTTTAAGCTTCTCGCTGTATCCCGCACATAAGGCAGCCAGGCAGAGGAAACCTAATATAAAGCCTTAATTAATTAAGAATGATTAAATTTCGTGAATGATATTTCAGCAATTTAATATATTATTAAGCGGCTTTCAGTTTTACCACTCAATCGCATTAGATTACTTCAAGCTTAAGTTATTAAGTAAATAATAGACAGAATGATATTTTCACGGAATCAAAAAAAAAATATAATTATATAAACTGTAATATTATAAAAATTTGATACTTAAGTAACGGAAGATTTTTCTTAAAAATGAATACATATTAACAAAGAAAATCCTTTTACTTTCCTTTAAATTAAAAGAAAACAAGCTCACATCACACACAATCATCAGTCAGTAAGAAAAGAGAACCGCTACCGCCTGTAACTCAAAATCCATTGATAGTGCCCGAGGCGCACTGTTCTCGCTAAGCTAATGAGATGTCAGTACAATCATTGGCGCTTTAACCTTGTAAGCTTTTTGGTATTTAAATTAGCTCGCCCTCCATACGTACTCGGGTTCACGTTAATTAATTTATATCTTATTTATTATCTATGTTATGTGGATGTCATTACGTGTATATTATATTATCTGTGATAGAAGTAGTGGGATCTAATTTTGCTGGTTTTTTCTCATTTATTTTGTTATTTGGGTCAGTCGTGGCGCAGGGGTGCGTTGTTGGATACACGACTGACACGAATTCAATTCCCACTTGAAGAAATTATATACTTAATATTTTCATTTCTTCGCCCTGGTGAGTACCGCCACTCAACACGCAATGCCTCGAGAATTCGAAAGTTGGGAACGGAAGTGTCTTAATGGGAACAAAGTGTCTTTGCTTGGTCTAACACAAGGTTTTCAGGGTCCCTCCGCCTACCTCGCTAAATGCAGATATCAGTGCAGATAGTTTTTTTTAATTCTTTACATGGCTATGTTAGCATAACATGAGCTAGATACTTAAAAATATGAAGTAAATTAAGAAGTCAAAGAAATCTTGGAAAAATCGGTACCACAAGCTCACGTGTCCGCACCAAAGAGGAGGTATATCATATTAGCTCGCTAATTGAATAAAAAGAAAATCTTTTACAGAACAGCAACTCTACGTGCGTAGCCGCGGGGCAAGTATAATTATTGTTTTACTTTGAAACGCGTTCTGTTTGAAGCCGTTTCTTTTGTTGCTCTCCTATTACTGGATTGTCTTTAACATAAATTCTAATCGTCATTGTTCGTTTGACCACGGTATTGTGGAGTTGGGTTTATTTTTTTTTATGGATAATGGTATTACTTTAAAAAAGTGATTTTTAAGTAGTAAAATTAATAGTGATTACCGTGGCTAACAAATGAAGATCTCGAATTTTAATCTCGGCCACAAATCTTGCTGCTTAAAATCAGTTTTTTTTTCAGTTTATAGACATTTATTCTCAATAAGACCTAAGCCACTTACTTGAGAACGATACTTTAACACAATAGTTAAGTTGTCGTTGTCAATTGTTACACTTACATTTACAAATGTAGCTTATAATAATTTAAGATTAAGTTGCTGTGACAAAAATAGTAAATTTTGTACTTACTTAACACATTGTTAATAATTATCGCGAACATATTTAGCCAATTGAAATTTAAATGTGTTAAATGAGTTAACATTTTTTATAAGTGATGGTACTTTATAAAACCAGATAACACCAGATACAGAAAATAAAACTAGATAACGTGTAACGTTAAAACACATAGCTAATAGGTAAAAATAGATACTTATTATTTTTCTTGCTGTTTTTTTATTGATTAATTAATTAAAGCTTAGAGCGTAGATGTACAAGTACACTAAATTTAAAAGGAATTTATATTTGATTTATTTTCAATTCCCCGCTCAGGTTAGACGAAATGTTAAATTTCCCCACTAAACACGCAAAGTCTCCAAAATTCGGCAAAAAATGGGGAACGGTGTGCCATATCACTTGTTCCTAGGTCCCCCTGCCTTCATTAAATAAAAATATTCAAAATATATACTTTACTTTTTAATAGACATTACATACACATCGCATATTGATTAGCGTAACCTAACGCCACTATTATTTTATTCAGATTTTAACAATGACATTATTTCAAGTGAATATTGAGTTTGGTTATCGTGATATTCTGAAATTTTATTATGTTTTGTATCATTATCCCGAGTGGAATCGAATCCACAGCCATCTTATTTACAGTCCAAACGTGTCCAACTGTACCACTTATACACAATGCATTACACCTACATATGCAATTATTTTTATTTATGACTGGCCCAAAAAAATTGATTTAAGCTTCTAGCAGAAGCAGAGTAGACAGAAGTAACCTAGAGCACACTGTGTTCCCCAATTTTCAATCAATCAATTTTGAAAATACTACCTCGAGTCGAAGTCAAATCCACAAACGTCTCGTTTACACTTAAACCCTGTTCCACTCCAGGACAGCCTATCCAATTCCTACATTTTTATGACCGACATATAAAATAAGTGACAACAAACACACAAACAAACAAAAAACCGATCGTAACTCGTAAACTTTTGGCATCCCTGTCGTATCCTAACCACAAAACGAGCATAAAGCCCATTGATGTATGCGATAACCGCCGCAGGCTAGCGCGGGTATCGCGGTCGTACTGCAACTGACACTGTCGCGCGGGCTTTGAATTTCAAGTATAATTTACTTTTATTATGGACTTTTTATATATCTTTTTTTTGTCTTTAGCGGGAGAGCGGAGAGCTCAGTGATAAGATACTCCGTTTTTGAATGATCATAAAATTATACATTTTCTTTTGGTTATCGCGAAGTTCTGGAAAATTATTTTATTTTGTCTTTTAGAGCGTGATAATAAAATAATATCAATATACATATATTGACTTTTTTTTTTTTTTTTTTTTTTTTTTTTTTTTTTTTTTTTTTTTTTCGCTGGGAAATGCATTTACGCAGACCGCCCATACGGAAGGCGTGCCTTACGGATGAGCGGTACTGTGGGACTCACCGGTGAGACCGATCCTACCCACTAAAACCCAGCGGAAACCCTCTCCACCAAAATGAGCCGCCGCAGGATCGCTCGCGCATACTACTACGACGCCTCGGTGGAAGGCCCGCCTTTTGCAGGCCATCATCGCTTTCAGGGTGCCCTAGGGCATCCGCAATAATCTTGCAGGAAGATCAACCTGACCCTCCCGCGGTAGCTCCTCTAGGGTAGGGGGAGTAGAAGATGCGCATACCGCCTTCTTCTACCCCCTGGCCTACGGCGGCGGAGCGAGTCTGCGTTCGAGCTGGACTCGCGCACCCGCTCCGCGGCCTCCTTCAATGCGATTACTGATTCGCAGAAGGAGACCATTGCAGACCAGTTCCTCTCACAGTCCAGCATAGCCCCTACCACACTGGCCATTGAGAGGTCTCTACCCACTGCCGCCATCAAGGCATGGCGTTGTGGGGCCCAAGCGGGGCATTCAGCCAGAGTGTGATACGCCGAATCCACGGAGGCATCACACTCGTGGCACACCGGCGACATCTCCCGACGTGCAATCTGATGCAGGTACTTACCGAAACAACCGTGCCCCGTCAGAACCTGCACCAGTCTGAACGTCAGGACACCAAAACTCCTTTTAACCCAGCGATCCAAGTGTGGGCGAACTGCCTCCACTGTCGCTAGGCCTGCCGCCGGTGACCCCAGGTCCTCTCTCCAACGCCGGATCAGGGCTTCATCCGCTCTTCTCCTGATCCGCGCGATAACCTCTGCCGATGGTTGCTCACCTCGCGACCGCTCACTTGCTCGAAAAGTGTAAACTTTAGCAAGCACTTGCGCCTGCAGCTCCCAAGGCGGATCGCCCGCCAAGAGTGTAGCCGCCGTCCACGACACCGTACGGTAACCTCGAATTGCTTTCACCGCTATAACCCGCTGCGCTTTCCGCAAGTGGGTTTTATTGTGAGCGGTGAGAGCGTCAGCCCACACAGGTGCACCGTACAATGCCATGGATCTCAACACACCGACATAAAGTCGTCGGCATGAAGAGTCCGGCCCTCCGACATTCGGCAGTAGCCTGCCAAGGGCTCCAGCGCAGTTTACAAGCTTTGGTGCAAGCAGAGCGAAGTGCGGTTTGAACGACCATCGACCGTCTAGGGTGAGACCCAGATATTTCATCTGGGTCCGTACCTCCACCTCCTGACCCTGGATGTTCAGAGTAGCCCTACGGGGGGGACCCCTCCGCCGGCCATGGAATAGGAGAGCCTCTGTTTTGGGCATCGAGACCCTCAGACCTAGCGCTTCGATGCGGTCGACGACAAGGCGAGTTCCGGCTTCCGCCAAACGTGCCACTTCTTGATATGATCGTCCTCGGGCCGTGACCAGAGTGTCATCCGCATAACAAATGACCCCCATCCCAGTCGGAAGACGACCACGCAAGAGCCAGTCATAGCCAATATTCCACAGCAACGGGCCCAACACCGACCCCTGTGGAACCCCGCAACCGACACTTCGTCGACCGATCTGACCATTTTCTCCAATCCATACGACTACTCTGTCTTGGAGGTAGTCGTCCAACAATCGCCGGAGATAGAGAGGTACCCCATGGTACCGGAGAGCCTCTCTTAACGTCTCGAACGGCAGACTGTTAAAGGCATTGACCACATCCAACGAGACAGCGAGGAGAAATCGCCGTCTGTTGTCGCGGCCAATGACCGAGTCTTCAGGGCGTTCAGGGCATCAATGGTTGACCGATTGGCCCTGAATCCGAACTGAGCCTCTGATATGCCCGGCCCTACCTCCTCTAGGTGCTGAATAAGACGGGAAGCAATGATCTTCTCGAAAAGCTTACCCGTCTCATTCAGCAGCACTATAGGCCTATATGCTGAAGGAGAGTCCAGAGGACGACCCTCCTTGCGCAACAGGCACAAACCTCCTTCCTTCCAAATCTTCGGGAACTGTCCAGTTAGAAGGCACTCATCAAAAAGTTCCCGAAGTTTCTCGCCTAGGTATTCCATGGCAATACTCAAAAGCCTTCCTGGAATACCATCTGGCCCGGGCCGTCTTCTTGGCCCTCAGTCTCCTGAGCGCCATATCCATCTCCCCCTCAGTTATGGGGGGAACCACCGCCACTTCCTCATGCACTGTGTAAGGGGTCATACTAGGAGGAACGTGTCTAGGCGACTCCGGAAACAGTTCAGTCACGAGACGCAGCACAAAATACCGGCGACAGGGTTTCCGTCAGTGGAGCAGACTGCACACGAAGTTTGTTCCGGGCAGCAAGGTAAGGGCGACCCCAAGGATCCCTATTTAGGCTTGCAAGAAGCTCTTGGCGCCCCTGATCCTTTGCCAGTCTAATGGCGAGCTGGAGAGCATTCTTTTTTCTTTGTAGGCACTCCGCAGCTGGTCCTGAAGTGTAATATCAAGGCCATTTCGCCTTCTACACCTTGTGTAAGTCCGCCGCGCCCGATTACAGGACGCTCGCAATTCGGTTAACTCATTAGTCCACCAATATACTTGGCGGCATCGTCGTCGTCGCCGAGTTCTCGGCATTGCCGCGTCACACAACCTCGTTAGGTCGTCGCGCATTCGACTCGCCCGCTCTTCGACGTTGAGTCTTGCGCCCACCAAACTATCTTGGGTGCACCAGTTGGCCACAATGGCCGCCTCCTTGACCATCTCTTTGTTAAGCTGGGTCAGAATCCACCTCGGGAACCTACGAGATGAGCCTCTGGAGTTAACCATTGACACCGGATGAGTAGAGACCTCGAACCTGATGTAAAGATGGTCCGACAGGGTCTCCACTTCTTTTTCCACTCTCCAGCGTGAAATCTTGGAAGCAACAGACGGACTAGCGAACGACAAGTCCACTATAGATCCACCGTTATGTCGCACACAGGTGAATACCGACCCAACGTTCAATAAGGACAGCCCAGAAAGCAATGCCCACACCTGGACGGCTTTCCCTTTGCTGTCCGATGTTGGGTTTCCCCAAGCTCGGGACTTGGCATTGAAATCGCCGAGGACCAGTACTTTACTCGACGATTGTCGAGAAATCGCAGCTTTGACAGAATCGAGGAAAATTTCGAATTCTGCCAAGCTACGATTAGGGGAGAAGTAGATGCCAAGAAGAATATACTCCCCCCACCCTGCCACAACGTACCCAGAGCCTCTCTCTAGCGGTGAAAGAGACGGGGCAGTGCTGTTACCAGACACTATTACGACCGAGTCGTCTAAGTCGCCTATCCACCTTGAGTGATTGGGGACAAAGTAAGGTTCACAGATCACACCGATATCAATGCACCACTCCGCCATGGTCTGTGTCAAAAGATCCTGTGCTGCGGCAGAGTGATTGATATTAGTCTGGAGAAAACGAGTTTGATGTTTATCCATTATGGGGACATGACACTTTCCTCTTGATGCCCACTGATCCCGGCTTCAGGAGAGACTTCGATCCTTTGAGTCTCTGCTCCCTTGACAGACGGTGGATTGCATTTTGCGCTACCCATTATATGACCAGCCGGCCTCTTTGCGTCAGTGCACACCATACATAGAGGCTCCGCCCGGCATGTATGTGCCTTGTGCCCCTCACAACCGCAACGAAAACAGAGATTCTCCCGAGAAACTTCGGACGGACACCGCAACCTAGAATGCCCTAATGCCAGACATCGAAAACAGCGCAAAGGGCGCTCTTCTAGAACCTGGACCTTGGCAGCACTCCATCCGACCAATAGACGACCTTTCTCCACAATGACCTTACCTGCTTCACATGGACATCTTACTACTACCGACCTCGTTCCTCTAGGCCCTAGGGTCACTTCTGATATGGTCACAGCATTAGCAGCACAACCGCTTGCACTAACCACCGCATTTGCTACGTTGTCCTTTGTGACCGAGTCATCAAGACCCACTAGCTTCAGTGTGCAATGCTTGTGGGGTCTAGTGATAACAGCCACCCCCTCTAATACTACACGTAAACGATCCGCGAGTTTGTCCGCCTGGTCCGAGGAATGCACTGCGGATAGCTCTAGCAGGCGAGCACCCGAAATTGATTGGCGTATAGCCAGTCCCTCGGAAATACCAAGTTGTACTAGATCCACGCCCTGTTGCGCTCGTTGTAAAACCTGAGCATAAGACACACCCTTACTAGCAGCTTCTGGCGTCAACGTGACTATAACCGCCTTAGTTCGAGGTGGTTTAGCCAGTTTAGGTTTCGGTCGCTGCGGCCTCTTGGGAGCCGAGGAATTATTCTTCTTCTTCCCTCTCTTTGCGACTGTGACCCAAGTTCCACCTTCTTCATTACTGGTCTCAAGGCTCGTAGCTGGAGACAGTGTAGACGCTGTCTTGAAAGACGAGGAGGCCGGCTCTACGCGCGTCACTTGAGCACGAGCTGCAACCTTTTTACGATTCGGTCTACGTCTAGTCTTGTCCTCAGTTCCTGCTACCTCCGAATCTACAGGAAGAGGTGCCACTCTTGTTGGTCTCTCGCAAGAGTGTCTCATTGCGTCTGACGCCAAAGGCGGACGCATGTTCCTTACTGGCAGAAGACGCTCTTCAATACCGGCAAATCTGGCGTCGATCATAGTCTTCATAGAAGAGATTATAGACCTTTTCAGCTTCTCAAGCATCCCTTCACTAATAGCCGGCAATGGATCAATCTGAGGCACTTCATTAGTGGCTGGAAGTGACGCTCTTAGTCCCTGAATGTCTTTGCGATAGCAGTTTAACTCTTCGCGAAGTTTCTCTACCACCTCTCCAAGACGCCGGTTCTCTTCTCGCAACCGTTGTACTTCATCACTCTCTGTACGAGTGGCAAACAAGTTAACAACATCGGCTAGGGCTGCGGCTGCATCTTTAAGTTTGCGCACGTACGTGCCTTTAAGATGTTTGGATTTAGTGGCAACCTCCAGTATAGAGGCAGCACTTTGTCCAGCGTATGTGCGCAGCTCCTCGGCCGAATATTGTGAGGTGTCCCTCCTCTCTTCTACAGCTGTTACGCTCTCTGCATCTGTTGTCTGAGCGGACGTATCCCCCTGGCATGCCCAGTCAGACAAGTCCCGCTCAAAAACTTCACCTCGCGCATCTACATCGCACCGACTTTGCTGTTTATGAGTGCGCGATAGTCCGCTACAAGTTTTCGGGGGCCTACCCCTCCTTGATGTATGGCACTTTCCGCCTACCTCAGCGTCTGAAGCTGAGTCCTTGCCACTTCCTCTAGGTTTATCGACCATAGGCCGCTTGCGCCTCGTGCGCTGCACTGTTCCCGCGTCTGAAGCGGATTCTATAACTCCCACATCATCATTTGTGTTTTTAAAATTTGAATTCTCCATACTGTTTCCACGAGTATGGGGGAAAAACGGTCCATCCAAGCAGTGCCCCCTGTACTTGGATAAGCCTACTACGCCACGGGTGTCGGCCTGTACCCTGGCGGGACCAGCAGTAGCGACTGATCTCCCCATCAGCCACGAACCCCTCGCGCTGCTTCGCCGCTTGGGTTGGGGTAATTTTTTATAGAGGTTTTCTTCCTCGCAGTCCGGCCGGTAAAGGCAAGACCCTCGGTCCCGTGCGTGGCCGCGAGACATGACCACAGACACCGCTCACGGGATTACGAAAAGGACGGAGAGCACTGCTCTGTCCGACGGCGGGGTAAGCGCACGCCGAACCCGCCATACCTCCACAATGGCCTAGCGCGTACGCGCAGAGCCATCACAGGGATTTCTCCCTACAATGCGCTCACGGGACAACTCTTACAATACAGAGCGCCGGAGCGCATTCCCGCGTGTCGGTTTATTAGCCGCGACGAGCAGCAGCACCACGACAGTGATGCTGCTGCCCGTCCCGTTGCCCAGGGTGCTCCACGAGGAGGTAACCGACATAGCACCCCATACATATATTGACTAACTCAAGTGGGATTGGATCCACAGCCATCTCCGTTACAGTCCGACCGAGGCCCACTGCGCCACGACGGTCTAATATCTCTATTTATGACGTAAGCCTGAAATAACAGTATAAGAAGTGCACGCTTGTTTCTTATTATTTTAAGACATTACGTATTAAGTAGCAGAACTAAACGCCACGCGTTGTCTGCCAGAACGAGCAAATGAAAATAATCTTGTATAGATATTCTATTATGAAACTGTTACTGATCGTTGTCTGTATGCGGAAGATTTATAAAAAAAATATAATTGGGAGCATTTATGATTGTAATTAAAAATGTTTATCTGTGCGCTTGTGCACGGTAATCTCAAAAACAGTGAAATCTATTTAAATGTATTTTTCGCTGAATCCTGCATACAACAGGATAGGTACAGGGAATTTAGTGTCAAGACACTCCGTTTCCTACTTTCCGCATAATTTCAAATATAAATTGTTGTGTCAGTAGAAATCGAACCCACCACCATGAAGCTATATTCAAACGTCATCAAGGCCGCAAAAGATCTATCTAATTCAATAAAAATAATTTAAATTATAGTTAAATATGTATATTGCATATTTTTTTGTATTAAACGACAATGATAGAACAATACATCGTTTATACATGTCATGAAAGTAATTTCTGACATTACGACGCGGATGCGATAGAAGCTATTGTCTTTTTTAAAATAATTTGATTAAGTGTTGTGAAATAGAAAGCTTGGGAAACAAAAGTATGAACAAATATTACTATTAAAATTGTCGGTATAATCCATTATTCATGAACATAGCCCTTGAAATTGTTGTATTTTCAATTAAATATGTCGAAATCTGAATATTTTAAATATTTTCATTGTTGCGCTCTGGTGTGGACCCGCCAGCCTGTCTCCCAAAATTGGCGAAAAATAGAGTCCCGAGTGTCGTAATACTAAACTCTCTCTGCCAATCCTGCTATATACATAATAGAACGTGAACCTTAAAAAAAGTTCAATAACCACCATACAATAAAACAATAATAATCAAAATTTAATAAATTCGACACTCGTCTACAATTGAGTTAGACCTACGAGCTGGTCTAACGAAGCGACGCAGATGGCCGCTATTATCTCATGCACACTGCGTGCCAAACTCTTATTTGCTTTGAATAAGGAAAGTGTACGTAGCTGTGGATGAGGATGTGTTCTTTTACTGTCTTATATTATAATATATGAAAGTAATACTGTATTATTTGTTCTTACATAATACACATATAAATGAAAATTATTTTTCTATAAATATTATAAATGGAACGGAGTGTCTTAACACTAGATTCCCTGGCTCGCTCGCTTAACACTAGAGTGTGAAGCTGATTTGATTTTTAATATTATAAATAAATATTGTGAATGTTCTATATTAGTTCAGCCTTGGTTAGGATTGTGTTTAACATTTCTTTAGTATAATTAAAATTATATAAACTTTATATTGATTATTTCAGCTCACCATATAAATAGAGATAATCTATAAAAAAATCAATGCTTTCTCGAAATCTTATAAAATCATTTAAAAAAAATTTTAAAGGCTATTTTCATCAATTTCCTATAAAAATACCACCCCCTAAAAACACCCTCCAAAGCAAAAATTTCAAAAAGCAACATACAACATCAACCCTTAGAATGATTTCTTATTCTGCCCGCACGACAAACTGCTTGTTCAGCGCAACTCGCTTAATTCACTGACCAGTAATTAAGGCCGGGGCAGGAGCCGGAGCCGGGGCAGGAGCCGGGGCCGGAGCCGGGCCCCCCAACATGCTGAGACAGATTTTTGTCTAATAACGGCCAAACGCTTACTCTAAGGAAATTTGATTACCTCTAACACCCTCTTAGGTGGCGTTATATCGTGTGTGTATAATTTTTTAAATGTTGTAAATATAAATATGATGAGGCCAGGCGTGGCGCAACGTCAAAAAATGTAGTTCTAAACGGGGTAGGCTATGGGTTCGATTCTCAATCGAGGGGATGAATTATTAATATTTAAATTTCTTAGCTTTGATGTCAAGGTAGAGCGCGGCGTTGAGCCACTCGTCACGTAATGCCTCGAGAAATCGGGAGAAAACGGAATATATAGTTTCCTTCCGCCCATCCTGCTAAGTGCGGAATATGGGAAAAAATATTATAGAAAGGGAATGCCTTTTAAGTATTTCAAGTAGTATTTTAATGTTATTATAAGTGTTAAGTATGCCATAAATATTTTATTTGAGACCGTTACGGCGCAGAAACGCAAGGGTGTGACTATAAGCGCGATGGTTGTGGATTCGATTCCCACTCTAGAGGATGATATGTTAAATATTTTAGTTTCCTCGCTATGTTAACCAGCCACTCGACTCAACACGCAATGCCTTAATTTGGGAGCGGAAGAATCTAGAGGGAGAGCGGAGTGTCTTAACACTAGGTTGCCAGATTCTGTTTATCCTATTTTGTACGGGATTATAATAAATATTTTGATATTTAGAAAGCGTACAACTTTTATACTAACACTTGTTCTTGAAAATGAAAATTAGCATTTAAGTGACATTAATTTCATTATAACGTGTATAATTCGGCCGATACTCATGAAGGAGTTATATATAAAGAATCAGCTCATTTTTTATTTAAATGATTTTTGAAATATTGAACAAAATGTTTTGTATTAATATTTAAGGAATACACCATCGAACCTACGGCCCTCTAGCCAGTCAGAAACCACAACTTTTTAAATTTTCAATCATAATATTGTTTAGAACTGACATTTTTAATTTGAGTAGGGTTCTATTTTAATATCACACGACTGTCCTTTAAAATAAATAAATTCAAAATTGACTACGCGATTGTCAATCTTAATAAAAGCAACGAAAAAATATTAATGTATTCGTATTCGTCCGGCGATCGCAAACTAACTCGTCAATTGAAACAGATTTTGGCTTTTATTTATTTTTGAAAAAAAAAGATATCGCCACTTCGCCTATCAATAAAGCATAATAGACCCCTGTGATAGTGATGTATGTATGTGCTTTACAATGAGTTGCTTTTAACGGAATGTTTCTATTTGTATTTTGTTTATGTTTTGTAGTTTTTGGTTTGTAGTTTGATAGTGAAAACGTGGCATTGTGGGTTTTCATTTGGAACTAGTGAACGGAGTGTCTTAACACTACATTTCCTCTGTTTACCCTGCTATTTGCAGGATATAGCGTGAAGTTAAAAAAATCACTGTAGTGTGCACTTTTTAGAAACTACTGCTTCAAAAAAAACTTAATTAATTTTAAAATAATATTTTCATGGTGTCATGCATAAATATCGTAAGGAAATAAAATAAGAAATAAAAAAATATATATTTTTTTATATGACATATTTTTATATATGAAGAGTAGTGAGAGTTCGCTTGTAGGTAGATTAGGGAATGTAGGGGAGCACTAAGAATAGAAAATCAAATAAAAGTTACCTCAACCCGGCACCAAACCTACACAAATTTCACGTAAAACACAAGTTTATGACATACACAATTTACTTAGAAGTGAGATTAAGCAGTAACAAACAACTCTTGCGATTTATCGTCGCCATCCATCGTGGAGGCGACGCGGCGGTAATGAAAGCAGCTTATCTGGGACTAGCGCTTATCTGAGACACTATGCCTCAAGACGGCTAATCGAGTATTCGTTTGTGTTTAAATTATTTAAGTTATATTAAACAAAAAATAAGAAGGAAGTGAGGAGCTTGATGGTTATAAGTTCGATTCTCGCTCGAGGGAATTTATATTTCTCACTTGTTAACAGAACAAGACAACGCGCATCGTCGAATTCCACCACTCAACACTCAATATTTTGAACATTCTGTGAAAAAGGGGGAACGGAGTGTTAGAGTGACAACATGTGCTTGTGTGAGTCGTATGTGAAGCTTAATAACCGCCATAGATAACCTAGTGAATGAACACTAGATTCTCTTTGCCTACTATTCTATATTATAATATGGGAAAGATGCTAAAAAAATTACATTTAACGGTATGCCGCTAGCACTACTAGCATTTATTTAAAACTAATGCTTTCAGACGGTGACTAATTGATAGAAAATTAATTTTATATTAAAATTGTTTCTAAAGTTAAATCCAATCCCTCGAACAGGAATCAAAGTAGCTACCGTCGCATTTAGCCAGACGGCTGCACTGCACCACGACGCTCTCATTACTTACCAAAAAAAACAATCCAAAATATTATTATAAGAAAACAATCCAAATATATCCAAAATCACTAAACATCGTAAAATATCGTACAAAACTCAAAACAATCAAAATTATGGGGCGAAGTGACGTAAGGGGAACACGGCGCGCAATAAATTGGCGAAGAGAACAAGTTTAAATCGTATATTGTAAATACAGGTGAGCTTTTGTTTATCGGGTCGTGGTCGTTACGTCGCTTACTGTACGGTGGCTAACAAAGTTTTGTAATTAATTCATATTAAAAATGTATCTTCACGGTGTATCCCGAGTATAGCAGGGAAGACGTCGAAGTCTCTCTGTTAGTCCTAGTGTTAAAACACTCCGTTCCCCACTTTTCCCTACGTGAGATAAAAGAAACAGAATCTCATCATCATCAGACATCAGAATCAGAGCGAGGAAATGAAAACAATTTAAATATAATACCCTCAGGGGTATCGAATCCACAACCGTCGCGTCTCCACGATGACGACAGCCTCATGTTATATAACTATTTATAATTTAAAGCTGTAGTGCAATTATTTATCCTTGCAGCTTTATAGTGAAGAAACTACCGACCCACATCTAAGTTCCTGTTTGACCTGTCCCGTGAGAACATTTCTTATTCAATATTAAACCTGTTGTAACAATCTCTGAATGTGAATTATCGTCGTACGCGTAATATAGGGTGCGGCTTAATTAGTAAATGTAGCACAGCTAACTTCTAGCAAGCATGGATATACGACGGTTGTGAGTTCAAGTTCCATTCGGTTTTAAAGCGTTATTTTATATTTGGAAAGAAAAATACTTATTTAGAAAGGGTATAAAAAATTTACGTGGCTGGATTTGAACCTGCGTCTTTTGGAAACCATCCAAGGGATGACCACAAGCAGAAAGAGAGCTGCTAACAACATAAACAAGTTGTAACAAATGTATAAGAATTTCGACGTAGCTTCATATGAACGTATGGCTTAGTGGTCATACTTCTTGGGTGGCTTCCAAGAGGCACGGGTTCTAACCTGCTGCATTTAAGTTTTTTATAAGTTTTCTAAAAGCATATTCTAAAAGACTTTAGCTAGATTTTTTAGAATATGTGTATTATGTAGATCTGGAAATGATCTGTACCCGAATCACATAAGAAAAACAATTTACATAAAAAGTTATACAGATACCAGTATAACTTAAACAATTTTGCTTAAAACCATTTAATTCTAATAACTTAACAGCTTAACATTAAGAGTCTCCCATCAGCGGTGAGTGTACAGAAATTGAAAAGGAAATAGTGCCGTCTGACGCATTGCATTTTTCCATTGGCGTCAACGCCACAATGCCCACAATGACACAAAGGAGTCGATGATCGGTGATGGTGTGGAATTTCAATACTATTTAATGGTTCATTTTGTTTGTGATATTTATTTTTGTATGTATTTTTAATATATTTATGAAATATTAATAAATACCTATAATGGAATTTCATTTTATAACATGAGCTCGATTTTTCTTTTTTTCAATTACACATTTTTTCCGCATTGAGTGAGTCTAGTGGTATATCTTAATGGGAAAAAAAGTGTTTTAACACTCGGTTAACAGGATCCCTCTGCCTTCTCTGTTATATGTGGGATACAGCGTGAAGTTCAAAAATATTTAGGGCAGTTTTTAGTAATTTCTAACTTGCGATATGGTTATACCAAGTGGCGTTGGGTTACACTCACTAGGTAATGCCACTATAAGCAAGACGTAGTGAACAGAGAATTTCAACACTGTTGTCTTATGAAATGTCCACTATAGTTCTAGAATAAATAGTGCTTGTTATTTAGTTACAAATTCATATTCTACACAATACGAACAGTTATTAAGTGTAATTTGGCTTAAAAAACTAATATATTTCTCTCTATTTCTTTCCCAAAAACATCAACTAAAAACGAAATCACAAAACAACATCCCAAAATAATTTTCGCTTAACTCGAAGATTGAATCAGAGGTGGAAAAGAATCGCTATTCCATCCCATCCCATCCCCAAGACGAAAAATCCTTGAAATTAGTAGAAAACAAGGAAAATGCGAAAGACGTACCGCCAGTTACACATTTTCGTCGCAAGGCAAGGCTAACGATTCAAGCTGGCTGTCCCATAAATCTAGTACCGCCTGATTGATACATGGCGGTCGGTGACGCCCATCCAGTAATTTACTGCGAACGACGCCCACCAAGCATCGAGATAGCGAGCATTTTTGTTTTGCATTAATTCCTTTTTCTTCGCCTTCACGAAAATACTGGGTGTGTGTGTTGGTAGAAAAAGTATTTTTTTATATATTTTTTGTTAGATTCGTTGTCTGGAAATGTATAGAAATGCTTGGAAAATGGATGTTTTTGATGTTAAGATTGGAAACATGCTAGAGTTTTTTTGCATGCAAGCTTGATATTACATTGTGTATAATAGACATTAATTAAAAAATATATTAAAATGACTTATGTAAAAATTAAAAACATAATTATTACATAAGTCATTTTGTAAAAATTAAGTTTTTAGTTAACTTCCCTTATGCCACAACTTCCCTCCTCACCCTAATATAATAAAAGCCGGTTAAGTGCGAGTCGGACTCGCCCATTGAGGCGTCCGTTAAGATTGTAGGGCAACAGGAAGTACAATTTACAAGAGTTGACAAACTTAAGTTTGCGAGCCTATAAGTTTGTAACTATTTTTTTTGTGGAATACCTATAAATTGTGACTTTTCGAATTTGTTCCTTTACTTGTATTGTAAATTTACACTTCGCCCAAATTTCACCACTATAGGTCCACTAGAAGTAATACACCCCCCCTTAAATTTTAATTACTCTGCGAATATCATACAAAATTCAGTAAACACGATGCATATATACTTAAATCATAAATCTTTTGATTGCGTTGACTAAGAAACTGATTTTTTCTGTGCTGTAAGGGACCATAGACTTAATGATTTATATTAATTTCAATCTGATACTTATAAACGATCTCGATATAAATGTTCTTGACACACGGATAACTAAGTACGGATAAGGGTACGTTTTTACCTTTAGTTGCACGAAACCCTAAAAACAAATAAACCAACCAACACACATCACGAAAGCAGAAAAAAAAGGCAAAAACCTTCCTTTAAAAAGTCACCAGCTAATAGACAAGAATCTACTCCTTTCGTGTAAAAATGTACGACTAATTTTCATAGCAGTCACACTACGAGCACACGACACAGAGTACTGAATAAAGGCTTTCTTAAAAGCTAATCTAAGACAAAAGCGTTATTACCAACTGCCTCCGGGTGTGGGACGAGTGTTTGCTTTGTTTATTTTAATTTTTTTCGCATGGCGGACGCCGTCTAGAGTCTAACTAGCGCTAAGGAACGTTGTACAGGGTGTTGGGAAATGTGGATAGTTTTTTTTTCTTAGTTTCGTTCATAGCATTGTAGGCAAAAGAACCTAGTGTTTAGACACTCCACCCACTTTTCACTGAATTCTTGAGATATTACGAACGCTTTTCTTCGTTATCAGAGCAATATTAAATATTTCTTCCCCTTCCTTCCATTCGCACGCTTAGGCCCCTGCGCACGACGGCCTCGTTATTTATTTTTGGTTATTAACAAGGAAAAAAAATCAAATTATGTGAGTGGAAACACTACCGGTACTTAAAGAAGAATAGAGTGAAAAATTACTAATTTATTTTGGTATATTATGTAAAATTTATTTAAAATGTATTTATTGCCAAATATTATGGATGTTATAATACTGTACATAATAAAATCATATTAATAATCTCTATTTACAGAATTTCAAAACTATATTCAAACTAATTTTATTAATTACAGCAAAATACAATAAAAAACGTAACACTGCACCAACTCAGCACATAACATCAATATTCCAAACATACGAAACAAAACAACTCGATACATAATTCAACAAAACAGAACACGCTGTATACAAGTTTGATACAAAACAGTGATATACAGTTCATTTTCAGCTTTGGCGGAAATTATCAGCGATGCGTGATGGTTACAGCCTCCCTCTTTGTATAGTGCTCTCAGATAACAATGGCACTATATTATATAGTATTTAAAAGAAAGATACTGAAGGAGACCGTAATTAGCCTCATTCCAAAGTTTGAGATGCAGTGTTTGTTAGCCATTGTCCATTCTACGTAGTACATGAAGAAGTTTCAATTTTAGCATTCAGGTTGATAAGAAAAAAAATAACATCAAGAGCAGTCGTTTAGAGTTTGGTTGTTGCGAAATTGCAAAAGAAAGGGTTATGTGAATTTGTTGTACATTTCGGTTTATAAGGAAAGGTTTTAATTAAAATTTATAATTTAAAGTGAGAAGTTTTTATAATAAATCTGTATTTTATACTATTTTAAAATAAAAAAGTACCACATGCTTAAAATTTTAGATTCAGTATAAAAAGGATTATAACATACTCGGAAATACATAGCAGCAACCACCAGCTAAATCAAACCGCAACATTAAGCTCCACTACTCAACATGCAAATGTCTCGAAAATTTGATGGTGTGTCCAGAACGGAGTATTTTAACACTAGGTTTCCCCTTCCTATCTCACTACGCCGGAAAAACTTGAAGTTAAATAAAAAATTGTACAATAATTATTACCTACTAAAAATATTAGCTATTTATAGCCAATTACAATAGAAAATATTAATTTCCAAGTTTATATTTCAGTTTTATAAGAATTTCATCAAAACATAAAATTCAAATGTATATTGTAACTCTCGAAACTGTAGCACTATAGTGAAAAGTTGACAAAAATCCGACGACACTCGCCGCCGGCAACGCTTACAGGCGTGAACTACTCATCACGTGGAACAATGAGGCTCATACGTCCTATCTAGGGTTAATTTGACCATATCCCTGCTTCATTAATAAAACATCTGTACGCCAGTTTGTTCATATTTATTTAGTATATATATATACTTATATATATATTTTTAGCGACACGCTGTATCCCGCATTTAGCGTGATAGCCAGAAAAGCCTTATTTTGTCTTAATTATGATATGGTATCAATGATTTCGGTTATGGATGTGGTGTTTGGTTCCATAAGTTATTCAATATTCAATTATCTAGAAATGTTGGAAATATGATTATTTTAATACTAAATTTTCACTACATTTGCAAATCTAATGGCAGATGCATGACAATAAATAGTAAGATATATATTAAAATTATCGATTTATCGGTTTTTACTTTTGTCTCATGTTTTGTTTTCAAATAAATTGCCATGTTTTTTGTGATAAGCAATAAATTCGAAACCTAAGATATTAGACACGCTGTAATCCATATATATTCATCAGTTGATATTTATAGTATGAGTTATAGACTAGTAATATATAAGAAACATCTATTTCCTATTGTCTGCTATGTATATGGAGATAAACTTTATCGTTGAAATATCAGTTAACATTTAGTTAAGCATTATATTCAAAACGAATAAATGGGTTACTATGTTTGTTAAAAAAATATTTGTGTATAAGAAAACACAAAAATATATTTTTATTAAAAGTAATTTCCTAATTTAAATTTAAACTTAAAAGGAAATACCAAGTCAAAGCTCATCGAACACCAACTTTATCACCCCACTTAAATATACATTCAAGTTAGAAAGCCTTTCGGCAAATTCATCTCAAAGGCTATCAAAACGCAAATATCTCACGTAGGTAGGTGTCTCCGTGAATGCACACATCTGGACTTCTACTAATATTTCAAGCGCGACCAACACTCGGCTTTCCCATCTTTACAATGTTATTTCTACAGTTGGTGCAAAATAACTTGGACCTTACTTCAATGGATGTAAGAGTGGTGTTTGTTTAAATTTTAACTAAATGAATGTAGTTGTAAGCTTGGAGGTCAGTGTAAAGATAGCGTTTACGAAGCTAGCTGTGGTCGCGGCGAGGTTGAAATATGCAGAGGTGGTATCGAATGCGACCCTTACAAAGAGCGTTTCGGTAAGACAGTCCGTATGGAGACGCTTCAGGCAGCAGGTGTGTGATTGTGTCCATTGTACAATGATTCATTTTATTATGATTTTTTACGCATTAGAGATTTGATTTAGAGAAATGAGTTAGTCCGGTATTTTCCTAGCACTCCAGTAACATAGATTATGGACGAAAGAAATTCTGTTATATTTTTATGTAAGAAGAACAAAAAAATGAAGATTAATTTAATATTATTTTTACTATTATCAAAAGTGTCGAAATCGGACGAAGAATCTCTCGACACTTATCAACGACGTGACGCTACGATGACGGCAAAGAAAAAGGAATATTCAGTATAAGTTTTATTCATTAATTGATTGTTGCAGAAATAACGTTACAATATGTTCTTATAATATTTTATTTAATGATTGACAATATATAGAGGAAACTGTTGTATTTAGAAAGTTGAAATTCGGCATATATGCCGGTTAGGTTAAGTTAGTTGGTTGGGTAGGGACTAAGTTTTCTTGAAACTCCTATAGGAACGGGAAAAAATTAATGTTCCATTTTATGTCTTTGATGATTCATTTTAAGTCCGGTTGCCGTCCTTTGCCTTTAAATTTATTTATAAATCTGTATTATAAGCAAAGTAAAGAAGAACAAATGAAATAAGGTGAAATATTGAAAATATTTTAAATTAATAAAATATACTTATTATTTTAAATGACATAACACGAGTCTCGTTATGTCTAAAATTTAATACATTTTCTATAATAAAAATAAAAAAGATATTTTTTAACTTCGGGCTATATATCTCGCAAATAGTACGGTAGACAAAAGAAACCTACGACCCTAGTGTAAAACACTCCATTCCCATTAAAATACTTCCGTTCTCTACTTTCCACCAAACGCTGGAAGCTGCGCATTGAGCGGAACTTAACGCCGCGTCTCGTTACCAGACCGAGAGAACGAAATTATGAAATATTTCATTACCTCCTTCAAATAAATAGATAATATTGTGAATATATAAATCAAGTATTAAAATGTCGCATGTCAATGGAAACATGGTTTTCAGTTTTCAAAAGCCATCCTCTGGGAGGAGGTGTTCTCACAAAGTGACCGCTATTAAACATGCATAGCTTAAGCAGCGTTTCACTCTGAATTACAAAGATAATTTGATACTTATTATAATTATGTTAAAATAATTATATAAGTCAAGGATTATAATATATTATACGTGAAGTAATCATGGTAAGAACGACAAGTTGTGGGTTCGATTTGCACTCAAGGATATGAAAAATGTTCATTTCCTCGCTCTGGTAACGAAGCAAAGAGTGGCGTTGAGTTTTGACACTAAATTTGCAATGCCTTCAGATTTCGGCGAAACGGGAACGGAGTATCTATACAAAGGTTCCCAGGGTCCCTTTCCCTATCCAGCCACGTGCAAGATGCAATGTAAAACTAAAAAAAATAAGTAAATATATAATTTTCAATGAACGTATGACATAATTAGGTAGAGCGCTAAGAATACTCAAAAATATTTAATAAATTGTCTGTGTTATATAGTTTTTACTTTTTTATACAGAAATATAAAAATCATATTTGGGTCATAATCAGAAAAAGTGCACATTTTGTGTCTTTTCTTGTCCCGCTACTTTGAATGCGTTTTAAAAATACAATTTTAAAGATAATTTAAATATTTTGCCATTTAAGATAAATTTACTTATTAACTTAAAGATTTTTGTAATATTTTAAATGTATTAAGGCTTTTAATAGTATTTTTTGTTAGTTGCAAAAAACTTTTCAAAATGCTTCCATACAATTTTTCGTGTCCCATTCACCACTTTACTTTTTAAAAATTGATTTGTTACGAATATTTATGGTTTTATTTGATTTCAGATATGTTTAGATTACTTTACTTTATGCATAATATTAAATAGAACTACTTTTATTGATACATTATTTAATAAATAATATATATTAATTAAGTAAATTTGTCCCAAAATATTGTCTTTTTGTTACTCAGGGCTAGTAACGTACAATTAAAATATGAACGCAATTATTTTGGATGGTATTTAATATTAGTTTTTATTGTGGCACCATTATTCTAAAAGTCAATGCTGTCGTAGCTACAACCAGTAGTGTTCTCGCAGCAGTTGAGGGGTTCAAATGTTTTAAAGGGAATGCGTAAAATTACATCTCAGGGTTATAAACGGCTTTTTATTTTGGTAAGTATTCTATAATTTCGTTTTCTTGTTTATGTTATTTGCTTCTTTTTACAAAATCTCAAAAAAGAACGTTAGTGCTTGCACATGCAACACGTGGCTTATGAGCAAATATTTAAAAAGGTTAGAATTTCTCAGACTTCATTCTCAATTTCGTTATATTTCGTTACGTAACGAAACTGAGAAAATATGAAGCCTAGTTCACAATTACGGTACCAATGTTTTCTTATATATGTTTATAATAAAATTTTATCGAACCGGTGCTTGTATATGGAAGATATGTATAATAAGAAAAAAAAATTGCTGGCATATGAAAAAAACTATTAGTGACTTTTCATAACGTAAAGTTACCAGAATAATGATTTTTAAGTTTTTTTTGCTGTTTGCTTGTTTGTCTATGTGTTTGTGCACGCTAATCTCAGAAACAGCTGAACCGATTTAGTTAAAATTTATTTTTATTCTTTCTGAAATTAGTTGTGATTTTGTGATTTTTATTTTTTGATATATATTTTTGTATTTTCAGTAAGCGTAAGCTCCTATGTCAAATGCTGAAACAAATGCTTTTTTTTTTTAGATATAGAGAACGTCTTAAAAAGACCAATCCTATTAAATATGAAGATATGCGGAATAAACACTTACAAAGAATTAAACTTAATTCCAATGATAACGACTCAAATTTTGATATATTTTAAAGTGAATTTAATTTTATCAATTAACTTTGTGATCTCTAACTAGAAATATAAGTTTATTACGTTACGAACTAGCATTATTATATTGTTAATATTCTCACTTTGTTATGTTTTCTTCGTACATTTATAATCTGTTAATTCAACGATTGGACCTTTAAAATTTTGATCTGTGTCTCATTAAATAAAAAAAACAATAGTTTTATTCATATAATATCGTTATTTTGTTGTGTATAATGCCTTATGTCATCAGTTTCGTAACAAACTTTATCAGTGTTGTTACTTATCAGTTACGTTACGAATTCGAAAATGTCCACTTTTCTGATTATGACCCATTTATTTAAACTGTGTGATCCGGCTTATTCTAGTTATCATTTCAATTATCGAAATGTTGACATACTGATATAATCGAAAATATGGATCTATAAGAAGTTAAAGCTCTAACCTAGTAGATAAATCCGCTTGATGACGACTAACTACATGAATATTACTTTTATGTTAACAAAGGAAAAGGTAGATTTTAAATCTTTTAATTATCGGGCTGAAAAAGAATTCAAGTTCTCTCCCTCTTCTTTTTAACACAAAATGAGTAGGGTACCAAACGAAGGTTCCCACCACCATAAGGTCCTTCAGCTCATTCGTCTCTTTTTTTTGCATTAAAAATTTAAAAAAATATATATTTTCATAAGTGAAAATTAAACCCACCACAATCATCAATCATCATAGTGTATAGTGTTATACTACTATATATATGTATATTTTTTATTAATTGGTTATTCCATCACACTTACTAAAAAAATACTTGTTAACAACACACATAAAAAATTGAAAGTAACGGGATTTGAACCCGTTCGCCTTGGATTGTTTTTAAGGTGCTACGTTCAAATTATTAAAGTCTATTTAAAAAGTACTAATCTTACATAATATATATAATCGTGAAATTCTAAGAACTTCATGCTTCATACATACAAAGTAAAGACATACATACGTATCTCTATACGTCAACCAAGAGTGGACGCGATCGATGACGTTTGACCTCTTCACCTGCCCCCTGCCATCTTCAGTGCACATGTTAAGGGCAAGTCTAGTTGAAATTTAAAATTTATTTAAAACTATTATATATTTTCTTTTCTAATCTCATAATGCTGCAGCATACTTTAATATGTTATTTAATTTAACTATATGAGGGCACGTCCTGGGGCAGGGACACAAGCGCGCTACTGTAAGCGACACAGGTTGGTGGTTCAATTTTCATTCGAGGAAATGAAATTTTAATATTTTCATTACCTCACTCTGGAGTCAAAGCGCGGTGTTACCTCCAGAAATCGGCGGAAAGTGGCTAACGGAACTGCGTGTTAAGTGGTACAACGTTACATTTCGTTTTGTTGCTAGAGCGAGTGATTGAAATTATACTTTCACTCGATTGAGAATCGAACCTACGACCGCTGCGTTTACACGCAAATGCTGTGTTGTGCCAACTAACATAAAAAAATAAAAATTAGTAAGCGTATCAAGAACTTCCACTTAAAACCGACTGTCTGCAATCTGCCATCTTTTATACCGACTTCTGAAAATGAGGCCATTTTCAATACACACGCCTGCATCTATCCTTTGGGTTGGAGTCGACTTTTTACTTTCACGTATGAATGCACTGATTTAAAACCCTCCAATGGTTTATCTTCGACCAGGTTTCTTGGATTTACTATGGATGATATAAGTATAAATGTGAAATTACAAAGGTAAAATGTAAAGATCAGTCCATTAGCTACGACTGGTTGTGGATTCCATTCCTACTCGGAGGAATTAATTATTTTATTATCTTAGCAGGGCGGGGCAAAGCGGCGCTCTCGGGCTAATGAAGTGTCCTAACACGAGGATCCCTCTGTCAATTCTGTACAGCGTGAAGCTGAAAAATAAGTAAAAATCATGCTAAAACAAAAATTGAATTGAATGGCTTTTCAAAAAAAACACTTATCTATATAACGAACGAATTTTAAATCTACAAAGTTAATACATCCACAGCTCTATTCAGTAATTTAGTCCAAATCGGCTATTTACGTCTTCGCCGAACGTCCGGGTCGTCGTAAAATTCTATCGGCGCGATTGTACACTGATGTGTCCGGGCTGAGAGGACTGTGCTATAGGAATTATGTACTGGCATTAAAATATATATTGTATAGAACGTAATATATTCTTTTTTGATGCCAGTCGTGGCGCAGAAGCAAAGGGGTGCAACTGTAAAGATACAGGTTGAGAATTCAGCGTTGAACTCCGCTATTCAACACGAATGTTTTCAGAATTCGGCAGAAAGTGAGGAGCGAACGTAACACTAAGTTCTCAAGTCCCCTCTGCCTCACCTGCAAAGTGGAGGATATAGCCATGGCATCACTTATCTTAGCTTTCCATCTTAAATAAATAATTTATATTTGAAAAGAATAACATAAAACTTATCAACAAAGCTACTACGAACGGTACTAAAATAGTAGTATTAGAAAACCACTTGCAATAACACAGATACAACAGAAACTACTCATATAAAATTTAAGTTACGGTGACATGTTTTATTTTTTGGCAGAACCAAAAATTAAGGCAATCCAGAAACCATCATATATTCGGGACTTATACCATACTATTATAAACAATAGATGCTTATATACCAAATATATAGAGTACAGTATGGCAAGATTGTTGCCAAATCGAAAACTGAGCTAAACATCTAGCCAAATCTACTGCAACCATTTGCATAAGAAGTTTTATAAAACTGAATTTCCTTATTTTCAATTACGTTTCTATTTTGTCGTACTTGAATTGCTCTTGCGCTTTCATTTTGATACGAAATCTTTTTATATGTGATATTAGAGAATTATGATATGCCGGCGGCAAGTGGAGAAGGGAAGTGTCTTAAGTAGAAGGGATTGTCCCGAGTTAAGTTCTCAGGTTCCCAGGTCCCTTTTATCTCTGCTATATCCGCATATATGTTACGGAAACATATGTGCGGATAACAGCAAAAAGTTAAAAAAAATATGTTGGGTGGACGAACTAAAGGTGCCTTAATTGGTCTGTTAAGTTATGTTACGTAAATATAAAAGTGATTGGATATGATATAAGTAACAATTACTATTTACACATAAAAAAATCAAAAAGTCAATTATAAGCAAAGATTAAAAGAAAAAAATATGTTTTAAGTGTGTAATTTAATTTTTTGCTATTATCCTAGTAATTGCCTGTTACTTTCCTATAGTGGCTTTAAAGACGTGACATGGAAAGTCCCACTGCTCCTGTTCTCGAAGACATTTCAAGAAATCTTCCCTCATTACTCCATTCTAAGTCCAATAATTTTTGTCTGTGCGTTATCTATCACTTCAGTCACTAAATTGAGAAACACTTCTTCTTCTTTTTTTCTTAAAAACTATTAAACATGTTAAAAACATGAAGGAATCAAAAACACTATCAATTTACTTCGTATCCGTAAAGTAAAATAAGTTCGTTATTTCGTATCCTTAGTACACTCCCCAGTCATCCTTTCCTAATTATCTGTCTGAAATCAATCGTTTCTGACCACTGGCGAGACAGGGTGCTTCAAAACTGTTAAGACCTACTCTATTACGCTTAAGTTAAGTAGACATAGGTTCAAGGACAAGAGTATAATACTTGTATTATGTATTTACGCATCGTTCATATATTTCAGGTTAGCAATCTCTTCTATATGAGGTAAAAAATCGTTTTTTTTTACCATTTTTACTTTATGCTTTTTACTTACCCTGATGCCAGTCGTAGCACAGCGGCACTTGCTAGTGACTGTAAATGCGACTGGTTATGGATTCGATTACCATTCGAGGAAATTAAATATTTTTTGTCTTTATTTCAAGTCTCTGATAACGAGGGAAAGTGTGACATTGAGTTCCACCACTGAACACGTAATGCCTCTAGAAATAAGCAAATAAGCGTAAAAATGTAGAACAAAAGTATCTTAATCAGAACGGAGTGCCTTAACACTAGGTTGCAAAGTTACCTCTGTCTACTCTGCTATGAGAGATACAGCGTAAAGGTTGAAAAAACTTTTAAAAAGCCATGATATTCTCAGCTTTGCATATCATAATATACATGTTTTTAAAAAAATCTTCTTATTCTCCTATTATGAGACATCTGTGTGAATAGATACTGCGTTAAAATCATTACTACAAATCAACCTTATTTTATATCTCGTAAAGATAGATTTCACATTTTCATTTTAATTTTAATAATAACAGAAACAGAAGATATAAAACAAAACGTGTCTCATTAAACAGAAGTTAGATACTCGCGAGCAATAATCGTCCATTACGAGCTACGACGGTCAGCAGGTAAACAAAACGACGCATTAAGAGGGTGGATTAGCGCTGAAATATGTCGGTGGCGGTAAATTTTCTTACCCCCCTGACGCGAGCATCGACAGCGTTGAAGGGTACTGGTAGCAAGCAAATGTTTTGGATGAGATTTATTTGATTTGGATCATATATTTTGTAAGATATATTATCTAATATTTTAATATTTAGACAACTAGAGGATCGTGAGAGAAACATGATCATAAGGTTCTCTTACCATTCATGGTAAGAGAAAGAAGGAGGAAGGCACTCATTATCTTTCGTAAGGAAGCGGAATATTGTACTCTATTTAAAAATGCTAATAATGTTAAATGATTAAAATCTTTGTCAATTTTGATTAGTTATTGTTATTTTTTTTGTAACTCTAACATACTTTCTGTTGGAATAACCTTTTAAAATAATTACTTTGTTGGTACTCTTAACGTATTTCTCTTTTTGCTGCCTGCGTCGATATTGACATGATATTAGAAATTAAAAACGAGACACATATTATGTAAATGTTTAATAGAAGTATAAATATATCAAATAAATATTTAAAAGAAAAAAAATCTTGTAATATTTTTTGCACACCATACCGATGTCTCCCGATTCGTCCCACCGAAAATTCTCGTTCGAGCCGTTTCTAAAGCGCCTTTTTTAATCTCTATAAATCAAATTTATGACTTGTGTAAGCTTACTGTTTTATTTACCCTTTTATAATTTTGTTGCCTTCAGATAAAGTAGGGGGGAGCGCGAGTGTAATGTTAGGTTAAGCTGTGTTGTGGAGATAACGGTACATAGATCATTTTTGTATATAATATATAATTACTTAAGTTTTCTTATAATTTTGATTGAAAAAATTATTAAGTATATATTAAATAGCAGGTAATATTAGAATGAATTAGAGAAATCGGGACAAATTTAAATACTGCATTTAAACCTGTCCCTTTTAGCGACACTAGGTACCTTCTGCTATCTTTTCGTGCATTCGCTTTGGAATTCACATGTCTGAAAGTGTTCCTTCTGTATAGAATGCGACCCAACGGAATCCTTACATTTATCGCGGTGTTAAACATCGACGATAAGTACGATACGAAAAAATAACCAAAAGGAAAAATTATAATTTGTTCTAATAATAAGTTCTGTCTTTCTCATAAACAATTCCAAATGGAAAACAAAACGAGACATACGAACGCCCCTCCACAAGGTAGCATGTATCAACTTATTTCAATTTTTTCTCCGTCACCATCTGCAGCATTTCGGTGTAAGCGATTAATTTGTCCATTGTTCGGTTACATTCACTTTGTCGACGTGACGTGTGCTTGTGTGTTGCTTACATTACGGATGACTTTTCATTTGAAACAGGTGTTTATTTGTTATTTTGATGGATTTCAACTGTCTAGCTTGTTTGTAGCGTCTAACTGTAATAACGACGGTTGTAGGTTTCATTCTTGTTTGGTGGAAAGAATTATTTTCATTTCTTTGCTCCGCGATGGAAATATTTAAAAAATTTGGGCGGAAAGTCTAGAAAATGCAGGTCTTTATCAGGTATCCTGCCTACCCAGCTTCATGCAAGATCAGCGTGAAGCTAAATATTGATAAACTCTTATCTGGGCTACGCTTCGTTACCACAGCAAGCAAATAAAAGTGTTAAATATTTGATTGCTCGGATGGGAATCAAACGCACAACCTGTCGCGTTTACAGTACGCTTATGCCCTGGCGCCATTCAACACGCAAAGCAAATTTGGCGGAAAGCAGAACGGAGGTGTCTGAATAGGGAACAGAGTGTCTTACCACTTGGCTTCCAGTTCTCTCTGCATACCCTAGTATGTGCGCGATAGAGCGTTAAGCTAATAGCATGTGTCATATATAATACACAACAAATATTCTATTTAACAACGCCGGTAAAGCCGCAGGTATATGCTAGTGTACTATATTTTGAACTTTATTTAAATGCTCCCTATAATTTAGCTAAACTTTTCTTGCCAAATTTTGTACACTACGAATAAATATTTCAACTTACAACACTTCACAGATACACAAAGAATTTAAGCTAAAATATTAGCACTAACATTTTCCAAAACATAATAAATCTAGCCGGACCTCCCTTAAGGAGAGACAGTTAAAAGTGATGTGACACGGATGTATGAAATCGAGGTTTTTTATTTAAAAATCGATATTTAAAATCTTACTAACCATTCTAAATTAAAAGTTTAATATACAATCTTATTAAATTAATAACATAACTATTAAATAATCTTAAAACATTTAATCCTTGACACGATCAATAATAATTATCTGATAACTTATCCAAAAAACAAGTTATATAATAACAAAGATGTAATGAGAACTAAACAAGAACCGAAAAATATATATCTCCTCAATTCAAAAGTAATCGACCCAAGCCCATCACTAGCCACGAGTGTCAGCACGTGACAGACGACCCTGTATAAACCTGACGAGACGAGTATACGCGTCGGAATAGCTCTACGGAGCCCACTATATCATTTTTATTACATGCCATCTTCATTTTCATATTTCATATTTGCATTTCTCCCCCCCTTTTGCCACCCTCTTTTTTCTGTAATCACCGAGTTCGCTACGTCTAAACAGTGCTAGTTTGTGAAGTAGGTGAAGATTATGGGTGTTCTTTATCAGTTGTTATATTGACTATTTATTTTTAAATAAAAGAAGTTTTAGTTACTCGTTACAAAATATCGGGAGATAAGTGAAAAATGATTCTGTAAATAATTTCATCGTTATTTTCCGCTGAACTCTCGAAATATTGCACGCTGAGTGACGGAACTCAATGCCTTGCATTTTTTGCTAAAAGAGCGAGAACATGAAAACAATTCATTACCCCAAGTGAGTATCGTACCCAGTCGTCGTATTTACCACTGTGCCATAACGGCTTAAACATTAATGTTTAATATAAGCTTCAAATAAAGAAAGAATGACAAAACACTACACCTAACCCCAGATGATACGAAACCTGTAAAAATCTACTAACAAAATTAAATACAAAATAAAAACTACATTTAAGTAAAAAATTAAACTAATTAGGCTTGGGAAAGCAATTTACATATGCCTTTTACGTTAATGTGCCGGCAAAGTCACATATTCCCCTAATATCAGCTGTAGAGATCGTCGCTGACTCTCTTAAACACGCCTCTATAAATAGTCGGCTGAATACCTGGACGGTGGTTAAGGCTAGGTTGTATTTTGGATGCAAATTTTAAATATTTGACTAAACTATATAATTATTTAATTATTTTTCAGTGATATTAATATATTAGGATTTTTTTAAGGCTAGCGTGGAGGATTGGGACGTCTAACTGTAAACGCGATGTAAATTACTGTCTTTTTGACATTTTTAAAATGAAAGAAAAATATTTATTTAGAAAAACGTATAAAAATATTGTATCTAACGGGATTTGAACCCGCACCTCTCCTCAAGCTGCGTTCAACATTTTTAAAGCACCGTCAGTTTGTTGGGTTTTGACAATTGCATGTTTAAAAAGGAAAATTTACAATTTAGATATTTCTATACTCTTTACCAACAATTCTTAACTACGTGACTTTAAGACAGCATAATTATTTAGTTTCACGATGTTTTTTGCATAAAACAGTATAATCAGGGAAAACCTATTGTTAAGACACTCCATTCTCTTCTTTCTATGATTTTCTTTGAGACATTACCTGTTGAGTGGCGGAACTCATGATATCTTCGTATAGACAGCATAATTATTTAGTTTCACGATGTTTTTTGCATAAAACAGTATAATCAGGGAAAACCTATTGTTAAGACACTCCATTCTCTTCTTTCTATGATTTTCTTTGAGATATTACCTGTTGAGTGGCGGAACTCATGATATCTTCGTATAGTCAGATTCAATATTTTCATATAAGCTATCAAACTATCAGAATATATATAAGATAGTTCCCTAACAATAGAGCTTCGCCTTCACTATGCGGTGACCACGAGCTCAAGAGACAAAAACTGCAAGTGTACAGCCCTCTTTACGAGCAGTGTGCGGTGCCGGCAGAATTATAAGAGGTTTTAGCACAACTAAACAGATATTAAATTCAGCGTGCAAAGACTTTGCTTTTTAAAATTTCACGTTTAGAATATTCCGCCTAATACCGTTGAGCATACGCGTTTTGGTCTAAATTATGCTTGTTGTAAAAGCGGAATGGTATTGTATTGTTAGTGTTAAATAGTTAACACTGGGTTGCCTCTGTCTATCCTGTTAAATGCGGGATAGAACGTGAAGCTATAAAAAAAGATAGATATAAAGATAAATATGTTTAAAATAAATCAGTGGAGGTAGTCGTGGCGTACTGGCACAAACGTGTGATTGTTAACGCGATAGTTGGAGGTTCGAGTACCACTCGAGCATTAATTATTATTAGGAGCGGAGGTTCACTAGGTTCCCACCGTAACACCAGTGTTAAAACTTGATTATTCATGTTTCGCCCATTTTAGATATTTTTTTGTCAGAATACAAATCCAATTACCAGGCTTTGATTTAAAATGAAAATATTTTTTTACCTAAACTTCAAATTTATGAAAGCTGTCTATAGCAAAGAAGAAAAAATTATATAAAAAGAATAAAAAAATATTTTAAAAGCTATAGAATTTATATATGTAGTACAATAAGTGCCTTTCTGTAAACGCAACGATTGGAGGTTTGATTCCCACTCTGGAAAATGAATATAATAAACTATTCCATTCCTTCACTCTAATAACAAAACGAAATGTAGCTTTAAGTTCCACCAACACCACACGGAATATCCCTGATATTTGCGGGATATATCGTCATTAATGTGATTGAACTATAAAAGATCCTCAAATACATACTTGAAAAAATACAAAAAATGATCCATATATATCTTTAAATTCACTTACACCATATAAATAGATAGTCCCGTAAACGTATCGATATTGATAATAATCGTATTTTCCCGAAGCTGTAAACCCGTGAACACCATTTTTTGCGACCGATTAAACAAACAACGCGATTTATTAACACTTTTATAGAATACACCCAATGTGTTACAGGTTATAAAGAAGCACACATAATATACTATACAGACCTATTGTAAGTTTTACTCTTTTTACTTTCATACTGTATCCCCCATATAGCGGGAAAAGCCGATGAAACCTAGGGTTAAAACACTCCGTTCCCCACTGCCGAATTCTGGACTTTTCACCCAATTTTCGAGACGTTGTAGTAGTGGAAGTTGAAGCCACGCTTTCTTGATTTCCGATGTGAAATTGAACCCAGAACTGTCATGACGCGCACCACTACACAAGATATATATTTTTATTAATCTAATTTTGAAGGCCTGAAACTTTTGTAACCAAACTCATGCTCATTATCCGTTAAGTGGTATAACGTAAAGCAATATACAAGTGCATATACATATTCACAGTATATTAGTATAAATATTTAGATCCTAAAAGTTAGTACGTGAATCAGACTGTTCGTATAAATCCATCGCTGCCCGCAAGTAAAACAGTACATATTTTGTTAGGGGTTTTAAATCAAGAAACGTGCGTGCGAGCTTGGTGTGACCATGTTAGTTAATATAGAATTTTCTTATTGTCTCAATATTTTTATGCCTTGTTAAATATCAATAGCAACACTGTATACACTTTAGAATCATCCTGTTTTTAATTTCAGTTAGAAAATTAACTTTTATATATTATGTAAATTAAGCTAAACTTAACAATGATGGTTTTTATTGTACTCATATTTAAACCACTTCTGAAACAATCATTTAGCAACTAAAAACTAAAATTTAAATCAAACGAATGCCTTAAATTTTAAGTTTTCAAATATCATTTACGTTTAACTAATTTATTTAAATAAAAATCTTATTTATTTACTACTAATTTACTTGTATTCGTTACGACAAACAACGCACAGATGAAACTTTTGAACTTAGCATTATTTGAAAATTAGCCTATTAGTAGTTTAGGAAGTGTAGACTACACTAAATGAGAATTTGTCAAACGTACGAGACATGAACAGGAACCACATTTTCTACTTTCCAACGTTAATTGGTCGAATTTAACGTCGAGGAACATAATTTTAAATTGATCTTTTTTTATTTTAAGACCTGAAACATACAAACCCCTGGTAACCCTAGCGACATAGTTGCCGTTGTTTACGTTTGGACCGCGTGAGATCGCTTGAACAATTCGTCATCGCGCGAATGAATCTTTCAACACACACTACATTGTTTTGTTAGAGGGTTACAAACAAGTAGAAGTGATATTCCTTTAATTCTTTTAAGCTTTACGTTGCATCCTGCCTGCATTACCCTGCCTGCATATAGAGTGAACGTTGAGATACTCCGTTCCACATTTTTTGTTTATTTTTTGATATATGATTGTTAAGTCGCTTTTTTTTTGTTTTTTTATGGAAAGTTTCCATGAGGACCGGGTTTGATCTAGGTTTGGAAATATTTAAGAGATAACATTCTCTTTTTCTATATATTATGGTATTTGTAATAAATTTTCCTATTTGTAAAATAGGAAAGTTTAATTCATTAGAACGCTTGCATGATCTTGACTTTGATCAAATATTCTTAATATTTTTCTTTCCTAAGAATCTCTTTGGTTTTTTCATTTAATATCTCATGTAAAAAGAACCTATTGGCAAACCAAAAGTATATTTATGTAACGATCCAATAGATAATAAAAAAACACTGAAATACTGTCAGCTAAATGCGATTGATGGTTTAGAGTTCAAAGTTTACAAGGTTTACAAGATTCTCAACATATAGACAAAATAACTTTCAACTATGCTATATATAATAAGGAATAAATGAAAAAACTAACCCAATTTATTTTCTTCTTTAAAATAGAAAAAAAAAATAACTTCTAATAATTTTGTAATACTTGAACTGGCTGAGTCGTGTCGATCTGCGCCTGCGCAGCGACGACGGACAGATGAGCCGCCGCGTGACGGGTGCAGACTATAACATCATCTCAAACTTTAAGATTTATTGCCATCTGTTAACGTATCTCTAACTGTTTTATTAAAGCCATTTTCATACTACATTCTTAATATAAAAATTTTGATAAAAATAATAATAATAACACTTTTTTAGTATAATTCTTACATGAGTGAAGGAATAACTCTTATTTGTAAAACGCAGTATTTTCTTTATATAAATAAACTAGTAACTACAGGATTTGAAACAAATGCTGCAAATACTATAGAATGTGCAAATATACGAGAAATTTAGTACTAATGACTGAAGAGTTCTACCACAAAGGTGCTCACATCAGACTAGCTCGATGAAGCGATATTACTTTACTGTCACCTAAATTACATATAATTGCCAAATTTTACTATCATACACTTATTTTTTTACAAATTTACCTAAAAGAAAAGCATGATAAAAAAATACAACAAAGAAAACAAACACCCTGTTTGTAACACAGACATTGAATTATTATAGCGACAATTTGAAATATCAAAAACAGATTGTAGTGTCCTTATTATAATTAAAATAATTACTGAACAGACAAACAGTTTACGACCGCAGTCACGCCCAGATATGCATTAAATACGATTCATTATCAAAAATGAGTATATTTGTGCATTTATTTGCGATTCGTTGCGTTGCGGCGCGCACGTCACAACAGTGCACCGCCAACGTTGTCATTTACCACAAAAACTACATAAAATGTACTCACACCCTGTATAATATGCATTTTGAATGTCAAGTTTAGAATCGGCACCTATCGTTACTTCGTCCAAGTCAAGTTAATTTAGCTTTAAGCTCTTATTGTGACATTGAAATCCTTTTAGTGTAAACCTTGTCTGTGGGCACATTACTACAAAAGTTTCGTACCCAAAGATTATGAAGCTTAAATAAGTTAGTTTAGCTACGTAGAATAGAAGAATAGAAATAAAATTGGTTTATCTAAAGATCACTAATCATAAATAGATAAAAAAATAACTGAATAGCCAATCAGTTCAATCGATTTAGCTATTTAATTAAATAATTACATGTAATGTTTATCTTTACCCAATATGATCTATTAGAGCTTTTACACCTCAGCAGTAAACAAAAAAAATAAGAAAAAGAATTGATGTTGCTCATTTCTACGTAAATATTTTATTTCTTTAGCTTTTTATTTATAACCTGACCTACACAGTTTCCCTCAAACAAAATGAGTAATGCCTATGCTGAAAATAATAGTCTACGTTTATTTTCAGTAGACAGAGGGAACCTATAATGAAGGCACTCTATTTCAAAAATTATTTAAATACAATGACTCTCCTGAGTGGAGACTGAATCCAAAACGACCATGTTTACGGCCATACACTCACAAATAAAAAACATAAAAAAAAAACCATTTAAAATGATATGAACCGGTAACAAATAGCACCTATACAATTTAATTAGAAACAATCACAATGCCTTTGTGCGAGAGCGAAGCGACAATGCGTCCATTATATTATCTTTGCCGATAAAATTGATCGTTCTAAATTTTACCCGAAATTTATTTATTTATCGCTTTTATAATACGCACGAGTATATATCACTGGCCTGTCATACTGGCGGGCGATAATGCAAAATTTGTGGACAGCAAAACTGTAGAGTCGATGTTGGAAAATGTCATACTTTTTTTTCCTTTTTCATTCTTTCTGTACAGCCTGTGTAAGTAAATATGTATTGTTCGATTTTTATATCTGCTTAAGCTTTCTAAGTAGGTTTTAGGCTAAAATTAGCTGAAATGTAAACTTAAGTGCTTTTTAATACGTAACATTTAAAGGATACACAAACAATTTTTTTATTTTTATTTTTACTAACGAAATATATTGCAATTTTATTTAATTTTATTCTTCTTGCATATTATGTTCTTACTCGATAAATTTTATTTAGATATATATTTATAAAAATTGAGAAACAAAAAATCTACTAGTATTTGCCATATATATCTTGTTCATTTCTCCATCACAAAACCTAAAAAAGTGGCATCTCTTCACTCTCCACTCCGCAGTCTCCGCTAGCGCTGTGCCCGTAATGAGAGGCGTCACAATAATTTTCCCGTATGACAATGCTTTAATGTACGTTTGATTCATCCCATACAAATGAGGTTATCATTCCCAGCGTTGTCTCGTTTTAATGAATTTTGCTATTATCAAGCGGTATTTGTGGTCGTACGTTTACGCGTGTACCTATTGGTTGGTATATTATAATATACATCTATGCATTTCAATTTAGATCATTTAAATTTTAGTTTAGAAAATATATTGCAGGATAGGTCAACGTTGAGCTGTTTTATTATTTTCTACACAGGGTGTTTATGAATTATCATAACTACAATTATTTTTCGGATCTTCTTGAAGAAGAAGAAGTAATCTTCTTGATCAATCATTGATAATCAATGATTCTCCAAATGATTAATAGAATTATTACAATTTAAAATTAAAACTATAAAATATATCACACTCAAATCAATCAATCTATCAAAAACATCTCACCTATATAATCTATCAAGTCTAAACCGACCATACATTACCACACCCATTAGACCTCACACACACCCCACAAGCAACTTAAAAACCTCTCAAAAACACAAAAATGGCTATAAAACCTTAAAAACACCCAAGATAAGCGTTTTAAACGCATTAACAATGCAGAACAAAAACCTCCGTACCTTACCTCGCCATGCCGTACATCATACTCCTACAACGCTGACGCCCAACTTACCCAGGAAACTTTTCACCCAGACACCTTACAGCCATTAGGAACCTTAATGACTACTTGTAAATTGGCCGTAACTCAAGTCCGCGTCGTAAATAACGTTGCCTGATAAGGGATGCTGACTTGTCTTCAATGTGTCTATCTTAGTTTAGCATGTGTAGATTTACGGTCACATTTATATTGTTGGCTGTTGGATAGTTCATTTGGGATGATAGTAATGGAATTCTTGGCCGGAATTTGCATGGTATAAATCTTGGTGTTTTATGGACATTGTTTGATGTGTTGCTAAGGTTTGATGGTAGCTATAGATTGTTTGTTGTACTCGTAAGTTTGTCTTCTAAAATGGCGGCGTTGAGTTTCGCTATTGGACGAATTGTTTCAGATTCAAGGAGAAAGTGAGAAATAGAGTATCTTGACACTAAGTTGGCGTTGTTTGCTATATAGCGTGCTTTTTATATAGCATGAAAGTAATAAAATTTGTTTTAATTAATGAATAGTACCAATATTATATTTTAATTTAAAAATTATAATTTAATTTAAATTAGGGATAATTCTTCAATTTATTAAAAGTATTCATTTAATATAGTATCTTTATCACCTCTCATTATTAAAAAAAATTTTATATAACCTTAAATTTAATTTAAACAAAAACATTATCTACAACTTTTCAAAAATGTCTCAACACATTTTACTATTGGAGCATGCAGCTGCAATACTAACCATGGGATCAACCCCACACCCCACTCGAAAGATTTATTATACTAAACTAATTTTCATTTCCCTGCTCTAGTAGACTAAAGGCGGCGTTCATTTCCGCAACTCAACACGCAATATTTCGGAAATTAGCAAAGTGGTTACCGGGATATCCTACCCCCACGCCCTCTCTTCCTACCCTGCTATACAAAACACTTCGAACCACACACAAAAACACAATTACACAACATTAAGAGAAGAAAAATGTCAGTCATACCTTATTCAACACATACCAAACCACACTACAGAACCACTATAGAAGGACACTAAGACACTATAATAAAAACAAACAATTATCATCCGTCCGGGTGTCGGGCGCCACAAAATTAACAATTACTTAGAACAAAATCTCCTGAAACGCCATTATCTCTTCTCATCGTAACTCGTAGCTAACTGTTATTGCCATCATTCCCGCTTGATTTAAACAAGACGTTATGCTACAGTCGCTCCTGACTACCTGAACTAGGAAAATTGGAGGCGTCTATGGTTGAATTTTGTGTTGTTCTCCATTTTCTTTAGTTTTTTGCGAGGTATTAAAAACCGAGGTAGAGAAAATCCAGTATTGAAATATTTTTTTTCTATTTACTATTCTAAATAAATTAAGAATATCTAAAGAGAAGGAGGAGTGTCTGACATTAAGTTCCCTCTGCCTAACCTTGTACAGCGTGAAGTTAAAACAAAACTAAAAAAAATTGTCTATTTTGATTGTGAAAAAACAAATGGATGCGGTATATTAATTTCATTTGTAACTCCACCCCCATAGCAAGTGTTTCAATGATTTGCTGTAGGTAGGGAGATAAGTAAGTTCGTTATACTGGAATGACCAGAGAAGAGACACCATTGTTATCTACAACATTGTAATATCAAATCTTATAAAAAATATTTAGAATTTGTTTTCTTTAGTGTTATTTTATAACATTCATACAATTAGGATAAATATATAATAATTCTAAGACTATAGATAAAGATTTAAAGAAATACAGAGTAAAATATTTTTATCTATCTTCTAAACTTTAAATTTATTTAAAGAGTGTTGTAAAATGCTGGATTTCCCTCTAAGGAGTTCCAGTGCTCAGAGAGCTGATTCTATTCCGTGCAAAGTAAATATTTTAACCTAGTATCAAGGAGCCGTCTCCCGTTCGCATTAATTCCGTCGAATTTTGGTGTGAAAAAGTGTGAGAATGGCAGAACTCAACGCCGCGATTTGCCTCGCTACTACAGCTAGAGTTCGGGAGCTCGAGTGGGAAATGAATCCTCAACCTGTCGCGTTTACAGTCATGCGTGTACCCCTGCGCTACAACAAGCCTACAGAAATTTGAATAGACAAATCTTTATTAAATGATCTAGAAAAGTGTCATCTAAAAAACTTACACTACATTACGCTAGTCACCTTAAGATATAAGGTGTTAAATGTCATATCAACAAATAAATAGCGTAGCAACAAATAATAGACAACTTTTCTTGGGTTCAGAATCTTTTCCTATTTAAGACACTCCCGTCCCTACTTTCCGTCGAATTCTGGAAGCAATGCGTGGTTGAGTGGTGGAACTGAACGCCACGCTTTGCTTCGTTACCTCGTAACCAGAGCGAGCGAAAATATCCAATATTTCGCGTTCTCAATTGGGAATCATTTCCAAGACCCGTCCCGTCGTCGTGACACCGGCCTAGCCATATATTCAAGAAAAATATAAATAACATTAACAATAACAAAAAAACAAAAGAAAACACTCGTTCTACAGTATCCCAAAAGAATTTTTCACCTTAAAAAATAAATTCAAAAATTCAAAGTATCTTTTAAAACTATTACAGAAATAAACGAGCATTTGTACGGGATTAGGGGCGAGAGGACATTTAGTCTTGACGTTCGAGTATTTATTCGCATAATAATAATACCTCGACGCGTCGACGGAGGCAGCCCTAAGAGTTATGGCAGGGGAGAGTGAAGGTAATGTTGCGATAGCGTGGATATTACCTGATTTTTTTTTTTTTTAAATAGATTATATAGGGGAAGACCTCGGTCGACCTTGGAAAACACAGTATCAAAGATGATGGAGGAATGTACGTACGCACGTAAAAAGCATCAGGACCACACGGAGGAATGAAAGGGTTGATGACATGACAAGGCGAAAAAGGTATGCAGGGATCGTAGCGTTTGGCACTCCGTTCTCTCTGACTACGCCGCTAGAAGCTAGATTTGATTAGATTAAAATAGATTTTTTAGGCTGGATTTATTTATTACATCTAGTAGATATGTATGTAATAAAATATAAGAATCGGAACTGCACACACTTCTAATAGTGATATCGTACAATTAAATATAGATTAGATGACAATACAATAGCAGCACTAACCAGGCGATCCGAGCGTACAAATAGATTTTTCGAATTTTAATTAATTTGCAGACTTTACTTAAAAGAACCCTCAAATTTTACATATTTATGAGCCTGAAAAAATCTCTAAAACCTAAAGCAATTTCCTCTAAAAATTTCCTCTTCCATTCCAAGGTAAGGGCGACTTCGAGTTAAAACAATCTTTACATAATTCAACACTAAATAATCGTATCTCCAATGTCTTTCCACGTCCGTCCAAGCTTCAAGATTAAGGTATTAGCTGTTAGAGGCGCGACGTCGCGCTGTACCGGCCTCAATATTGTTATACCTAAAATTGCTCTATGATGCTGTCGAGAATGGAAGAGGCGGTCATATTTTAATTTGTTTTAAGTCGTGGAGTAAAGGCACAAGTGCGACTGTAAAGGTCGACGCGAGAGGTTGTGGGTTAGATTCCCACTTATATTTTAACTTCACTCACGCAATGCTGGAGAATTTCAGCAGAAAATGAGGAATTCGCTGCCATGTGCGGGATACAGCGTGTAGCTAAGGAAATTAAAGAAAATTAAAAAAATGTACCTATGTCACTACGTCGCTTACACCGTAAACAAAAGGTGCAGATTCGAGTCCTACTACGTTAAAATATTTATGTTTCCTAAAAATATTTTTTTTAATATTTCAGAACCGTTTTATTTTCTATGTGACTGAGAACTTGAATCCGCGACCCTCATACGTTAAACTTCACAATAGACATAAAAATCAATTCCGCCATTTAATTTTCATTATCACCTTTGTCAAATAAATATGCAAGGAAATCGTGGTTCAATGGAACCGTCTTACTGTTAAGGGGACGGTTGTGGGATCGATTCCCACTTTTGGGAAATAATTTTTTCATTGCCATGGTCTGATACTAAAACAGCACAATGTAAAGACACTCCAAGTTCCACTTTCTGCCTATCGCGCCGTGCTTATAAAACTAATAAAATGTAAATCGAACCCATTACAATTACGTTAAAAGTAAAATGAAATAAACTATAGAACACAACAATTCTAGTATCCGTACATCCGTTGCGCCTTCCGCGGTCTTCCAGTATTAAAACAATAGCCGTGATTACCTCATCAAACGCGCAAATATCCAGAGATTAGGCCTAAGAATTAACGTTCTACCCTTGAAGGGTTAAGATGGGAGGTAAGGCGTTACAGGCGTTATAAGAACGAATTTGTCATTAAAAATATACGAAACTACATTTTGTAGACGAGTTTACCCAAGTAAACTTTCCTTTTTTGTATAAATAAAATTTTCTGTAATTTATTGCTCCTTACATCTGATTTTTTTTATATTATCCAGGTTTTAGGAGCAAATGATATTGTATTGTTTTCTTTTTTTTTTCTAAAAATAATCCTAGTCATAGTATCATAGTATTTAAGACAGGACAAAAAACCTAGTTCCGCCACTCAAGACACAATTCCGCTAGAACTTAGCAGAAAGTGAGGAACGAAAATGTCGTAATAAAAACGGAATTTCTCGAAGCCAAGCCTACCCTGCTATGTGTGGGATACAACGCGAAACAAAAAAGAAACTACATGATAGAATCATACAGTGTTGCTAGTGCTATTTTACATAACATATTCAGAAGCTGACAAGAAAACAAATATAATATAAAACATTCAAGACGAAATCCCGTATTTTTTACAACGCCCCATAATAGAGCGAACTGAGTGGATATATGGGCGCGATAAAAACGTATCCATCCCGATATGCACACTAAATCACCACTTAATAGTCGAGGAGACCGTAAATATGTCAACACGCCAATATCTTGGGTATCCCTTCTATGCAGTCTGTCAGGCTTTGCGTCTTTTTTTTGGACAATTATCCCGGAGTGAGATTATCTGTACGGCATTCCTTTGTTTTTGAGTTATGGTGAGTTATTGGGTTTGGTGGTGTCAATTCGATTATTTTCTTTGAAAACTTAATTTTTTTTCATGTTATTAGTGTTACACTTAGTTGTTAGTCTTAGATATTGCAGGTAGTTATGTAACACTAAACTTTGTTTCTTAATCTATTTTATTGCTTCTTCATTGACCTCAAATCTTTCATAAAATCTTCTATGAATTGTTTAAATAAGAATATCTTATCGCAATCTTTTTGTCAGGAATTAGATTGTAGGTTTGACTTTATTTCATATTCAATCTAAAATTCTAAATAGATCCGTTAAAAATCCGTTCTTAACTGATAGTAATATGCTAAAAAATTTTAAATACAAACCAATCCACATTTTTGCTTAATATACCTACTTACCCATATACATATATGTATTTAAAATATATGAATAAAGAGGAATACATGGAAATTTTCTAAGACACAAAAGTTTCCACAGGTTAATTGTAAAATAACTGCCCACCCAAACAATGCGAACTAATTAAAATTAAATTAATCGTAAAAAAAGCGAAATCACGTCAAATTGAGTGTAAAATTTCAAGAAGAAAAACAATGGGGCACCAGCGATAACGGGCCGCGACTTAAATTAAATCGGTGCCGTTTCGACAAACCCTTCACGTTGGAAACATACGGGAGTGTACTTGGGACAATTTAGATTTTGGTACTCGCAGGTCTGTTGAGTTACAGGTTTTTAGGAAATTTCATAAAATATGTAAAATGTCTAACTTAACTTTGATTTGTTAACTGAGAAAAAATATTTCTCGTATTATAATAGACAAAAAATAGTTTTGCTTACTTAAGAATATACTATTTGGCTTGTGTGGCACACAGTTGGACACACTTTGTTCTTGATTTTCAAGCTTAACCAATTTTGGACACTACCATAATTTGATTGTTAAGTGATGGAAGTCACCGTCATCTGTTAGTTTTATTGTCTATCAAATAAATCTGTTTATCACTCACAAAAGTTGCGACAGTGCCGTCAACAGTAGCTTCCCGTGTACTCTCAACCCCAGAGGGTTAACTCTAAACTTGAGTCGAGGTATGAATATTTACGAAAGCATTAATTATTTTTTAACTTTCTTGAGCTTAAGAGGATTTTCTTAGCGGAAAGTACTGAATGACTGTATTTATTTTTAGTTTGAAACTTTTCAGCATCGTCGATATATTTTTTATAATTTTGCGGAAAAGTTTGAAATTAATGACGGCGGGTTCAGATCAACCTGTTAATTTCAACAAAAAGTGTTTAAATTTTTTATAACACTTACCTACGGTCTATTGTTTGTTATGTAAAGTCTAAATAAATTTTATAAGTTTATAATGATACTGGACTTTGCCCGCGCTTTTTTTTTCGTTCTCAAAAGAATTTCGAAAAAATCTTTCCTATGTGTAACCTACCTAAACGAAAACCTTAAAGCCTTCTTAGTCCAGTAAATTCATCAGCCCGTCGTTAGTAACTCGGTAAAGGTGTATATAGATTAAAGATAGGATAGAAAACTTATTTATTATTCTTTAAACGAAACAGAATGGGAATGAACTAGACGATATACAACATACCAAAAAATTGTAACCACAAAATGTCAACGTTGAAGTAACAAAATACTACTGGTATTGCAAGCAATTTGAAATTGGGTTAAAAGTAGAAAATGAAGTGTCTTAACTCTAGGTTCTGTCTTTCTATATCCCCGATATATAGCGGAAGCAAAGACATAATAAAACACTTTTTGTAATAAACAACAACAAGGCTATTCGATTCTCACTAGAAAAGTAAATTACATTATGAGCTCCCACTCAGCTTACATCACTCAGCAGGCAATGTTTCGAAGAGTGAATGCGTATGAAACAGAGCATCTTAATACTAGATTCACTCTGCTTCCTACTCTGATTTTACTCTACTATATGTGGGTACAACAAGGCTAAAAAAATAAAGAAAGAACTAATTTAAAAACACCGTAGACGCGTAGCACTTCGTAGCACGCTACGAGATAAAATTTAATTTGCCTCACTTAATGAGAAAGCACGACAAATAAGTAATAACGTGAAACAGGAATAACGCGGCGAGTTTGATAGTACATTCAAATCTAAAAACATTAACTGTAACAGCGTAGGTCTCGAGATGATGTGGTGATATTAGAGTGGATATACCTTTGTTTTTTTACGTTTTCATAAAAACATACTTATAATAAATATAAATTATATGCTGTGAAAAAATAAGTTAAATTTTAAATGTTAACGGAACGTCTCGAAGATTCGGTGAAAAGTGAAGAACGGAGTATCTTAACACTAGGCTTCTCCTACCATGCGTAAAGAAGCGTGAAGCTGGTTTTTTATAACAGGTGTCTGTATTCAAAATATATAACCATAAAAATTGTCTAAAATAAGCAGTAAGAAAAATTGTAAGAAAGAGTTATTAGAGATTCATCTCGCAAAAAATACTTAAACTAAAATAAATTTCAAAAGCACAAACCCCAAAATATCCACACAAATGTATGCACAAACAAATTCTCATCTCATTTGTTTTTCATTCAGCGGCCATAATCGAAAGTATAAATATAAATATGGTTTAACTGCGCTATGCCTGGCAATAAGAATAAACTTACTCCGCGGTTAACCTGTTATGAAATATCAAAGTTCCAGCCAACTCTCCCCTTGGGCAGCGTATATTAGAGCTCTAATCAGAAGAAACTGCAAATATCTTCGTTTACACAGTTTATATAGTTATTAGATCGTAAATTGAGATGGTGTCTCGGATTTACTTTATATTTAATTAAAAAAGAAACAACTTTTTTTACCCGCACAGACGTGTAGGTAAAGGGAACCTAGTGCTAAGGCACTCCGCTCCCCACGCACCGCCCATTTAGGACAAGATATTTCATATTGAGGCGAAACTCAACGCTGCATTTTATTGTGTTACTACAAAAGATAGTAAAAATATAATGGCCTGGGCTGCCAAAATAAATATATAATTTAAAATTAAAAAGTTTAATATAGAACAACAAGCATACACATATCTGTTGGACAATCGGTTTAACCCATCAAACCTCATGAACTATGACCGATTCGACGTGACGGTCGAACACAATCGCTATAAACAAGATACGTCGCGTATTTCAACTTGTCACGATATCGTAACTCCTCGGTCGGGCCTAGCAAAGGTACTGCTATATATCTGTCAGCGTACGCAACAAATACTTTAAAATTTATGATGAATGAAGTGTGCTTTGTTTGTTTTGATGAAATTATTCTAAATAGTATTTAATTTTCTGTGTGTGTCTGTATGTCTTAACACTGGGCTTTCCTGTTCACTTTGCCTACCCTGCTTTGTGTTTGACACAGCGTGAAGGTTAAAAAATGTTACATAAATAATTATATACTGGTATTTGCGGTATGACTAGCCATGATGTATGTAAGTCAAATATAGTTCAAATTAATTAATTTATTTTTATTTATTTTAGCCCTACCTTTAATCCCTAACGGAGGTGCCGTCGAGAAAGGGGCGTTAAACTTTACCGTCTCTGCATACACTTTTCGCCAAGTCCACTGTCATTAATATCTTTATATATTCCCTGTGGGGTGCCCTCACGCTTTTTATGCACATTCTTGGTACTGCCGATACTGGGTTCTGAAAAGTCAATTGAGATCTTCCTTTCAGTCTCTTACCAATCAATCCCAGTTACCAAAAACGAAAACTAATATCTAAATAAAATCATCTCCAAAGTGACGAATCATGAGGATAATACAAAATACAACCGGCTCGAAGGACCATCAATAAAACTATCAGCAATAACCGATACACAATCGCAATAAACTAAACGCAACTACTGTACTCTGTCTGTGTGTGTATTAATGTGCGTATACATGCATGCGTGTGTGTGCGTGTGTGCATCTGAGTGTGTGACGATACGCGTCTATCACGTGATCACGTGATATCGTAAACTAGCCTTAAACAGCTTTGCTGGTCCAATAACGATACTGACTGATTGGTGAGTCGAATTCTGTATGGTTCTGTGTGGAGTTTTATGGGGATTTACTGATAATTATGGTTTTATTGGACTTTTGGTTAATGCGTTTGTAGTTATTGATGTTGTTAGTTTTTTTGGATGATCATTTTTTTTATTTTAAGTTTTTGTATATTTTTGGTATTTAAGATATAAATCAATTTGAGATTTAAATATACTATTATCGAATTCCTTCCTTCCTCCATACAGTACCCATAGTCTCTGAGTAGAATGATTGTGTTATACGGACGCAAAGACAGATGGACGTTCAGAAGTTATAAGGGTTCCGTTTTTTGCCCTTTGGCGACGCAAGACTGAAAACGTATGGTGCAAAATCTCGCCATGCCTTTTACTTTTTTAAAAAAAGTAAATACCATAATATTTAGCATTTTAATGAGAACAGACCGTCTTAACCCAATTCTCCGAGGCGAGCTTTGCCCGCCCTGTTATGTGCGGGATACAACGCAAAATTTAAAAAATATATACATACGTAAACTGCAGTCTAATACCAACTTAAGAAACGTAATAGGCGAAGAAAACAACCAATACCTTAATTATATACAGTCTCTATATAATACCACCACTCAATATTGACATACAATGTCAATGTCATGAAAACTGGGCGGAGATGTGGTCAACTGAGTGTTTTATCACTATTAGGTTCCTTCTGCCTACCATACGGGATACAGCGTAGTGTTATAAAAAAAATCTCTGAACAAGATTCAAACCCAGGACATTCGAGTTGAAATACTTAAAAACGTCATTTCCACCAAATCCCATAATCATTTTCGAAACAATCTAAACCATTAATTTAGTTTTAGTCAAATTAAATTTAAATGGTAGCTTACAAATAGTCCGCTAATACAAACAATAATTATTATTACCAACAATAATTACTGAATGTTTATTTGTCAATTACAATATATCCCTTAAACACTATTTGTGGATTTTACAATATAATATAATTATTTAATGTTCACCTAGTGTTGTGCACAGAGGGTTTGTTCATTAGGTGGCATGTCATAAATTAATTTCTGATTAATTTTTCATATAGTTTAAAATAATCTTCTAGTTTTATTCACGTGAGATGTAGGTTTGAATCCTATTCTAGAAGATCGATGATCCTGTTTAAATTAATTTCCTCGATCTACGATGCTAGTGCCTACGTGGATTTTAATAAAAATTAAAAATTAAGATATCTTGAAAATCAACAAAACATTATGTATATCACAGCATCTGTTTGTATACACAATGGTTGTAGGTTTGATTGCACTCGAGGAATAAGTTATTGTAAGACACTCCGTTCTCCACTTTCCGTCACATCAAGGCATTGTTGAGTGTTGAGTAGTGGAACTTAACACTGTGCTTTATCTTGTTACTAGAGAAAACAAATGAAAAAATAATAATAGGCAATAATATATTCCCCCGAGTCGAACCCACGATCGTCGCGTTTATACTCACATGCTTGCGCCAATACGCCACGGCGGCCTCGAACAAATATATATATAATAAATAATTTTGTATGTCCTGTTGTCGCTCGTTAAATTAAATAAGTGAGTCGTTATGTTTAGCTAATTACGGTAAATGGACAGACAAATCGGATAAACATTGTTATATATGAGTTTTACGAGAGCACTGCCTCCCGACCGCGGGTGCGCGCGGTAATGACCACTTGGCTTGGCTGGTTACTGGTATCACATATTTTGTATAGATTCGTCATGTTTTTAATTATTATTTTTTATTTTTATATATTTTTTGCTGCTTTTTTGTTGAATGGCGATATACAACGTCATTCTTTGTGTTGTTACCTGAACGTGTCTAGTGAATTAATCAATAAGAAATATTGTCTATATCTATACTAATACCGCTAAAGTCAAAAACTACTGGTTTGAATAGAAAAACTCTTTTTGTGTAGGACTTCAAGCTTTTGCATTTCTATGTAACACGCTGTACTATTGTAAGAGTTACCTACAGCTCTAAAGCCCACATTTATAAACCACTCTAAACTCTGAGATTGGTCTTGAGAGCAATCTTGGGTTTCATGCTTCATAAATGACAATGTTAGTTATTTCCATTTCACTAGCAATACACAAAATAAATCCAGCCGTTAAATTTAAACGCGAAACTCCAATTCAATTATTATTCACTTTAAATATAAAATCCACACAAATTTATCGAATACATTGTCAATAAAAACTTTAATGAGGTTAGTATTTTATGCCCAAAAATAAAATGGCTACCGTATCGCATTATAAACCAACCAATGTAAAGTGTACGGCGTAATTATCGTAAAACGTCACATGTTTATGTATTTTTAATTCCGCCGTATATAACCTAGTGTGGTGATAAAATGGCGTACAGCAGTATGGCGGCGATTCGGAAATCGTTGGACAGTAAAGTTGTTTTAATGTGATGGCTTTAGTATCGCGTTGCTGTTTTGCGAATGTATTTTCAACTTTTATTTTTTGGGAATAGATATGTAAAAGAATTGGATAATAAGTTTCTTTGTTTTTCTTGCGGTTTGCAATGCAGTGACGATTTCTTTCTGTTACGTAGAATTGAATGAGGACATTTAATTTGAATTAAAAAAAAACACGTAATCATTGCAGAATGATTATTAAGTATTATATTTATTTTAAATATTTAAATAGCATGTACTGGAAATGTATAAATATATAACTTTCAAAATTTAAAACAAAATAATGTGTCACCCAGTTTTTTCACGTCATAGCTAATATTATAAAAATGTTCTTAATTATGAAAAAATTAATTTTGTCAGTATTTATTCTGCAACACATTATAAAAAATCAGTTATCATTGTTTACCTAAAGTTAAATATCGAAAGCTATACGTAAAAGTTAATCTTCAAACGTCCCCGGGCGGGACAGATTTTGAAAAAACACCTGAGTGACAACCGTCGAGATAACGCCTGTACTTTTGTTAAAGCTTCATACAACACCTTATTACCGCGCAATAAAGTCAAATTTCGCTTGATTTTGTGATAATTAACTTTGCATGCGTCTTTTCATAGTAAAAACTCTTAAACCGAAGGAATACGTTTGAAATTTCAATTTTTATTCTACACTGTACGAATACTTTGTCACGGGATGGTATGATGACTTTTATTTCATTTGATATCTTATTTCAACAGCAATAGAGTTGAAAATGCAACAGACATTTAGTATGCAAAATCAGACACATTTTCCTATGGACATGGTGTCAAACGAACACTGTGTTACGTTATGATAGAATCATCTGACAGTTTTTGACGTATACAAAATATTCATATTACCTAAAGAGTTCCTCCAATACGAATGTTATTTTAATACGAATCTACATAATCATACGAAGACCACCGCACCGGCACTGTGGCGTAGGGGACAATTCCCGCTCTTGTAATAAAGGTGGTAGGTAGGTAGGTGTGGCGGTGGGTTCTGCCTCTCAACGTGGAATATATCGAAAATGACAGACAGTGGGGTACAGAAAGTGGAGTATTGAGTGTTGTGACACTAGGTTCCCTCTGTCTACCAGACATTGCTTGTTGTATGTTAGGAGCTAATAATAGCTACACAAATGATATTACAACACCCATATCACACCGTTCCCCACGCGCCAAACAATTTCCGAAATGTTGCATGTCTAACGTAACTTAACGCCGTGCTTCATCTTCTTGGTAAGTAACATGCCGCTCCGCTACGATGACCCCACTGTTTTTATTGTTATTTTAATTTAAAAACAATAACATAAATAAACTAATTACAATACGCTCATACCCTCATTTTGTACTAATTAATAGAAAAACACAATACAATACAAGCGACCCGTCTCTGCCCGTTTATTCTAATTACAGATAATTATCGTTACAGTTGGATCGCGAGCAATTTTAATTCGCAATGCAGCGGCTAACGAGCGGAACTATGGCTTTTTGATAATGTCATTAATATGGCTTTCATGTTATTGCAGGTAGATGGACGGACAAATCGATATATTTATGTATATATGATTATAGTTAAATTTATATATTTGTTGATTTTATATTGTATTTAGTAAAAAAAACAGTTCCACACTTTTATTGATAACCTAGTGATAAGACACTCTGTTCCACATTTTTCACCCAATTTCGCTGCGCTTCGTAAGCACCACGCCTCAATATCCATATTTTGTTATTTATGTTATTTATTTTATTTATTACAATTATTTATTTCTTAACATTTTCACTTCTGTGCTGGTTCATAACAATCACTATTAAGTAATTTTAATTTGAAGGTAGTTTAAGCAAGTCGAAACAAATAAAAGTACGGGAAAAAAGATTTACCCATGCAAGAGTGAGTAGTAAGAGAGACATGGTGAGATCTTGGTTGACGTTTGATAAGTCAGTACAATAAAGGATATAATGATGTGAAGAAGTTGATGACAGTGGACGAGGTGCTTGAGGTAGGTAGGTATAGAAATACCGCAGCATTTGGCGGTCCGTCCTCCTGGCTGCCCTACTAAGAATAAACTGTGAAACAAAAAAAGAAATAAAAAAATAAGTAAAAACCTCATTCTCCCACCAACTCCCTCCTATATTTCAGTTGTAGTTTTGTGTTTTGTTGAAACACACAAAACTCACAAGGGCGGTTTGTCCGGCGATTGTCAAACGATATCGGCGCAATAAACTGCGTCGCAATACGGACGGTTGTCCACACGCGCTGCCCTGCAGCTCGGCCCCGTGCGGTTTGACGGGGAATTGTATTGAGCTGGGAAATTATTACTATTAAATCAAATAATCAGCTTCACGCTGTATCCCGCACGCAGCAGGGTAGGCCGGGGGAACCTAGTGTTAAGACATTCCGTTCCCCATTTTCCGCCGAAATCTGGAGTACTCCTTCAAACACGAAAGACAAAAACAAAAAAAAAAAAGAAAAAGATAGTAATATTAACATTAAAATTTCCCAAGTAGTGCTTCTCAGAATGAAAAAAGTAATATCTTTTTAATTAACCGTTACTTCCTCTAATAAGTTATACATATAACAATGGTTAAACAGAACAATAAGAGGCAAATTACACAAAATTTTGGTAAAATGTTCTCTTTTAGTTTAGGGTATTGTCTTGACTTTTCTTATATGGGATGTATATTTAAAACTGGACTTTTTTCTTTTACTACAACAAAAAAGCTTGTAGTTTTCAAATTATACAACCTTGCTAAAAACGTTTATTTTTGTTTTGTATTACTTTATGCAAAACTGATAATTTTTTTTTGTAAGGCTTATTGAGGCCACCGTGGTACAGGGATACAAGGGTGCGACTGAAAACACGACTATTGCAGGTTTGATTTCGGGGTAAGAAAATACTCAATATATTCATATCTTCGCTCTGGTAAAGACGCAAAGAGCAACGTTGAGTTCTGTCACTCAAACACAATGCCTCAAAAATTCGGCGGAAGAAGGAATAGGGGTGTCCAAATAGGAACGAAGTGTCATAAGACTAGTATCCAGGTTCTCTCTGTCCTACCTTGCTATGTGCAGGATAAAGCGTATATTAAAAAAACCAAAGCTATTTAAAATATATTAAATTAAAACCTTCGAAGGACAGTAGCACAACGTCTGAATAAAACGTCTTAAAGTCTAAATCTGCAGTCAATAGAATTTTCAGCCAATTGAAAACATTTTACATTTTTAAAATGTCTAATATTTGACAGAACGATATTTATGTCTTCTCCTATATACACTCTAGCCTTCATGTTATGGTAAAGCAAGCTTATTAAAGAGCTACAACACTACAAACAGAACACCAAACTTATAACACCCCTAATTATTATTTTATTTATTGAAAAATAGTAATTTAAACACCTTTAATATACCACCAACTCTATACAATCCCAGCAAAACCGGCCAATTAAAACAAGGCAAGTCGACGTCGGCCATCTTAAATCTGGCCTCTATTGGCAATATCTGGCGCACCTATTGCACGCGTGTACGTTGGATTTAGCACCCAGGGTACACGCCTGAACTGCAGCTTGCAGCTTTGTGTTACATTTGTTGAATACATTAAAATTATATGTTAGTTTAAAAAAGAAAGTAGGACACATGCTTAAAAATTGGTTTTTCTTTATCTTGGAAGGATCAAGGATATCAGGTTCGTGGTTTCTGTAAGTGTCTAACACAAAAATTTTTATTTGGATCGCAGTTCCTCGGATTAGCGCGTTCAACAAAAAAAACTCTAAGGCCTTATAATATTACGATATATTATACAGGTATCCAAATATCTTCTATTTTTTAGATTGTCACTTTATACTGCCAGTAATCAAACCACGACTTTAAATGACCTACAGCACAACAGTCAATAATCGAATCCACGACATCATCAAACCATCACCATGCTACATCTACATAAAATTTGGACGCATCACTAACCCTATAACTATCGATTGGGAAAATTCGACAAGCTATTCTGCGGCCATATAATAAATGGCCATTATAAAATAGAAGGTTAAATTAGAATTTGCTCGTGATTATTTATCATAGTACTGAATGGTAATGACTCTACTAAATATGATTTAGGATAATCATGTATAGGACGTTGCCGGTGATTCATGTTGCACGCCAAGTAATTATGTTTTACGCTTTTGTTATATTTTGAAGTTATTTCATGTTTTGGGCTTAAATAGATTGAAATAAAAGAAATTGACCTAGCGTCACTATGCCAGTCGTGGCGCAAGAGCACAAGCGTGCCAAGTTAAACCCGACACGTTGTGGGTTCGAATCCAGCTCAAGGAAATGAATTATTTAATAATTTCATTTTTCCGCTCTGGTACGAGGGACAAAGAACCAGAATTCGGCGGGAAATGGGAAACGAAAGTGTCTCAATAGGAACAGAGTGTCACTATTTCTGCTTATGCACGGCTATATGCGAGATACAGTGTGAAGCTAAAAAAACAGCTTCATACATTATCTTGCGTATAGCAGAGTAAACAGAGGGCCTAGTCTTTAACGATCTAACTAATTAAGTAATACGTTTTCATTATCAAAAAAATGTTTTATATAACTCATTTGGGTAATGTTTTTTCTCTGTTTCTACCCCGCTATATGAAAGACAGCGTGAACTTAAGAAAAACGTATTCATTTTACTTTTAATGACTAACTACCTATTAACAATTTATTACTCTCCTACAAACAAGAAATACCTACATACGAGTACTATTCACTCCGCCACAGAAACAAAATTCTAAAACGCACATCAATACAAATCAACAAAATCACGTAACCATGACAATTTGGCCGGCAATTAACCGCTCAAACTGCATACGGCACTAAACTGCAAATAAATCGCCTCGTATCGCCGCGATACGATGCTATGAAAGCTTTATACATTACGTTCATTTTGAATATGAACGGCTTTGTCACCGGAATTTGAGATTTGATCTTATTTTATGGGGCGTGGGGTCTAATAGACACCATGTGGTAAGCGATAATTTGTATATTGTGTGATAATTCGTATGTATGGTAGTTTTGTCTGATAATTTGAATTCGTTTGGACAATCAATGGGGAATAGAGTATATGTGTTTCTTTATTCCATTCACTCTGTAACAACAAACTTCATTACTATGAAATATGTATAATTTAACTTTTTCTAATTTAAATTTTCAAGTAATTATTTCTATTTTTAATTAATATAAATGTATTCAAGAATGTATTGTAGAATATCAAGATGCCCTAAACTAAATAGTTTTGTCTGAATCCACAACACCCGTACAGCACAATTTCCAATCAAAAACAGACCAAAAACCTAATTAACTGCCATTAAAGCCCTAGCGGACATAACTTACGCTATCACAATCTACGGCTAAGCCATAAAACTAGACCGATCAAAAACTGGCGTACTGAGAGGCATAAATCAAATGTTAACAACAAAACAACTGATTATATTCGCAGCGGGACGATAATGGCGGGACGGTAATGAGCGGCCGTATAGCATTATTTTGATTTAATGACGTGAAATAATAACAATCAATACATTGGACTTGGTTTTAGTGGGATTTTGGGAATTTATTAAATATTCGTTGTATTTGGTGGTGATGGGTGCGTCTGGTGGTAGATAAGGGTTACACAAAATATGTATATATGGCAGTAGACCTAACCTAGCGTAAAGACATTCTATCCCCACTTTCGGTCAATTTCGTTTTCTCTTCTTTGTGTCAATAAAAAATCAAGTATTTTTTTTTAAATATTTAATAAAGATATCTTCTATAGATCTGAATATAATGGTTACCACCATAACTACTTTACTGTAAGGGTTAGGGACAAAAATTGGTGTATATGGGCTATTGATAAAACTTATGAAAAGACTTTATGCTGATAAATCTAATACCATTGATAAGATTCAATGATGAGATGATTGTTTTAAATCAAACACTTTTATAGATAGATAAAAATCTTTATTGCACACTTAAAAATACAATGAATACCTAAAACAAAATGCACAAAGGCAGCCTTATCACTACAAGTGATCTCTTCCAGGCAACCAAATTCCGGAAGGATATAATTAAAAGTGCGGGCATAATGCGGTGCAAAGTGACGCGAAAAATAACTAAATAAATAAATAAGAAAACAAAGAAATAAAATAAATAAACAAATTATATAATATATACATACATACACACACACATACAGATATATATATATACTCATATATACATAAAACACACTTTGTTTGAATCAAACACTTTTAGTGATTAACAAGTGATTAACAATCAAACATCAAAAAGCGGCTATGAACAGAGCCTTAATTATTTAAAATTTGCCTTAAGAATTTGTTATTTTAAATAGTTTTGTCTAGTATAGATTAAAAAGAGACATATTTTTAGATTTGTATTTGTAATTTACTCCAAAAGTCAAAGATGTTTCTATGAGCTACTTCCAGTATATCTGTATTTATTAAATACTTTCTTCTCATAAAATTTTTGTTACTCAGTAATTGTCAGATAATTCACAGATGAAACTACTGGACTTAAAAAATTTAATATTTATTAGAATAGGGAGTGTAGAAGAGCACTCAGAGAGGATTTCTCGAAAATCTCTTCACTCATACACAGAAACGAGAGTGTATACTCTTCACATTTTAACCCATTCCCAACTCAAAATTCCCCACAAAAAAACCAATAAACCATACCCAAATTTCATAAAATTACCATTAAATCATAATATTAGGAAGAAAAAACAAAAACCCATTTCACATTTCTGGGGGCCGAAAGTAAATCACGCAAAAAGAAATTGTACAACATAAACTAGGGTAAACTTATGCCCTTTCATAAACATACAAATCTAGTACCTTAATCTTATTATTTATAGTCGAGTGTAAAGCGTCCGTGGCAATTAAACGCATCCAGCGCTGGCCGTGTATCACATAGAGTAATCCGGGGGACAGGATGATAATAACAAGAGAAAAAAAACAATAAAAATAACGTATTACGCCGCGAACTTCGCTTGGTTGGTGTTGCTCAGCGAGTGATATGGAGACTGCCGTGCTTTGGTCGTCTTATTAATATTGGTTTGCTTCATATATATGTATATATGTATGTATATATGAGGTATATTTTGAGAAAAAGTGTCTAGATGCCGTATTTTTGTGCAACTTGCTTTATTTAATTAATGATTATGAAAAAAAACCTGATATTGAAATAAATAAATAGAAAACTATTGGATTCCATGTCAATCGGCCTACAGCTACTTTACAAACTCGGTTTAAGTTGGGATATATATTGAAAATACAGCATTGGGTCTCATGGAAAAAATTGGCTACCCCATATTATGAGACTATTAATTTATTGGACATAATTTTATGAAGTAAATTAAATTTTTTAAAGCTTTATTAATATCTATGTCAGTGTCATTTCACCTTATCATAAAAAAATTTTGACTCACCCTTACAATATACGTTTCATGTTTCGGACAACAAAAGTGGATGATATCTCCGGAAATGCATAAATTGTTAAAGGGGGAGCTTTTACATAAAGGACATACATGGAGAAGATTATATATTTTAAAATTTCAAAGTGTTATTCGACACTTGTGAGAAAAGAAAAATACTTCTTTAAAGAAAAGCCATTTCAATAAAATTTGAACGTTGCTGGATTTGAATTGAAGTTTTGGAAAAAAAGTTATAACTTATAAAATTATTTACTTTTTACAATTAATTAAGAGATTTTTGTTACCTACTTTCCGCAGAATTTTCGAAGCATTGCGTGTAATAAATACATTTACATTTTTTTTAAAACAGTGAAATGAGTAAATTATCAAAATAGTTTATTTTTTTAAGAAAACAATAAAAGGATCAAGTTTTTAAGAAATTCGACTTTAAAAATATAAATCAATCTAAGTCCGGCATTGATTTTCGGTACACACAATGCTCGAAAATTAGGCGAAAAGTGGAGAACGAAGTGTCATAACACTAGTTTCCCTTTTCCCACCCTGATACGAGGCATACAACGTGAACCTAAAAAAAAAGAAAATGAATAACTATCGACTCCATACTTCCTCTCGTATCAAATCCAGAGTTCTGTTTACGCTCACTCTTAATATGGGACAAAACTGTTCGTGTAACAACAGTTTTTGTACATTTTATGTTCTGTGACGCCATAACTCAGGAACATGACAAGACGCCCTGAGCCAGTGATATACTTCCAATCCCCCACCCCCAGAATACTGGAACTTGCCTTATTTATATAAGGCAGTTATTTTTATTTATACTTCTGTTTTATTGGTTTATTGCGTTACGGATTGTTGATCTCATTCTAGGTTTGTTTAAGAGGAACTGATGATATATTCCTTTCTTGGACCATTTTGTTACTAGTTACTAGATTTGCTCGGTTGCTTCTTATGTTAAGATAGACCGCGTTTGCTTGAAAACAAATGTGATATCTTGAAAATTCTGAATTTAGTAGAAATATGTAGTCTATGTATGTTTATATATGTGTATCTTTAATTTTCAGTTTTTATATTTAGTGAATTATTTGTTTGATTACCTTTTTAATTGTATCGTATTTCTTATACATCTGCTATAAAAGGTAATGCATTTAGCTATAAGAATATAGAATTAAGAAAACTGTTACTGAATAATTTGTCTAATATTGATGGATCTAAATAAATAAATGTTTCAAAATGTAAAAACCGTGTTATCCAAAACTTAAAGTTAGAATAAATATGTAAGAACCTAGTGTTAAGACACTCCATTCTCCTTAAGTAATTATCGTTCCCCACTTTCCGCCGAATTCTGGAGACATTGTGTCTTAAGTGACAGAACACAACGCCGCTATTTACCTAGTTACCAGAGCGGAAAAATGGAAATATTAAATATTTCGTTCCCCGTCCCCCTGCCCCACAACCGGCCTCAGAAAATATACAGAAAATAAAATAAAAAAACTACCCTCAAAACGTTAAAATCAACTTAAAATCCCATCCCCACATGACATTCATAATAAGCACCATACAATTGAACATAACAATCAGAGCAACGTGTTTAGTTTAAAACAAATTTATGATAGTATTTGTTGGTCGTTACAATGAAATACTGATTTAATTACGCAGCCACCTCCGCTAAGCAAGCGTTATATATCGCTTCATTCTATTCTATACTTGGAATAATAAACATTATCGTTACTTTATATCATTTTACAATTATCTTAGAGACACCAGTGGCGCAGTGGTGTCCGACGCCTAAGGCAGTGGTTGTGGGTTCGATTGCAACTCGAGGGAATGAACATTCACTAAAAATAAGTATTCTTTTTAAGGAAGTTAAGGAGTATGATTATTATGATAATTTTATTACTTGAACTACACATTATATACTAGATTCTATTAGACATTTCATCAGTTTGTATACTTCCAGAAGGAAAAAAAATAACCATACAATGTTGTTACTAGTAATAAAGTTAAAATATTTTTGTATATTTAATGAAAATTACAAAAATACTATAATATTTGATTAAAAGTGCAAAAATATATTCACTTTACTACTATTAACAAAATATCCACACATATAAATATTTATAATTATTTATCTAAACAAAAACTCAACAAACATTGTTTACGTGTCCATATGAAATTCTCGAAATATTTAATCACTTACGCTGAAGCTTTTATTATAAAAGTTAAATATACAAATAAACAAAGTAATTAACGCTATTTTCAATCATTTAAATCATTAAAGCCGCAATAATCACCTATTGAATTATAACAAATACACTATATAGATCACGTCTTTGAATAAACAAGTTAGGAAAGAGATAGATACATAGACTATATAATAGGACGGGACAAACATCAAAACCAGTTTAAATCACACCATCAGCGAGTACACTGCAAAAATGTCTGCAATCATAGATATCGATGACATTTTATCAGAAAACGAGCAATGGAAGAAATTGGAAGAACAATGGGGAATACCGATAGATTTGGAAGTCGATGCTGAAGATGACACACCAAGAATGAAACCAGTTTTTAGTTCTTTAAATTTAAAATCACCCACGTTTGATTCGTCATTTCTTTTCAAGAAAGTCAGAAGAAAGATTGGAAGGCAGTTATCGAAGAAATCAACAGTTTCTGCTCTGGAGTATAACGATTTCATCAGCCATTTAAGAGAAGATCCAAGTAAGGAATCTTCAAAACACTTTTATTTTGTCAACGGTCAGATAACGTCGGCCGCTTCCATAGAAGAAATTTGTGACAAAATAGATGATATATTTAAATCTATCGAGCAGCTTTGTACGAGCACTATTAAGAAGAAAATTCCAGATGTGGTCCAGTGCAGTATATCAGCAACGGATCTTTCCTTCGACGATACCAGGGAAATGACAAATTACAGTGAAATAGAACGGCATATAGATGAAGCTTTCGAACAATTCGATGTGTCTGGAATTGAAGGTGTGGACAAAACTACCTTGGACTCAGTGACAACATTGGTTAGAAAATTTAGTAACGCGTTGAACAATCCAGCTAATCGTTGTAGTCCGAGAAGAAGAAAAGAGTGTTGTGAGAAGTTTAAAGATTTGGCAGATTTTTGGAAAAATCGTGCTTTTGAGTGTAGTCAGTGAATAAAATGTGGGTAGGTATTGTAGTATAGGTAATTAAATTATTATTTTTCTTTTTATAATGATAATGTTCCTAAATAATGTATAAGTTAATTTTATTGTAAGTACATAATGTACTAGGCTTATTTGAGTAATAAATTCATTTTGAAATTATTAAATAAAATAGCTTAAACAATATGTTGTCTTATTTATCTCTTTATTGTTTAAATAAGTATGAAACTTGTCACTCTGTACAAGGATTTACTATATATGATATAATATATTCACAAACAAAAGTTATTTAGAAATAAATAAAATCTATTACGATTAAAGCCAAACAAAATATTTTAAAATATACAAATGTTTCTTGTTTTTGATTATTTAGGCTTAACTAGGTCAAGAGTAAAATGGACATAATCCATTTTAAAATAAATAGTTAGTCAAAATTCAACTTAAAAGTCATTATGTAATAATATAATTTTATCTAAATTATATCAAATTATATATGTAAATATATCTTCTATAATCTTTTTACATGATAATTGTTATATCGCAGTACCTTATTCCTTCAAAAGTACAATTTTTATTTTTTTGTAGTAAATATCAAATCAACTACTTTTTATATGTTACGTTTATACAATATTCTAACTCAACACATTTCTTTGTCTTAATCAAAGTATCAAGTAAGTGAAGTTCCCAGAGCAAAGAAATGGAAATATTAAATACTAGCGGCCCCTGCGCGGCTACGCCCGCTTGCATTAAACGAATGTTTACTTAAGTATATTTAAGAAAAATCCGGCCAAGCTTGAGCTGGATACGCCACCGAAAGGACCAATTTAGTAGGTAGGTATTTGTAGGTTTACGGGAATTATCTTATAAACTTAAGTTTTTACTTATTTTGTATAAAATTAACTACAAACATAAGTTTGTGACGTTTTTTGTACTTTGTACTTTTCAGACAAGTAAAGTATAACTTGTAAGATCTTATATCGTGCCAAAGCTTCACACTGTATTGCAAATAAAGCATTATAGAAAGACTGAACTAGCAAGCAAGCATTAGTGTTATCACTCTCCATTTCCAACTTTTAGCCCCAGTTGAATTGTGGAACGTAACGCCGCGTTACCAGAACCAGAAAATGAAAGTAATTCATTTTCTCGAGTAACAACACGAAGAAAACGAATACACAACCGTCGCGTTATATCAAACTTTATACCTCTTTGCCATGACGGCTTTTATTAACTACGACCAATAATTATTCTACTACAATAAGAAACAAATAAACAAATTCAAACCCAAGACATCTAACACAGCATCCCAATCCAAATATCAATAACAGTTAAATACTTGCTCGCGCATAAACAAGACAAATACACCTATTACTTAATTACCTGAACGCAACTAATAGAAATTCATGGTTCATTAGGCAAAGCGCGGTACGTTCGTCCACAGTGCAAGTTGCGCGCTAAATCATGGCCAGCGCCTGTGGACCTATGGGGAGGAATGTATTGGTGGGTGCTTGGGACGGGGGAGCCGCGTTTGGTGCTGTGGTTGAGTTAGTAGGTTAAATGAAAGATATGTGTATTGAGTGGTGGAAACCAACATTGTGCTTTGTCTTGGTAACATTGTGAAAAAATGAAAATTATATTCCTTTCCTTGTCTGAGAATCGAATTCATAATCTTCACGTTAATAATAAAACGGTGCGCCAAGAGCTACTACTATCGTCAAAATTATGTGTGAATGGTAAGAACAATTCGATAGCTTAACAGTAAAACAGTATTAATTTTTTATGCATTTGTTTTTTTATTTTTCTCTGACATTATAATATTGCGGCATCCTAAAGGGCATCTAATATCATTTGTATTTTGTCAATTTTTGCCACCATTACTTTGAATTTACACTATTCGCCCTGTAACGTGACGTCACCGTATAAGGTGACTACTTACTAGTTTCTTATCTTGAATAGTGTAAATTAACGCCTTACGCTTTTATTTAAATTAAAAAACGAAGTTACATATTTTTTATTGCAAGAAACGCTCTAATAGACAGTGTTTGAAAACTCCTAAATAATAACTAGTATTAAACGAAAATAAGTAATTCTTTAATAAAGTCAGCCGTTACGACGAAACACGGTTTATGTTAGCTTATTACTCAAAAATATAATTGCTGCGTGTCAAACACAACAACACGCCCGTATGTTTTCAATAACCCGCGCACTGACCGTAAGCAGAAACTTATTCCTCTTGTTCTGAGAGTTGGGCAGTTTGTCAATTTATGAGGCCGGCACAATAGCGCGAGTGAAGGCAGATCCAGTTAATTTAGTTACGTTATGGGATAAGAACGAAACATTATACTTTATTCGTAGGTATAGTAGGTATACCTTGTAACTTTAGCTTACCTTGTAGTCAATATGGAGAAAGATGTTCAGGATGGTCTTGTTTTTATTTTAGATTGGATTTGGATTGATATTGCATTTCTCATTTTCCCTTTAATTTTCAAGATATTGCTTGTTAAGTGACGGAGCTTGATTCCGTGCTTTGACTTGTTAGCTGTGTATTTTTAAAATAAATTGAAATTAAATAATGTGCCGCTCTGCCACTACGACCTCATGCTGTGGGAAATAAAAGTTTGCATTTTATAGTATCAATGGATTTAGGCGAATGTTGATGATTTTATAGCTATACAAAATCACCGGCAAGGTATGACAATGAAGAATTATTCAATCCTAAAAGATTTAATTGAATATTTATGGCTTATTAATGGCACGTAAAAACATACAGCACATTTTAAAATTATGAAAAACTTTTTGTCCTCATAGGTATCGATCTCCCACTTTCCACTTTTAACGACTGTACCAGTACGAATAGGAAAATGTAAAATCTAATCTGCAATAACAACCAAATTCTATCAACTCACGTTAACAAACGGTTTCAGTATGAATCTAGTGTTTAATTAGGTGCCTAAATTGTGGTTGCGGACAGTGACTGCCCTGAACAAGTTATAGCAGGTCAGTCAGTGAGTGACGGGATAATCGAAATGGATGTCCCTTTATTTTTTTAGCTTCACGCTATATCCCGCATTTAGCAGGATGTCTAGAGGGAAGTGATATATTTAACACTCCGTTCCCCGGTTTACGCAGCGTAGCTCAACGCCACGCTTCGTCTTATTACCAGAGCTAGGATACGAAATTAATTTGAGTGGTAATAGAACTCACACTCGTGTCGCTTACAATCTGTCGCTAAGTCGCTGCGCTACGATACTTGTCAATAAATTGTCCAAATCTAAAAGTCTTTTGGAAAAAGTTTTCTTAAAAAAAAAACAGTATCGCTCCATTAGTGACGTCCACGTCCGCCCGCGGGCCCGCTCTCAATCAATTTGGGCGAAATCACCGAGTGAAGTGTTTTTTAATTAATTTTATGAGTGAACAGCGCTAGGATAAGGGAAATAGGAAGTGGAAAAATAGCTTTTTTGGCATTTTTTCTTTTTTTATGTTAAAATGTTTATTTGTTTTACATCCCAGTCTTTAACATAAAATTTATCTTTAATTTACATTATCAATGTTATTACTACTTTTTGAAAAAATAATTTCGAATTTAAAAAATTAATACACATAATCCATTTTTGTGTATTTTTATATGATAAACGTTGAGAACTAAACAATACATTTATTATAACACAAATATAAGTATATCTACATTACAAGAACATTACTTTTAGAATTGATTCTTATCAAGCAAGTATTCAAAGATATCATTATCGTTGCTCATTTTCACTACTAATCTATATATATAAAATATACCAACGGTATGAAGAACCTCCTCCTTTTTGAAGTTTGTTAAAAATTGATAATAAATTGTATTTGAAGGAAATTGTCATTAGGAAGTTGTTGTTATATTTTATTCTTTTCTTAAAGGAAAATACAGGTATAAAAATTATCTCAAGCAGACTTACTGTACTCTTGGATTACCACCAGAAACAAAATAATAATAAAAAGGTTCCACCATCTCATATTTATTTTCTTTACTATTAAAATTGAAATATGCTGACACTTTCCTTTTTTATACCTGTATTTCCTTAAATCTATTATCTTTCCAGACAAATTGAAAGACAGGTTAAGTTACAGGTACAATTAACATTCAATAAATCATAAATTAAAAGTAACATTTTAGGAAACAAATATTAAATACTTTTAGTCGCCACATCTCTACAGTTTTCCCGTTCTTGACGCCGTCCACGCACTAATTCAATATGGCCGACGTAAGCCATTTGCGTTCGCGCTTGACGCATCGCCCGTAAAAAAATCAATTACGATTTTTTGATAGCGGTCACCAGGTAAATATGTGTGGAGATACTATTCTATGGAAAACATATAATATTCTTTACGTTGTACTTTTTTTAAATATATATGTTAACAGACGGACAACAAAATGCACCTATAAGAATTTCATTATTTCCTGAAGTACGGAACCCTAAAAAATAATTAATTTTATAAATATTAGAACAATAATTTTCTTGATTCTAAATTTCTTATCATTAAATGCATTACCTTTTAAGGTGAATGCCGCATATAACATTGTAGATTAACATACAAAAGTTTTTATGTTAATTATTGGTAAAAAATATACATAAAGTTTAATTATATAAATTTAAAAAGGATAATTTTAAAAGGGAAAATAATTTGTTTTTTTAAATACTATTAAATAAAAAACTATAAAATTTTTCATAGAAAGTGAATAAAAAAATTTAAAAAGCCGTCTCCACACTCACCTCCACTGTCTATACCGGACATTTTTATAAGCGGCATTTCACACGACGCAAATTGACGTCACAATCTGGAGTTAATGCGATGTGAACACGGCTTTACGTGACACGTGACCAGGTGATGACAAATTACTCGCCTTGATTCGCGTAAAAAAATGGCAACACTTTATCATCTTCTTGATTAAACGTGTGTTGATTTGGCTTTTTTTTAAGTACGCCAATGTGATAGACTAGTCGAAAATGGCGGAGGTTTTTAATAAAGTTAAATATTGAATAGTGAAAATAATGTTACACTTCTATATTGTTTTTACATTTTTATTTATTGTTAAATAATAAGTAAGGTTCATCTAATTTAATATCCCAAGCCGGCTTGTGAGTGAGTGAGGCAAAAAAAGAGTGAGGTTTGGAAGCTTCCAAAACTATATTCTAGAATCGCCATGAATAGAAAATGGAAAAAAATATGATTTAGCTACTTGAAGACAAAAAAAAATTGCAAATAACTTGTCTAAAAATGTGAATAAGGGCTTTTATAACGATTTATTATTACTATTATTAATGAAAGTCCGTGTAATAATGGTGCATTAAAGCATACTAGTAGGCACCTGTAACAATTGTATTCGTGGATGAAAACGTGTAAACCCGTTATTCCCGTAAAATTTTCAGAATATCCTTTCTTGACCGCGGTTCCAATTATACGTAATATATATTTTTCTATAAGTGGATATAAGAAATAAAAATAAATTTTCGAGTCCAACTAGTAATTTCTGATAAAATTACTTTTGTTCAACAAATTCTTTAGTTTTAAATATTAATATAGACATTTTTTTCCTCGAGTTGGAATCAAACCCACAACCTCTCGTATTTACACTCACACTTTTGTACTCCTGTGCCATGACGAGCCTCAAAGTTTTGGGCACAGATATTAATGAAAAAATATCACTATTACTCATTAAGATCAGAAAACCACCAGCAGTTTAACTTTACAAAACCCAAAACCACTTTAAATCGTATCTGAACGTATACAAACCACTATTATATCACAGACTGATACACATAGTTCTATATATATATAATTATTGACATGTGGCCATTACGTTGCGTGTGCGCATTAACGACACCTGCGCCTAATGTATGTTAGAGTACGTAATAGAGATGATTTACTAACCGCATCAAGTTGGATCATCATTTGAATTATGGCAGGGAAAGTTTATATACGATTAAGGCTATATTGGCACAGAGGTACAGAGTCTGACTGCAAACGTGGATGGTAGCAGATTCGATTCCTATTATAATTTATATTAATAAATTATTTTTATTTCCTCGCAATGATAACAAAAAGGCGAGCCGTCGACTGCTGCCATTCTTAAAATTCTTAAATTGGGGAGCAGAGTGTCTTAACACAATAGTCCTTCTGGCTATACTATTATATGTAAACGGAGTACAGCATGAAGAAAAATAATTTATATACTATAGAAGCTATAATTACATACATTTTAGAAAGAATGTAAAAAATAAGTATTTACTTTTAGACAAAGCCCGACATTTGACTTCCGCCATTCACAACACAATGTCTTGAATTGGAACAGTAGTCTCTAACTAGAATATTTAGACATAAAATTCTCCGAAACAAAAAATCTCTCTTATAACGATAAGAGAAGTAGTACCAAGAGAAGATTAACGAGACGTCCCCATTAGTGGACCGAACAAGCAACAATCAAGCGCTCAACCGGCCGGTGTCCTCGCCACCCACAAATTACTTCAGTTAACGTTGCTTACCGGGCATCACCTGAACTCGATCGACTTGGATATTGGTTTACTGGAATAGATATTTTATAGATTTGGATTTAAATATTTGTTTTTGATAATACTATGTCACATGCGCAAAGGCTCCTTTAAACACGACGGTCGTGGGTTCAAGTCTAACTCGAGAAAATGAATTCTATTCGTTGTTCACAAATTGGATTATTATGACTAATAATTAAAATCGGATATGGTTCGATATGACGCCGTCGTCATGGTGCAGGGGCACAAACGCGTGACTGTGCAGACAGACGCGTGACGTGAATTTGATTCTCACACGAAGAAATGAAATATTTAATATTTTAAATTCTTAGTATGAAGCAAAAGCGTGGTGTTGAATTCTGCCCCTCAATACGCAATGCCTCGAGAATTTGGCGGAAAGTGGGGAAGAGAAGTAACTTAGGGAACACTGTTTCCTCAGCCAATACAGCTATGTACTAAAAAAGATAAAAATATACCTATTCCCTACAAAGAATTATTAAGCCTAATCATAAAATATGAGCCTAAATGAATATAAATTGTCATATTTCCAGGTGGCCACATCTAGAATGTCTGACGGAAGAACCTATCAATTTATGCTGACAATAAAGCGATGTGAACACAGCCGCGAATTAGACGAGACTGTTAGAGATATGGGCCACATGTGTCACTTTGGGGCCAATGTTGGTGCTTTAGTAACGTGTTCGCCAATGTTGGTCATTGTGCCAGGTTATTAATTATGTTGTTTTTTGGAATTTAAAACTTATGTCAATACACTCTGTTTTTCACTTTCGTGTTTTAAACATTGCATGTTGAGTGTCGGAACTCATCGCCGCGTCTTGCCTTTTCAGAACAGAGGAATGAAAATAATGAATTCTCCAAAGTATGATCGAATCCACAACAATCATACGATATATTTTTAGCTTCATGCTTAGTAAAGCATTTGCTATGCAGACGTTACCTGGGAACCTGGTGTTAAGACACCCCAATTTCTGAAGACATTGCGTCTTGAGTGACAAAACTCAACGTTTTGCCTCGCTACCAGAACAACGACATGAAAATCTCAATACATTTAAATTGTAAGATAACTAATAACAAATTACAAAATTAATTTCCACCATCTACTTTGCCAACTCGCATTGTCTATTGAACCACCAAGCACCAAGTATTAACATCTAATACCAATATATCAAGCGTCCGCCAGCCCTTATCAATTTATAGTCTGGCTGTATCGAAACTTGGTCCCCACAAGTGCATCTTGTATGCAAGTTTCATAATAAATTAAAACGTGTGTTATTTACTACCAACTGCTGCTATGTACTTATACCTAGTAGAAACTACATATATATATACATATTTATAGTTAATTTTGTCCGTTGAATCGGACTTCACACTTTATGTATATATCTTAAGTTTTCAATGAACGTGATGGTGGTGGTTTTTGCTATAAATGGATATCGAATCTTGTACTTGAAGTCTATAATTTACCGTATCTATTTTATTTTGTTGTTCTACGAGTATATAGATATATAGTCCAGTCGTGCAGCAGGGGCACAACATCTCACTGTAAACGTGACTGTTGTGAATTCGATTCCTACTCGGGAGAATGAGTGAATCGGGGGTATTTTCATTTCCTTTCTCTGGTAACTAGACAAAGTGCGGCGTTGAATTTCGCCATTTAATTCCTAATCTTCAATAGGGCGGTGCCTAGTGTGTAACGGAGTGTCGTAACACTCAGTTCTACTGTGCCTACTATGTGCGTTATACAGCATATTTTTTTTTAAATTATGAACAAAGGAAAACAATTGATTTAAAGAAGAAATACCATAAACCCAAAAAGAAAGGGTAAAAATATCTTTTAAAAAAACATATACATAACAACCGTAACCGTTACTTAACTATAACATAGCATGATATCGCATACTATCGCGCCGTATCGCATCGTACGATGCACCTGGGAGTGAATTAGCGCTGACATGTTTATGTTCGCTGCGGCGTTATTACGCCACTTTTCATAGTAATTAGCTTGAAATGGTATATACGCTGTGTAGGTAGCTTGTAGTAATGTAATAAGGTGGTAGTGGTGAGGGGGGAGGTGGATGTAGGTTCGATTTTTTCTTGATGGAAAAAGCTGCGGGTTTAGTTTGGTATATTTACATGAATTATTATCAACGCCTCGTTTGTATCTTGTTTGCTTTATTTGTTTGTAGAGGTGGAGGAAATCGAGAGAAGCTTTTGCTCAAAAATGGGACAATTCAGAACTTGCTAAACGCAAAGTGTCTGTGAGAATGATAATGCAAAGGAGCTAGATACCAGAGACCAGAGCAAGGAAACAAAAATTTATGTCAAGTGGGAAATTGAACCCACAACCATCACGTTTACTCTCGATCACCATACACCATATTATAGATATTACAGTACAAATATTGGAACCAAAATCAAATTCGTATCCACATATACATATATCACGCACTAGCTTCGAAACTTCAAATACATTCAATTAGCTAGTCACCTTAAACAAAATTTCTCTCCAAATTAATCTTACCACCACCGCCCAGCACTAACAGAGAGGGATGACCATTCTTCATTATACAAAGGAACTGGCCTTTTGTCTAGCGGCCGTTCATTTGTGATTGTTCACTACACTTACTGGGCCTTGCGGGGTTATTCTGGATATGGGAATTTGGATTTTGTTAGTTTTTACTTTATCTAAGTATTCGTCGATATTAGATATTTAGTTTAGAATAATAATAATAATCCGCTGAATTTAGCAATAGTATAGTTGACCGGCATCGTCATATGTGTGCGTGTAGGTTTGATTTCCGATTGACATTTAATATCGTGATCTTTTTGGCGCATAATTTAGAAAAGACTGTGATATAAACATATTTATTTAGAAAACGTATAAAAAATTGAAAGTAGGGGGACTGGAACCCGCGCCTCCTGGAAACCGACCAGGCTCTCTAACCACTGCGGGCGGGCAGCTAGTATTCAATAATTAATTAAACATTAAAAGTAACTGAAACGAAAATCAGTTCCAGAATACACCGGCTGTCGCTCCAACCCTGTCAACGAATCCACAATACAAGCTGACTCGGTGTCAACGGGCAACAATGCAATGATTAATGTATGGTCGAGATTCGATTTGTAAGAGTGTCCTGCGTTATTAATTAACACATTATATTGAATTTCTGTTTGTATGTCACATACGAGTACATTGTGGGTGGAGGAGAAATTGTTTTTCTATCACTGGGTCTCTCTCTCTCTCTTGTAAGGCTACTGAATATTTTTTGTGCAAATGACTGTAATTATCCTTTCATATCCTCGGTAGCGAGGCAAAGCGCGACTTTGAGTTTCAGCACAGACTCAAAGTAGGGATGTGATGATTAATAATAACGGAGTTTCTTAACACTAAGTTCCCAAATTCCCTCTACTTACCCAGCCATGAGTGAGACAAGAAACCGCGCCTTTAACAAACCGTGTTTTTTTGATGATTCTTTACAATTTATTTCTAAGTAGTGAACTTGCTAAGCCGAAAAGAAAAAATGGAAGATAAAAACTTTTTGTAAACTTTCTCCATATTTAATAATAGAGAAGACAATTGTACAATTAATATTTAATTTCCTCTAGTAGCAATCGATCCAATAACCTGTCGCGTTTACAGTGGCGTGCTTGTGTCCCTCCGCCATAACTGGCCTATTAGTGAATAGTTTATATATATACCTACTATATTAATACCTACTAGTGGAGTATATTACCTTTACTAATATTGAGCAATCGAATCAAAGGAAACCTCTTCAATTACACTAAACGGCAATCTCGGCAAGTGACAAAACAAACTTCCCACGCCGGCACCAGCTCAAACCGCCTTAAACTGCTTTAACCGGTGTGAACCGGTTCAGCATGGCTTAGCTCCATTTACATAAAGTTCTAGACTTAGATTTGTCTTAATTGTTCTGCGTTTGTGATATCTTGTCTTATTTTAATATATGTTTACATTTAAAAGTCAGTTAAAATAAACTTTAAATGAAATATTTTTTGTATTCTATATTTTTAAAAACGCTTTTCGCGGTTTCCAAGAAACACAAAATTAAATTTTTCTCCGTTAAAGCATTAAAAACTTTTACTTACTTAATATTTTTCTTAAAATATAAAATGTCATAAGGGAAAGGAAGTGTATTTCGTCTTCCAGAGACAAACTGACAAGATCAATAAAATTAAAATTCAATTAATTAGTTTCGATAACTGCACGCAGTGCATATAAACTGAAATAGTGAAAAATAGCCAAGAATTATTTCATCAGATCATTTAAACTAAAGTAGGTAATCATTTGCAAATTTTTTAAATATATTTAATAACAAAAAAACAAAATAAAAAACAAATTGCTATCATCCTAAATCCTAGGCCATCATATTCATATTCTTATTATCCAAATTCCTAAGAAAAACAAATTCGTTCGACTTTGAATTCCACCAATCAACACTCAATACCTCCAGAATTTGACGAAAAATGTGGAACATCTTTCCCAGCTTCTACTATATAAATAAAAGAGATCCATACCCTCACTAGGTCATAACACACGAAACAAATCCAACATTTCACCAAACCAGTTATAAAACAGATACCCAAATGCAAGTGTGCACTGATCCATGGCGGCTAACACCTAACACGCTGCATTAAACACGCTACAATCTTTACTAGTACATTTGGGACATTTGCGATTCTATGGAGCCACACTGACATTTCGCTAAAAGGGTACAGTAATTGTCAGCCTCTTTTATTTTTACTCGGTCTAGTTTACGCCTCGTCGAATCTAAATATAACGATAAATTTACATGTGGAATTTCTTATTAGTTGGTAGGTTTGATATTTTTTTTATAGTCCCAAGTCGGTTTTCGCCTCGAATAATTATTTGTAGGTACTGGATTAATATCGAGTGTTTATTGGTTTTTATTAGAAGTAAAATTTTTAAGTGTTATTACATGAGTGAGGTCTTCGTGACACGTGACAGTTATGGTATGATGGCTCCTCGGTAGAGTGAATTATTTTCATTTCGTCGCTCGGCAACAAAATGTGGCGTTTTGTTTCGCAATTCAATATTCTACAAAAGATTAGATAGTGCGCGGAGAACGGAGTGTCTTAACACTAGGTTCCTTTCGTTTCGTTCGTGCGTGATTCAATATCTCATTTCCTCGAGTGGAAATTGAACCTTCGAACGACTAAAGTCACCGAGTGGCTCACCCTAATTAACGTATCAACAAATTACAATACCATCAATATTTATACAGCCCAAAGGTACGTCAAATTAGTTGTTGTTCAGTGGCACAACGCGCGAACCGCAAACGTAACAGCAGTGCAAAGTTTACGAACTGGATTCCGCCGGATTATACCGGTATCTGGCGGCGTGATCCGTTTGGAACTGGTTAAAACCGGTTAGAAGCAGTTAGGTGAGATCGCGAGGTTTACAATTGGTATTATCGCAGCGCAATTGCGGTAGGCGGGTGTATGAATGCTAGTTACTAGCTTCATGTTAATTTGCGGCTTTCGTTGGTTAGATTTATGAGATGTGTTTCATTATTTGAGCTTTGCAGTTGGATAGGTACTGATTTGTTCAATGTCGATCAAAATATTCATTGAATGTTATAAACTTTCTATTTAAATATTGTTTTAGTATAATGCAATCGGAGGTTTGTTAAGAGTTTTGTTTTACATTTTGGGTTCGGGAACATTGCAGAATATATATTGCGGAAAGCTTAAAAAAAACTTTTTTCATTTTTTATTTATTTATTTATAGACAAAACGGGTACTATAAAATTCTGAGTTACATTCAAGTACGACCAATTTGAACAATTATTTTTACGCCACCTTAGCTTCCTTTATAATAATATATTTCAGTGTAACGCATCTCCTGCGAATGCGGATGCGGATGCTGATGTTAAGACACTACGACATCAGCAACATTTGCCAGAATACTAATAATTATTATATTCATACAAATTGATATATTAAAACATTAAAATCCATTTATAATATTCTATAGCTTCACAATAACCAAGCAATAAATAACGTAAAATACCCAGATTCAAACCGGCTACCTCAAGACACAGTCCATTCCCAATTAATGTCCCGAGCATGTAGCAGTTAATCCACAGTGACAGACAACGTGTACCGTCTTGAGGCGCAGTGCCAGTAAATCGAGCGTCTCAATTTACGCCGGCTGTACGGCTTTAGAACATATTGATAGGCCGTTGTCGCCGTGAGATATGGCCTGGCAATTTGTAAGGTACATTACTGTTAATCAATTGTGGAGAGAAAAATGGGTGGAGTGATAATTATTACACGTTTTGTAGGGAAAATAGTGGCTAAATATTCTTTGTGAGGTAGCAGAGGGAGGGTTGTTGGTTGTTAAAAAATATTGGTGAAGAAAAATCTAAAATTAATAAAATTTATGGGTAATCACTATGTTAATATTTATATATTATATACATACATATAAGCGTAAGAAAAATACGAGTAGTGTTAAAGCGGTCCATTCTCCATGATCCCCCCCCCAATTTTCAAGATATTACATTTTAAATTGTGGAACTCGGCGTTGCTTTACTTTCTTACTATAGCAAAGAAATTAAATTAATTTATTCTCACGAGTAAGAGTCAAATCCATATTTTAATCTATGCCGCTACGCCATCATGACTTCAACATCTGGAATTATATTAAACAATATATCTATAACATAAAATATATTTGGAATTGTTAGATGTTGTCAAGAAAATAAAATTAGTTTATAGTAATTATGTTTTAATTGAAACTCTTTAAAGGGCTTTAACATATTGACAGGTCGTTGTCGCCGTGAGATATGGGCTAGCAGTTTGTAAGGTACGTTACTGGTAATCAATTGTAAGAAGAAAAATGGGCGTTCAATTACAACACTAGTTTACTTTTATTTCTTTATTTTGAAGAAACAAATTAACTTTAGAAGATCCATAATTAATAAAAATAAAATAAATATATACGAATTTCATATGGTAATAGAATGTTATAAGTATTTATTTGCAATAATTTATATAAATCATAAAGTATCTGATTCACCTAGTTATATAAATGAAGGTTGTCGGTTCAATACTTACTATTTTTTATGTTTACTTTTTTTATTTCTCCACTTTCACACTGCCTTTAATTCGGTGGAAAGAAAAGTGGGCAGAGAGTTTTTAAAATAAATTTCTATGTTTTTTAATCCCCGAGTATCACTCCGTCAGTCAGACAGAATCTTATACTAACTTCAGTACATGGACACGTCATCACCGCATCTACCCTTGACGTGCGAGATTAGTGCGTATTTACTGCAAATTAACCCAACAATTGATGACCAATTGATCGTCTAATGTGTACAGCCATTATATTAAATCAGGCCTCGATGGCACTTAGGATACCTGAACAAAGACCTATTGATTTAAGAGCGTATGCTTTAGCTGGATTGCCTGTAGCCGGTGCTAAATTGATGATTTGAATCAATATGAATGCGGATTATGTATGGTTTAGTTCATTCATATATCACCTGTGTTTAGATATTTAATTTTAATGTTAATATTCTTATAATATGACATTTTAACTTTATTTTCTGCTATTGTTGCATGCCTTACATATAGTATTGTAGACTGAGGGGAGCTTGTGGTAAGAATCTCTGTTCTTCACTTTTCACTCAATTTTCGAGACGATCATGTTGAGTGAGAACTCAACATGTCCGGTGTCAACCGTCGCGTTCAGAGTTAAGCGCTGTGGCACTGCTAATTTTATTGGAAGAATGTTCTGCTGCAACCAGTACCTACTTGACGTAGGTACTGGTTGCCGGACATAACGTGAGGCATATGGGACCTAGGAACTTAGTGTTAATATACTCTATTCCTATTGCGACACTTGCTTCCCCACTTTCCCCCGAATTAAATGGCATTACTTCTTAGATGGTAGAACACAACGTCACGCTTTCATTCGTTATCAGACTGAGATTCCCTCGAGTGGGGATCGAACCCCATGACTTGTCATGTTTCCAATCGCACACTTGTGCCCTGAACCACGGTTATCCTACTCACTGAGGTACAAAATAGTACCCAAAACACCTATCCCATAAAAAACATAAATCTAAACCAACTAGAATACATTACTCCAAAGAAAAGAAACCTGAAAGCTTTTAACCGTCCGACCTTATATCAGGCGAGTCCCCTCCATCCGTGGTAATAACATAAACATGACGGTACACTATTAAAACTTGGACTCGTTCAGTAAGCCGAAATATTATTCGACTACCTTCCCTCTATCTAGTATCGGTGGCAGGGTTACCAGGATTTGCATTTTTATATTATTTTATTATACATTTGTTTGTAACTTTTCTTAACTTAACTGTTTACGTCCAGTTACTTTGGGATTTAAAATCGTATTTTGTATTTTCTATTGGAATTTGTTGGTTTGTAGTTTAAATATTTTAGTTTTGTTATGTTGTTTTTGTTGGTTTGTGTATTTTACGTATGTATGTACAATGTTTAGTATAATTGCTTATTTTCAGTAGTCTCTCAAGTCCAATGTATGTACATTGTTTCACTTTATATATATTTAGAGATTGTATGGTGGGTGTCAGAAACCCCAGGTTAATTGTTTCTATGAAAGGATGTAAAATTTTATAAAATGTGACATAAAGTAATAAATACTACATTTCATCTAATATTTAGGATAACAAATTTGTTTGAGTCTACAATAATTTTAACCTATATAAATTGCTTTCTATATTCAGAAGCAATACCTATATCTTATATTACTTAAAAGATCGCCTTTGCATGTTATTCTATTATTTATCAACATATTTTGTGTATACGAAAAACAAGAAATTTATCTATATCTTATAATCCTACACAACTACACAAAACAACTAAAAAGAAATCTCAAAGAATGATTTTATCATTCTAAAAACTGATAACCCTAAACCAACCAGAGTCCGGTAGAGTCCGATGCTGTCTCATAAACATGGGCTTGTATCAGCGCGTAATCTGGCGGATTTGTCGATCAGGCAGGCTATCCAGTGGCCAGATTTGTACGGGGCTTTGTCGGCGATGGGAGGCATACGTTTTGCTTTTCTTGTCCTCTATTTATTGGTCTGTGCGGCCAGGTGCAATCATTATGTTTATTGGGCAGGTGATTGAGGGTTCAGGGTTAAAGTGGAATTTGGATGCTGTTTGGTTTACTTGTTTTTGGGTAGATGCTGTGGGTTTTGAACTTTTAATTGTTTAATATATACATTTATATATGTGTGATGTTTATTATTGATACAATCAATGATTAAACGGATAATGTTATGCGTAAACATTGGGAATGCAATCAGTTCTAATCTTTAACTGAAAAGTAAAATGGTGTATAATTTGTGTATTTAATATTTTCATAAATAGAAATATTAATTATTTTCATTCACTCGCTTTGGCAACGAGGCACAGCGCGGTGTTGAGTTCTACCACTCTACACTTAATGCGAAAAGTAGGTAACGTAAGTGTTTAAACGAGAACGGAGTGTATTTTTTTCAGTTTTACGCTTTTTAGCAGACTTAACAGAGAAAACTTGGTGTAAAGACTTCCGTTCACCGCTTTCCACCGGAGTCGATACATCGCGTGTTGAGGGGCTGAACTCTGCCATCTCACTTAGTCTCATCAAAGCATCGAATGAACTTACTTCCCCTAGTAGGATTCGACCCCGTTTACAGTCACACTTCCCACTGCACCACGATGACCTAAATATAACATTTTCAAAATAGGTTTTAGGTATATTCACAACCAGAACATTCATTACACCTTGAAAGACAACTATAGGACATAACTACTATACTACAACACTAAAATACTAGAGGAACGGCCACGTCAACCAATAAATAAGAACAAGTGACGTAAGCAATGTACTTTGCAAACAAACTAAAACCCCATAGCATAGAGGTAGTGAACTTAAACGAGGATCACGGGAACACGTCCCCATATCTAAATGTAAATGACCAATCAACCTGTACCTGGGTTGGTCAGTCAGCCCCCGCCCGGACATATTTAAGATATTTTATTTGTTTCGATATACAAAAGCCTTATCGGCGGATGTGAACTTTTGTTGTGTTCATATTTGGGTATTTATTAAAAATATATATTTTAAAAAATAGTAGCTTGTTTTTTATATTTTAAGTTTTTGATTGTTTGCGGGAAAACAGTTTTCAAGGCATTTGTCAAGAAATGCTATAAAAAATATTTTAAAATTACGAAAATTATTCGAATATAATATCGAATATTATACAATAAGTAAAGCCTTGAGTATTCAATTTTACAAATAAATAAAATTTAGAAATTTATCAAAAATATATATTATTTAATTACCATCTTTTTAAGTTATTAAAATTTTCACTGCTGTTATTAAAACTTAGATTAGATTAGATTTTTTTAAAGTTCCAGTACAAGTCCACTTAGAGCCTGAAAACCAAATTATTCAACTTCTTAAACATTATATAGTTTTCCATACAACGTGACATTGGCGAAATGAATTGTGCTCAACTGGCACGCTCGAAACGCCATATACCGAGATATCAATCAATCAATCAACATTATATAGTTACAGTAAATTAAAAAAACTGTTTAATTTTGTAAATAGGCTTTTCAAAATAAAATTCCAGGGCAGGCAGTGTGGGAAAACGTCTTAACCCAATGTTACCATTACTCGTACTTTCCCCATTTTCCACCAAATTTTCGAGACATTGCATGTTGAGTGGTGGAGCTCTACGCCGCAAAAATATACCTTTTCATTTAAGTCTACCAAAAATATATTATCCAACTTATACAATAATTTAAAGTTTAAGTAACTTAGTTTGAACATGTCGCTATTACACGGTCACAATAAACAAAGAGTTGATGGGGGTAGTTTTAAATACTCACGAGCTCCGGCCGGAGATATACTCGTAGATAGGACAACGTTACTAGGTCCACTGAGGGATCAGTGCCTATACTTATTTTATTTTGTTATGTATTAAAATAACAAAAGCTTAATAAAACATATTTATTAGTTTCCCGCTGTATCCCACACAAAGAGCGGTAGGCAGATGGAAATTAGGAACCTAGAGCTAAGACACTTCGTTCCCATTAAAATAATTCCGCATTGCGCTTTCCGGTGGATTCGTGAGAATTCTGGCTTTATTACCAGAGTGACGAATTGAAAATATTGAATATTTCATTCCTCTTAGTGGGAATTGAACCCACACAGATGCCACGACTGGCATCAAATGCTACAATCACATACATACATACATATACTTATATCTTAAAGCGCGGCGCTGGGTTCCGCCACGCAACACGCAATGTCTCAAAAATTGGACAGTATATGGAGAAAGGAGTATTTTAACACTAACTAACACCAATATTAAAATTACCATGGTGTCTTTTACCGATTCCTCCAAATAAGTTACCCAAATGACACCAATTAAACCATCCAAATTACAATGTCCATAGTAAAAAACATTAACAACATAAATAAAGTGAAATGATAGCGTTCTAGCGCCCTCCGCTCGTAACGACTGTCATTTGGTGTCATCTTGTATTAACAGTTAACAAGATTATCAGGCGATTTTAATGTTTTTCCGCCCAAATGTATATTTTCTGGACCCATTGTTAATAAAGGGTTATTATAGTAATAATGTGAATCATATTATATTATATTTTATTAGATAAGCAAAATAATTATATGACATTAAATAAATAATCTATATCTACTTAAGAGAATAAACTTTGACACAATTATAGTTTTTATATAGAAGTGAAAAATGTTCATATATTTCTTTATAATACAAAAAATATGCTACTATTAATAAAATAAATATATTTGACAATATACACTTTTGTACCAAATGTAGGTAATTTTGGCATTGCGTTACCATAGCAACGCTTATTTTCCTCGTCAATTCGGCTTCTAGCACCAAGAAAACCGCAAGGATAATAATGGAACCTCAATACTGTACCAGAGACCATTTACAGGATAGCGCGTATCCATCACTCTATCCCATAATCATAATAAATAACGGATAATAGTCGGCTAAATATTCATATATTTAAGAGGTGAGAGTCGCAGCTGAGTTATAACGTCGACCTAACGCTTGGGCCAACCGCCGCTATTAGCATTAATTTAAAATATTATTTATTGTTTTACCTAAAAGACATAAATTTAAAGTAAATTTTATTAATTTCAAACATTGTTTGTACGCACAAAAATAATTTAACTAACTATGCTCAAACAGTATTGGATCACAAAATAAATTAGATTCTTTGTAAACCCTGTTTTTGTATTGTTATATACTTATTTTGTTTTTAGAGAATGAAATATTTAATATTTTAATTTTCTCGGTCTGGTGACGAGGCAAAGCTTGGCGTTGAGTTTTGCCTCTCAACACACCGGCGGAAAGTGGTCAACGGGTGTGTCATAATGAGAAAGGAGTGTTTTTACAATAAGTTCCCAATTTCTTTCTATCTACCCTGCTAAGTGCTTGATATTGTGTGAAGCTAGAAAATAAATATTGTATATTTTGTTAATTTTGCTTTCTGTCGAATTTTCAAGATATTGCGTGGTGGGAAACTCAATATCGCGCCAAAGCGCTCAAGACAATTCTTCTACGAGCAAGGAAAAGACTATAATTTAATCTCCTAATTAAAAATCGAACCCACATTCATTTTTCACTGATAAGCACTGCCCCACTTGGCCACGATGGCTTCTGATATTTATTTATTGAATGATCACATAAGCACATTAACACTTAAAAAAATATATAGAACCATCCCTATTATGTATGTTTGTTATCCTGTCTTCCTGTCCTATCAACAACTAAATTCCAACAAGAGTTTTCTAAACAAACAGTTCACACCCTAACAGAGCTCAAACAAACACACACACAAATAAACACAGAGTGCCTTAAAGCCTAGGATTTCAATAAGCACGCCGTGTGTCATAGTTAAAATTGGTTCAACTTAAACAATGCAGTTAAGGTCCGTTCAAGTTAAGCAAACGTGAATTATAGTTCAAGTTCTCTTGCGAGTCTTCATATTGTTTACCTTGTCGAGCGTTTACCAATGCTAAGTGATTAAGAATACTGTTATATGAACTAGATAACTGTGGAGATGGTGGGAGATCATTTAAGAAATATTAATATTTTTATATCCAACCTCTGGTAATGAAGCAAAGTGGCGTTGTGTTGCGGCACTCAACATGCAATGCCTATAGAATTCAGCGGAAAGTGATGAACGGAAACCTCTTAATATGGACGGAGTGTCCTAATATTAGACTGCCAGGTTGTCTCTGCCTGCTCTGTTATGCACGGGATACAGCGTGAATTCAATGTATTTCCGCTGTCTGTTTTGACGTTCCGAAAAAACATATTCTTAGCATTATCTAAGATTATAAAATTTTGATATCACAATACGAGTCCACACCACTCCCAGATCGCATCCTCAAACACAAGATACAGTTCTAAATTCCAACTTAAACAGAAGTAAGTTACGTGAATCGGTCGATCGGCTTTGTGAGCTGGGAGGCAATTATCGTTAATTATTATTAAATATGACGTTTGTTTGATAAACGGCGGCCGATAACTTGCCGATATAATTCAAGTTTGGGGGAGGGTCCTCGACGTGATGCTGGTGATAACCTGGATTGTATCTTTTAAGTATAATTATAGTTATTGTTGGATGAGTCTTTGATTTGTGTTAACCTAAATGTAAATAAGCTAGGATCTTCGCTTTCTTTTATTCATTTGTTAAGGACCGGTCGCTTCGCTAGCTGTAACAAAAAAATCTTTTGAAGGACACAATTTGGAAGGAAACAATCTTAAAAATGGTAACATTTTTTATCTTCTCTCTTATACTCTTATAGTACCTATAACCGACAAACTGAGTGACTGATAGACAATGCACAGCCAGAACTACTACGCGGTGTATAACTCTAAGATTTGGTAGATTTCTTGAAGAGTGCAGAGGAACATTTTCCCAAATCTCTACAGATCCAGAAAACCAAGATTTAACGTACTAAACTTCACGCAAACATAATTGTGAGCTACGACTTGTTTTTGATATAATTTGGCTTAGATAATCATAATTTTGTGTTCATAGATTAATTTTCAGACAGGTTAGGTACCTATACCAGAGCCCACAGAAGGGTATCTTTATATACCCATCATGGAGCCCACAACAAACTGAACACCATGCTATTACCACGTATCGTATCCTATCAGGTAGGAGCTACCTGAACAATCGTACTTTGTCAATCTTGATAAAGCTTAACAAACAAGGTGTATAGAAGTTTGCACATCCACTCAAATTTGTTACGAACTCCAACGGTTAATGGGATGTGAGGACGGTGATTTAGGACGAGGATGCTGGAAGGAAGATTTGATGAGGCATTTGTTATTGGGAATAATTTACAAAGTATTTGTTGTGTTTGTGATAAATGAATGTCGGATTAATTCCGTAATAAAAATGCTAATTGGGTAGATTGTAAAGACATCATTGAGCTGTCTTAGTCCACTGCTGGACATCCTCTAAATGACGCGCTATAAGATTATATATATTACATAACGATAATTGTTTCGATTTAACTACTTGTTCTTAGGCCGCCAGACACAAAATTACCGAGATATTTCTGGAAACGAACCGAATCATAGTGTTGGTGTCCGATTCACGACTAAACTACCTAGAATCGTTTGTTGATTCTTTTTTTGTTTTTTTTTTATTATGTAATTACAATTAGTTACATCTTTAGGGCTTAAATAATTAATTTTGATTAAACAAAACTAGAATTTAGTAATTCCGGGATATCAATGTAAAATTACTAGGACAATCCCGGATTGCCCGGTTATTAGATAACCCTAAGTGTAACGGAGTTCAAAGTCACGTCAGACATTTTAAATATGTCATTGGTAAAGCACTCCTCTTAGTTATTTCAATTTTACCACGAGGACAAACCCGTAGTTAAAACATAGTTATATATAACACATAAAATCTTCGTAGCTGTATGTATCGACAACGTCAGCGCGGGACTGTATCGGAATGTCTTTGTTTGAATCATATCTTGGATTAACGTAACTCGATACCCGGTAAAGTTACATTAACCAAGGAATTATATTCTAATGGATGTACTGAGAATTTTTTATAGGAAGTATGTGATGATTTGTAGGTATCATATTGGGAGAGTGGGGCTTACTAATGCAAGCTTCACCGACATAAAATAATATCTGCCATATTTTTTTTGTTATTTAATCTGTTGAGCAAATAAAGTTAAGTTAATTAAGTTATTAAATAAAGTTAGTTTTATTTGATTAAGAAAGAAACGATTCTTGAACCGCCATGTTGTGCATCAGATCAGAGAGAAAAGTATTAAGATACTTCCTTCTCCACTATCCTTACTATACGCTACACTATTTATAGTACTTTGTGGAACTAAACTACTGGTATTATTATGTAATTGATATGACGGCCTCAAATGAGAAGCTCATTTGAGGCCGTCATGGCGCAAGGGCACAGCATCGAGCTGCAGGGCACAGCGGGGCCGTATACGCTACGGTTGCTCGTTCGATTCTCAGTCAAAAAATAATATTAAACATTTCTTTCGCTTTATGAAGCGCTTCGATGCGTATCTGATAAGCAATGTCTCGACAATTGAGTAGAAAATGAGGAACGGAGTGTCGTAGCACTAAGTTCGTACTTGAAGCTAAAAACACTTCTTGATCAACTATCTCTTCGTTTTATTGGCATTTTGGGCCTTTTATTACAAGATCGTGATGGCGTTTAGATGCTATCTACATCTTGTATTGAGGTGGATAAATGAGTTTTCTCTTGTTCAGTACTTCCCATCTGATAACGCATTGTCCTAACGCCGTTATCACCGTTCGATTTAAATAACTAAAAACTTGTTAATCTTGATACCTTTTGGTTCATTAGATGTTATGAGTCTATTGACTAAATAAATGCACAAATAATGTGTTTTTGTTAAAATAAATGTAAAAAATGATATAATAAGTGTAATTAATATTATAATTATGTAAACGTGAAAGATGGTTGAATAGTAATGCTATTCATATTCCTTAGCCAATACGTATCTTAAAGTAGGTTAATTCAAATCAAGTTATGTCAAGAAGTTGATTTTTTTTGTTTAGGATAGTCCACCGGTAAAAGAAAAACTTTTGAAGTTTTCTATAATAGGCGGTCAGAATTACTTCGTGCACTGATTATATATTGTTATGTGCCACATTTGCTAGTTATTTTTATTTAAAAGATAAAATTTTAATATTATACGAAATATGCACATACGAGTATGTTATTGTACCTCTAAAAAATCTTCCGTTACGGAGAAACAGAGAAACAACATACAGCCTAAATTACGAGTTTTTAGTGTACTGTACAGGTTTCTATAGAAATGTAAGAAGTACTAAAAGTATGTTTCCCAAAATTCCTGCGGGAAAGAGCAAAATAGGATTTTTCTATTTTTTAGGGCAATACAATGAAAACTTAACAAACATTTATTTGTATTGATCAAAACAGTTGCTGATGCTTTGTTTAATTTAATTCCAATTAGTGTTTCGACTTCTAAGAAAGTGTACGCTATAAATAACAACACAATAAAATAATACTTCTGTTTTCTTATATAAGGTTCAAAATCGTGTGTAATTTTATATAAATGTATTGTTTGTATAAGTTGTTTAATTATGAAATCTATTTAATATATAATAAGGTTGAAAATTGATTGGTTATTTGGAAGGGTTGCAAAGAAGATCGCGCCCTCTTACAAATTGGCCACATTAATACGGCAAGGGGTAGTGTCCATTCGATAAATGCTGGTGCCTCTCTTAGTGTTAATATTTATCAATTACAAATAAACATTTTTATTTGAATAACATTTTAAATAACAATAAATATTCAGCAGGGCTCGAATATGTGACTCTTGGATACCGTCCAAGTCCAAGCAGTGGCTAGAACCACTAAACCATACATACAAACTGCATTTTTACTAAAATTCTTATTTTTCTGACATATTTTTGGAATACTTTCATGTGAAATAATTAAAAAAATGTAAAAATAAATCATAATAATGAATAAAGCCGCCGTATCACAGCGGCACAGCGTCTGGCTGTAAGCGAGACGGTTGTGCGTTCGATTTCCATTGGGGGAATAAATTAATTTCGTTGCTACGCCATGGCAAAACAAAGCGCGTCGTTGACTTAAGCCACTGAACATGCAGTCTCTAAATTTGAATAAATAAAAAAAACAATAGAAAATAAGAAAAATAATGGTTTTAAACTAGGTTCCTTCAGCTTACCCTACTATATGTGCAATCCATAATGACGCTACACAAAAAAATATTAGAAAAATATTTAAACAAACAGTCGCACTACATTCAACTGTTTGAACATTAATAGAGTGAATTCCGGTGTCGATCCGGTAACGGACGCTGTCGAATGTTCGTCTCGCAGCAGTCGTCGTTACAGAGAGACCCACCCCTCTCTGTGTACGTGAGAATTGATAAAATGAATTAAAATATTCATTTATTTTACTGATATTACAAGCTTTTATTTGATTTGCCGTGTTAGTATGCGTGTTAGAGTGCGTGAAATCTAGAAATGTCAATTTGACCGTCGTAGTGCCTGATTAAGCTGAAATATAACTAGTTCAGTTTTGATGACAATAAAATTACATACAATCAATGCTCTTGTTAACGACCGCCGCAACGAAACACATAGCAGCAAAGGAAACTTAGAAACGTAGTGTTAAGACACTTCCGTTCCCAGTTTTTCGACGAATTCTGACAGTATTGTGTGTTCAGTAGTGGAACTAAACGCCGAGTTTTGCCTCGTTAGAAATGTGACGAAATGAAAATATTAAATATGTATTTAATTTCCAGGGATGGGAATCAAAGCCGCAACCTCTCGCGTTTATACGCTTGTACTGCGCTACGACTGGCCTCATACACATCTATATAATATGTAGGTGTAAACTGGAACCCACCGTAAAGTAAGTTACGGAATGTTAATTTAGGAAAGGTCAATCTGCGTTACCTTTTTAAGTAAATCCACGACTGCCATGACGCCATGACGCCTGTCAGAACCATCAACTTGATTGGGCCAATCCAAATTGTTTGATTGTTAGTTTGCAAAGTATAATTACATTTGGGACAGGGCAGGGTTACGCCACTACACTTTTTATTTATTGAATCAAGATTTATTTAGGTATTCGTAGCACAGTGCGGCACGTAGAGTTTTATCACTCATTACGCAATTTCTTGAAGCGGGCGAAGCCGCGAGCCCCGCAGTCATTAGCTTCACGCTTTTTCTCGCAAAGCAGGATAAGCTCCATTTCCCACGTACTGCTCAAGACGCATTCGATGTTCAGTAACAGAAATCAACACCGCATGTCGTCTTCTTACCACAGCGAGGAAATGAAAATTTACATCTTCCCTATAGTGAACCCAGAACCATTACATTCACAATCTTACGTTGTTCCACAGCGCCTCTAGAGCCTCGATTCTAATTATTTACTTCCTAAGACATAGTAGTATCAGTTATTCTATTTGTTAAGTACAAAACAACATTAGACAAATGTGCCTGTTTAATTCCCCGTAACGCGGACTCGAACCGGAATGTTGATTAAGTATTGACGACTAATTTGCAATTTCCTCCCTTCTAAGTTGCTTGAGAGTAATTGGTGGTGGAGAAGCACGTCTCGTGATAGGCGTGTGTTTAATGTAATTTGAGAAGAATATATCTTTTTTTGTTTTGTTTTTTTAACTTCACGCTGAATTCGTGAGAACCTAGTGTTAAGACACTCCGTTCGCAGTTTTTCTCACAATTACACCATTATAATATTACCTATATACCTAAATTAAATTTAAATGATTCTTTCACTTAAAAAAGATTACAAATCAATATAAACACATAGAAATGGTCCTGTCTAAAAGGAATTAAAGAACAAAGAGCAGCAGCGAGGGCGCCCCGGATAGTGCTATGCAAAAAGGCGCTAATTTTCTCGAAACCAAAAAGTAGTAACGGTTATGCGTTGCACCAACGCGTTTGTCTCGCGATAACGCGCGCTTACAATTAGTCTGGACGGCTTTATGCAGGTGGGTATTAAAAAGTTCTAGTTTTTCGACTATTTTCTATTATTTTCTGTCTTTATGTCTAGATATATTGGGGATTTGGATTGGTTGGGTTAGGAAATGTTTTTTTTCAGTATTTGAAGTCATTTATGAAGGATTTTTTTATTCTCATCTGTGGTTTATGTATAGTAAACTTTGTTTATTAATTAAAAATATATATAATAATACATAACAGCATATACAGGATAGGCAGAGAGAACCTAGTGCTAGAACACTCCGTTTCGCACTTTTCGGCCAATTTACGGGACATTGAGTTCTGTATAGCGCTCAACGCGGCCTTGCTACTAGAGTAAATAAATGAAAATAACGAATTCCTCTAGCGAAAATCGAACCCACAACCGTCACGTACATTCAAACACTACACCTCTACGCTACCACAAGTATAAATACATAATATACATTAAAAACAACACAACAAAGCTCTCCGCACGAAGAAACCAAATGATACCGAAGCATCTCTATGGAACACCGTCCCCAGTACAATTAGACGTGACTTGGCGACTATAATCGTTAATGTTTAGTGCCGGCCACATATTTTCTCTACCTTTGTGCAAATGCGCCTTCCGCCGTATGCGTTGAGAGTACAGACCAATCGGGGAGCTCCATACCAATAATCGTTACGATTTTGATGTACTATTTTTTTCCGTTTTTCCAACCGTTTCTTTTGTTGATTTTTGTTTTGTATCAATCTACCGGTATTGCTGACTCTACGGTACGGTACGTATGGGGAACGGTATTTTGTAGAGAAGCGTGGAATTTATTTTAGCTATTGGTTGCTTGCTATAGAATGGATTTTGAACGAACTTTATTGGGTTAACGATTTGAAAGTTTTTGATTATCGAAATAGTTTATATATTTTGCAACCATCGCGTTTACAGCCCCTGCGCTACAACAGCCATGATATTCATAAAAAAAATGGAAAGAGTAAATACAATAATTTCCTCATATACAAATAGTGTACCCTATATACGAGTACCCTATGTACTAATAGTGTACCCTATGTACCCTATATAATTTCCTCGTATACAAATAGTGTACCCTATATACCCTCGTACATATACAAGCACTCATTAACCGTCACATATCGACGCGATGATTTCTCCAGGGCGTGCTAGCGCCGCGCGGCGCCCAACGCGGACCACTTTTATTAAGACAACGTCACGAAATAATACTACGTTTCTGAAATGAAACGGTTAATATAAATATAGTACGGATTAATATTCTGTATTTGCTTGTAGAGATATTTTATTTTCAGAAACTATTATTGTTGTTATATAAGTAGGTATAAGCTAATATAAATTAATTGGCTGAAGCGTATGGCAAAATTCTGTTTTTTTTTTTTGATTTCTTTTGTCTTGTTACCGAAGCGAGTGGGAATCGAATCTTGAATCGTCGCATTTACTATCTGACTCTGATTTTCTTATCATATGTAATATGCACTAGCAATAAACAATAAACATTTAAAACAAATTTTAAACATTCACGCGTCGACATCACAAAAGAAGCTACAAAAGGTGCGAGAAAGGAAAAAAAAGACCACACAAACATTGATTAAATTACAGTCTTTATCTCCTCAAATCACTGCCGTAAAACTCGCGAGGGAAAATAAGCTGAAAATATAAAGGCCGCGTTGGGCGCCAAAACATCGCCTATTAAATATTCATACGCCGTAAAAAAGTTCCGAAAGACCGCTCGGAACTCATCAAATTACAACTTGCTCAGTTATCAGCTTCCAAGGAGCGAAGTATTAAGAAACGAGGGGTTGATTGCATCAGATTTTATTACGCACGTTACATGTACAATAATAATGAATTATTGGTGTGAATTGTTCTACATATTAGGCATTGGATCGTTGAGTTCTTTCTGCTTTCCGTTGGTGGAAATTGGGGAACGGAAGGTCTTAACACTCCGTCTGTCTATTCGCTGTTACATACAGGAAAATGTGTGGAACTGAAAAAAAATAGAATACGTTGATAGATTAAGGACAGGTGCTGTCGTGGTTAGTGAGTTTGGGCTCGACTCCCGTAAGGAATATTATTTGTATGATTTTTTATTTCTATAATTTAAATTTTACATAAAACTATTTGTCATAAAACGTTATATTTTCACACATGCATACATATAAATTTCTAACTAAGCTAATTCTTAATATCCATTTTATTAATTAATTGATAAAGTCAATTATGTAGTCCTGTCATTAAAGTATTCCCAGGGAGACCGGCGGCGTCGAGCGCCCGAGGCGAACTGAATAACTTTTAATTTCTTCACCGCAGACATTGACGTCAGATTGCAATTGGCGGGAAAGTTACATCTCACAGATAAAGACAAGTTTTTGAATCTAGAACTGTGTAATGGACGTTCGGTATTCGGTAAAGGTCGTTTAACTCGACGAACGTTTCGACTAAACTTTTATTTGGATTTTCATTTGGATTTATTAAAATTAAAATGGCGACTAAAGAAGTCCACTTTTGTTGAAGGTTATACGTTTGTTATGAACGCTTTATGGTGTGAGATAAATATATCGAAAGTTATTTGCGTTGACTATTGATTCTAGAGTAAACTAAAGTATTAGTATATTTTCTGTAATTTTATTTATTATCTATATCTATTGGAGTTTGCAAGCAAACAAAATAATGTTTTATATAAGACTCTATGAAGAGTAGTGGCGAAACTCAACGCTGCCTTTTTTGTAACTTAAATCACATTCGTTCAAATACGATTTATATTATTCTAATTTTAATCAACTTTACGACTTGAAACACATACAAAAATACAATATACAAAAGATTCCCCATGTCAATGCTAATGTTGACAACAATAATCGTGATTTGGAAAAAGCCGGTCTATTACAGAGTCAGCGGATCGGCCTAATGACACGCGTTAGACGCCTAAACAATGTTTTAATGCCCAAACTTCCTTACGTAGATGGTTGGATGTATTTGTTTAGGACAAGCTAACAGCCGGCCGTTTAGCGAGCGATCCTGTAGATGTGGTCCAAGGGGCAGGTTGGGTTGGAAAATATTGTGATGAATAGAAAAGAAAATATTCTATTACTCGTTCACGTTCGATTCTGTCTGACCTGCTTTATGCAGAGGTAGCGTTGGGCTAAAAAAATATCACACAATGCAAATATCTAAAATTACATGGTTGTGAGGAACCCTACAACCATCTAATATTTTTAGTAAAGTCCTATTTGCAGCTTGACAGCATTTTGTGATTTTTTTTTAACCCAACGCTAACTTCGCATAGCACGTTCTGTCAAATTTCAATTATGAGCGATATTTCAATATTTTTTTTTGGAATCCGTATCTCAAAATGTAAAAACGAAACCCTTATATCACTTTGTTATGTCGTCTACCTGCTTCAAGCCACAACCGCTACCTCCTCCCACTTATCCCACACAAAATAAACCGTGATACAGGTGTGAGATTAAATGGGTGTTGTATACAGGGTGTTCATTACGATATTGCTGCGACTACAGCGTACACTCGTATTGCTGCTTTTTATTAGGGACTCCATAACGGTGCCCACGTTTTTTGATGAAAATTGAAAATATGTTTGATCTGACCGCCATCCGGCTGATTGTAGTGGCGCCTGTACTGCTGGAGGTGTTATGTGTACTGAATGGTGATGGCACGTTTCAAAGTATTTGAGGGGTTTTGGTTATTAAATATGGAAATTATGTTGTTTTTATGTTTAGAAATTTCTTGGTGTTAATTATAAAATTGTTTATGAATATATTTACATATGCAGGTTTCAGGTGTATGTGACCTAGAAATCATAATTTAACATATTGAAAAAAAATTATTCCAAAAAGTAAAAAAAGGTATTTTTTTGTATATCTCCTTTGCATATATTTTTTAGATGATCTTCATGCTTTGTGCGTTACCTTCCTCGAATGGTGCCTCCAGTTCATTATATTACTCTTACTATTCTTTCATCAATTTATTATTTCAACATTACCTTAAAAAAAAACACAACTTTACTAAATTTAAATATCAAATAATAATTTTCGATTATTCTCGGCTTATGAAAATATAACGACACTTTTCTTATGATTATAATATTAAAAGTTTTAGTTATATCTATCGAATTTTCCTATCGTTTCTTTAAAATTTTAAAAACACAAATGATCCGAATATCCCTCTAACAATCTTTTAAATATATTAACCTAAACGACAATATAATTTATTGTTTAAAAATAATTAACAGAATATTTTTTAAATAAATTTATGATATTTTATTTATATTTATATAATATCTAAGAAACAATCAATCTATAGCAGCGGGAAGCTACCAACGTACAATGTATGTACATATATGATAATAACTATAGACGATTAACCGTAACAGGTGGTGGAAACGACCGTGAGATACGGTTATATTTATGTCCGTATGTTCGTCCGATCGTAACTCAAGAAATATATCGATTTTGTCGCCACTACTGTAGTTTATCGACTAAACGTGAGTAACATATTGTTTTTATATTCATTTTTATGTTAGTTATATATCTATATATGTAGGTATGCATAGGAGAATGAATTATAAAATTGATAAATAATTTAATATATGGATATTTGAATATTGAACAATAGATATTTTTTTAGCTTCACACTATCTATCCCGCACATAGCATCATGGGCAGAGGGAATAAACTAGTGTTCAGGCACTGTATCCTATTAAGACACTCCGCTCCTCACTTTCTATCGAATTCTGGAGGCATGAATGTCATTGAATATTAAAATATATATACGTCTTTTTTTTAACTTTACGTTGGATCCTGCATGGAGACATAGTGTCAAGATACATCGTTTTACGATACATAAAAACTCGTATCTTCTGATTTCATTGAATTAGATGTTCAATTTTATTTTTGTTCTGTAAGGGACTGTAGACCTAGACCTATTTGATATTAATTTTAGTTTGATACCTATAGGAAGCTTTTTTTCTTTTTTGAGGTACGGTTTCCCTACAGAAATCCTAAAAATACGGATTTTATTTAGAACTAGCGACCCCCTTGCGGCTTCGCCCGCTTTTACTACTGGATTATTCATATAATGTATGTTTGCAAAGCACTTAAGATAATGTGAAAATTAATTAAACCCTAATGCAATCCGCATTTTCGTAGTTTCAATAAGGATTTTCCAATTGTTTTACACAGCAAGGATTTTTTAGTAGGTACCGTAATTTTAAATCTTTGCTACTAATCTTTTCGAGTACTTATTAAAATATATTTAAATGACTATTTTTAGAAAGTTAAATGACTATTTTTAAACGGAAGAAATTAAAAACAAAAGCCTACCTACTAATAACTACTACAAAAAATATGAAACCAAATATATCGCGCTGAAATAATACATACAACTCTAATTATCCAATACGTGTAAACGCATCTAAATCTTCGTTGCTATGCCTCTATAGCGGGCGGGTTTTTTTTTCGAGCTTGTGGTTAATGCTGAAGAGGGTATTCTGTCCCTGATGAAAAGCAAGCACTACGTGGCTGCCTGTGAGGAAAATTAAATAGAATGCATTGGCCGGGAATCGAACCCGGGCTGCCCGCGTGGCAGGCGAGCATTCTACCACTGAACCACCGATGACTACTCATGACGCGCTTGTATAAGCAAAACGTCGCGGGGCGCGTTTCGCAGCAAGGATGTTTTGATATTGTAACAACTTCTAAAGTACTTATTAAAATGAAAAAACAGTAAAAGACAGTTTTGGTCTACATTAAATGGCCAACGTAACTAATGTACTTATTTATATGCTGAGAGTAAGGGATAAGTGAAACTTGAGTAACATACAGCTGATGTGTCAACAATTAATACTTATTAACTCTAAAACTATTCGCAATTTCGAAATAGTGTAAAAAGCAAATTTTATCTTCGCTTAACGTAGAAAATTAATAAAGTATTTTAAAGGATAAGGATTAATACCATTATAGAAAAATATCCCTCACAATAAAAAATATATTGAAATTACTATTTTTAGACAGAAATATGATCACTACACGTTATCCTTAAAAGATTAAAATATGCTCTCGCGGACTTTTTTGTCGATCTTATTAAGAGGAACAATACTCCAGTACATTATTTTATGTAGTACTTACCATTAAAGCAGCGCATGCGCGAAAGTGTCTCAATGGGTAGGACTTTAGACACGTTTATTGTATTTATGTTAATTTACATAAGAATGTACAAATAATAAACTATATATAAACCTTCTACGAAAAACACTCGACTTAATGGTGAAGACCGCATCAAAATCCGTTGGGTGGTTTAGAAGAAGAAGAGTTAGAAACAACAGACAGACACGAAAAGCGACTTTGTTTTATAAGATATAGGATATCTATATTATGTAAGTTTGTTATGTTAAAGGCGTGTTTTATTAATCGGTTTGTCGTAACCCACTGCATGTCATAGATGACTCTTAGTCATTGTATTTTCACTACGCAAGCAAAACCATAGGTAAAAGGTAGTTTTGAAATACCTTAGCTAAATTAATCTAAATAAAACGGATTACATACCAAATTTACATGTTCACCACATATGGACACTAAAAATTTTAATTAAATATATCGATATGAAATTATAAACGGCACCCTACCTTTATTAAGGCCATTACAAGGGTGAGCCCTACGTCACGTAACCCTATGGTCAGTACGATTTGGGAACAAGATTTCACACGTATTTGAATTTTAAACTATAGTTTGTCATATAAATTCAATTTTATGTGACTATAGGGTGTTCTGTTTATGGTTAATATAATATTTTGGTAACTATATTTTTTTTCTGATTGCAAATGATGGCTGTGGTTTCGATTCTCTCTCGGGGGAAAGAATTATTTTCATTGCCTCGCAGTCGTATCAAGACGAAGCGTGGAACTGAGTGGCCGTCTCAACACGCAATTAAGGCAGAAAGTTGGATATGGATACCCCATCTTCTTTATCTCAAAAATAAATTAATCTCAAACATAAATGTAAATCTTTAAAAATACCTACCAAATACACATACAATAAATTAAAATCTTTACTGCTAAGCAAAACTGGAGTAAAAATCCCTAGCTTACAGTAAATTAAGCACCCTGTAGCATAGTTGTGTAAAATAAATTGTCGTTTAGCGGGACCGAGGGATAGAAAGGTTTATGCAATTAACAGAGCTGAGCGCCGTAAAGAATAACTGCGGATTCGACCAGCGACCAGCGTGACGTCATAGCTGTTGTGAAACTATGATTGTAACTTTTCATACTTTAAAGTTTGTATTTGGATTTGTAATACAATTGTGTTAAATTTAATTTTTACTTTCTTTCATAATATTTCTAATGATAATTATATTAATTATTATTTTGTTAATAATAAGTTATTAATAATAAATAATTTTAATTTTATATTGAGGCCATCGTAGCGTAGTTGTAGATTCGATCTCCGCTGAAACCGTGGATTATTCAGTAAGTACATTTAAAATCTACGTTCATAAACAATATTAGATACATCGAGTTTTTAAAATTGAACTTCAAAAATATAATATTTCATTATCATTCATTATCATTCAAGCATAATAATGTCTTGAAAATTGGACAAAAAGTGAGAATCGGAGTGTGTTAACACTAGATCCCATGCAATACCATGCAAGATACAGCGTTAAATTCAAAACATACTAAAGAACCCTAATAATTCATCACAATAAGAAAAAACTTTTGTTTAATTTAAAGTAAAACATCGTCCCATGCCGATTACAGCGCCAGTTATATACACTGTAATGGCAGGTCTGTGGCTGAGGCCACACCGACAGTCGAGTCACGCCACAAAATACTAATTCTCCTTTTACAAAATGTATCCAACTTTTCTAATTACACTAAATGTGACGATACGGTTTTATTGTAATTTTGTCTAACTGGAACAACGCCATGCTATAGCCGTTGAACATGATGGGTATTTATAGGGAAGTACAGTTATACTTGTTGTAACGGTTAAAATTATAATTTTAAGTCAAAAAGTCGAAGATACTTTATAAATGTGTAACGATCTGTTAGTTATTGGCAGTTAGTTTAGATAAAATGATGGAAAATAAGTTTACGTAGTAGTAGTGACGGGTCTGAACGCCGCGCATCGGCTACCAGGCAGCGTGGCAAATTGTAATTAGAAAAAAAATATTAACAAATTTAAAATAATCATTCGCCCGAGTGGAAATTGAGCCCACAGTCAGATGCTGTCCTCCTACACTGTGGCGTTCTCTAATTTTAGCAAAAAAACATAAACTATCTTATTATTACGAAAACTCACAAAACAGTTTAAAAGCCAAATCTTAAAATCCAAATGTGGAAATACAAAGCGAATTTCAACTGTACAAAAGGAAATTGCTTAATAAATAAGCTAATAAAACGGAAAATAGCAACGAGAGCACAATGACCGAAATTAATACCATAAACAAAATCTCATATGCAATAGACAATAATTCGCACGCGTTTCCGAACGTGGCAAGATGGCGGACCTTTTGGCGGGAATCGTTGTCTAACGGTAATGGCGTCTTTTTACGTTACCTGCTTTCTAATTGGAAATTAGGAGCCTAATGTGTAGGGCTAATGTCAGCTTCAACTGTTATTGCGGGGCCCGATTTACGTATTTATTTGTCTTATTTAATTAGGCGGATGCAATGTTTTATTTGTTTAACGAAACGAAGTGTGTTTGTTGTTTTTTTTTATAAAAAAATTATTTAATATTTATTTATAACTTCACGCAGTGTGCCGCATATAACAGTGCAGGCGGAGAAAATCTAATGTTGACACACACCCACTCATATTTCAAGAGTGGCGGAACTCAATGTCACGTTCTATTCTCACCTCTATTCTCGTTACCAAAGCAAAAAAACTATTTTTTTTCTTCGCAGTGGGATTCGAACCCACAACACAGTTTACAGTCAGTGTCACTATACAATGACGGCCTCAATCTTTATTTTAATAATCAAATATTGCCCTCCCCCACTCATAAGCCGCCATTAACTCAATATAATACGCCATAAAGCTATAAACCACCAGATAATATGCATTAGAACATTAGTTTGGTAACGGCACATCCGATTCGTGAAACGGCTCTTCTGTAGAAGTGCGTTGCTGAAATTTCTCTTTACGAATATACATTTTGAGAGCGTCTGGCTGTAAACTATGGTTGTGGGTTTGATTTCGATTGGACATTTAAATTATTTTCGTTTAAAAAACAAAATATTAATTTTATATGATTTATTTTATGGATATTTTTATTACGATCTAAACTGTATAATTAAATTATTATTCCCATGATGGCCATCGCCTTACTCTGCGGAACTCAAAATATGATGTTAATGGAGTATTTTGACACTGTGCTTCTCAGCTTACCCTACTAACTCTATACAGAATAAAAAGATACATTCTAATAATTAGAAAAAAAAATTGGCAATAGAATGTACTATTTTAAGGAATTAATCTATATTATACAAGTATTAGCCTGTAACTTCGAAAATAACTAAAACCCACCATCAACCTTCCCCACCACAACCCTAGGTGCGTTACTTGAAACTGACGAGCCACTGTTTTTACTGCGCCAGTCATTACGGGGTCCATCTATCAATAAATATTGCTGTTTATTTGTTTTTATGGTGTTATATTTCAATTCTATCTCGCGGTGCGCATCTGGTGTTTGCTTCGAAGATGACAGCTGTATAGGAGGTCATAAAATAGGTTTTATTGTGTTTTCTTTCTTGAAAATCATGTTGTAGACCGAGGAAACCTAGTGTTAAGACACTCCGTTTCCCACATGTACAGCATGTATCACAAAACAAAATTAAAAATAACTTATGAAAAATAGCTAAAACTTACTTAAAGCATTTACTTATCAACCTTGAACCAACTTCACAGATATTTACATACAAATATAAACAAATATCTATTTACATAAAGCGATTACATCAAAAACATTGTTTAGTGCAAATTAAAGCCCCAAAAAGCTTACGTAGGTACATTCCGCAACAAATGCCGTACTAAATTGGCTGGAGCTCCTGGAACGGGGACGATGTTTATTCTGAGGGGAAATATTGACTAAAGTAACCTATTTGAATGCATACTTGTCCGTCAGTCAGACGATATCTGGCGAGAGAGCGCAGTACTCCAACCCAACCCCCCATTTTAAGTTGGCTGCTACCACCCCCCACCCCTTGTACTTTTAGCGGTGAAATGACCAGGTTTTGGGGCTCAAGTAATTTTGGCCGTAGAATTGAACGGGCTAACTTGTCACATACGCGATTAAGCGTGATTGTGATGTAGGCCGGGATAACTGTTGATTTGATTTTATGTATCGTCGAAACGTCTGTTTGTACGCTTATAGCTAGTAAACTCTCGTTGGGATCGAGCTGTATCGACATATAAAATTGACTGTTAAATGTTTATTATTGTGTATCGGTTACGGATTGCGGGTTTTGCTGTTGCCGTGACTAAGCGTTTGTGCTACTGTGAAGGCATTTAAGAAGAGTATCAATAATTTCTATTATATATAGTCTTAAATAAATATATATTTGACTTTTTTTTTTATTTTCCAGCTTCACGCTATATCTCGAATGTACCAGGGTTGGCAAAGGCCTGAAACCTGATGTTAAAACAATCTGCTTTCCATTTTCCGCCGACTTCAAGAGGTATTGCATGTTAAGTAACGGAATTATTTAATTATATATTTTTTTTGTATGAGTGTTTTTTTGCATGGCACAGACAACAACTTTTAATTTAGGTGCGCCGTTTGGAATACCGAATATATAAATAGATGCAATAGCATTTGAATACAAAATAAACCAAAACTAAGCACTATGAATAAACATAACAAATAAAGCACAATAAATTCAAAAAACAACAGAAATGTAGTAAATGTACTCATACTCCAACACTTAGCCAATTTTAAAAACACAATATCTATATAAATAAGTACTAGGTATTTACAACGATCGGAACGTAGAAAACATAGCATCGCAGTCATCATAAACAAGAAACGCGGAACACATTACCCGGCGAACTTTCCAGAAACCGCCCGCCCTCAAACGTGCCATAAATAAGGGGGGGGGGGGGGGGCGCAACAAAAACTCGCAACCATCACCTCGGCACGTCACCCTGCTCAGATTTCATTACCATAAAGAACTAGAAGCCTTAAAACCCCCTAGCAGTGTAAAAGGTGACGTACACCGACCATTTCAGAAAGAGCTGCCGTCTGACAGGAGTGTGCCTGTTTTTATTCTATATTTTGAGTTTCCAAGACGGGGGCGGAAGTCCAAGTTAGATAGGACGCTTCCAATCCCAGAGCGGGACGGTCCCCGCGTCGAAATGTGCCGTAAATCGTCATAAAACTGTCTGGATCCATGATGTGACGCTGCCCCGGGGTAATTAAAGGACAATTTATAGTTTTGCCCGATTCCCCCTTTCGTGGAATCTCGTCTCCCCTCGCCTCTCATGTCGAAACGCGTCTGTTTAGTTTTTCTTCGGCGTTCTTGTTTTTTTTTGCTAATGTACTTTGTAGTTTTCCTTAATTTATGGGTTTATTAGTCACTGAAGTAATTTTGATGGTGATTATGTTTGTTCTTTGAATCTGTTTTTTAGCTTTTATGATTCCGATTTATGTTTGAGACAAATATCTGTACCTACTTACAAATAAACTTTCTTTTACATTTTTAAAATGTTAAATCACACGGAGAAAAGATAAATCCTTTTTTAAAAAACGTATAAAAATTTGAACGTAGAAGGTTGTGAAGCCGCGCTTCTTACGTTTTCTAATACTAAATAAGTATTAATTAAACTTAAAGTTATTTATTTAGCTTGTATTATAATAAGTATAGAATATTTACATCGAATTATAATACAATACTAATTAGTGGAGTTGCAGTCTCATGTTATCTTATCGCGGAGTTCATCAAAATACTACAGTATTTCCAGTTATCTTGGCTTAAGTCTGAGAATACGAATAGGTATTCTATAAAGTTTAGACTGAAGTGCACCCTTATTATTATTAGTGGGAATTTTGTGTTCATATTTTGAATCTAGAATAATAAAAACTAATAAGCCAAGCCGTCTGACTAATATATAAACGAACCAGTTGTGGATTGTATTTCCACTCGGGGGATTGCGTTACTTACGTTTTAGTAACAAAGCAAATAAATATCTCTAATACTGGACGAAAAGTGTCTGTTTTCCTACATATACGATATGGACAGCTAATCAAAATGACCCTAGTGTCAAAACCCTCCGTCCACAACACATTGCCCAAATTTGGCTTCATTGTGTGTTGATTGGCTGAACTCAACATTGCAATTTATCTTGCTACCAGAATATGGGAATGGAAATAATACACTTCTCCGTATGGAAATCAAACCCAAAGCCCTCGCTTTTACAGACGCTGTGACACAAAAAAGTTAAATTATTCTTCATTTACACCATAAACATATAAGAATTCAAATTTAGGCAGCCATTTCTTCCCCTTAATTAGCGCCTCACGTCCTATAAGGCGTCGTTACGAAAAAGTAGCTTAAAAGCTTCATATGAAGGCGTGTGGGATAAACCACTGTGATTTATATTAACAGGCAAATCAGGGACCGGCGCGTGTTTAATTTGGTGTTTTGTGATTAAGACGGGTCGAGTGTGTGTTTGTTTGTGTTTCTTATGTGCAGTATATGATTTGGAACTCTTTTTCTTACTGAAACAGCATACAGAACCTATGGTTAGAACACGGTAAACATGTAGTTAATTTTAGATTGGGTGGCGAAACTTAACCCCGCCTCTTATTTAGCCAGAATAGAAAAATCTAAGGCACATAAAAGGGCCGCCGGCGTTGTGCAGCAGGAGAACGTTTAACTGTAATAAGACAAACCGCGGTGTTGCTTTCCAACACTTATCACACAATATCTCGAAAATTAGGCTGAAAGTGGAGAACGGAGTGTCTCAACACTAAATTCCCTTTTATATCAATACAGTATAAAGCAAAATAAATAGCATTGACCAACGTAGAAATTTAACAAACGTCTATCTTCTGTACCTGCTACTGATATATGTAAATCTTTAAGTACTTTTTTCACCATGTTTTTACAACCGCAAAAACTATAAACATAAAAGAAAATATAAAATCATAGATAGAAAAAATAAAGAAATTATAATAAAAATTCGTATCGTACTATAATTTTGAAGGAAGGGCACGTAGCGTCGTAGCCTCGTAGACGCACTACATCAGCCCTACAGAGACGTAACGAAACAAAGAAAATCATTTTAATATCCGCTCGATACTACTGATCCTTATTTATAATACCAATAACACTTCAATAATGACAACGCCTTCGTCCAATGTAAGGTGGTCTCTTGCTGGACGAACAAGATTATAGTCCAGGGAATATTTTTTACTCTGTTTCTACCGACAACTAGTGCCAAGAAAAAAAATAAAACGCTGTGATAAGACTCTGTATGTTTGCCTTGTAACCAGAGCCAAGAAAATAGTTAGATTCCCCGACTGGGAATCGAGCCCTCAACCTACGTTAACAGTCAGGACCCATATTTCAACCAATCAAGTACTTGAGTAGCCTTGTTTATTCTTTTCAGTTTTTTTTTATTTCTTATATTTTAGTTTATTTTCAAGCAGTTGCCTTTTATTTGTTATATCATATATTTTTTTAAATCTTAAAGTACCTATTCTTTTGCAAATTTCATATATAAACTTCGCCAATCAGCTCTCGGACTATACAAAGGGGTCCGCATCTGGTCGCCGTGACGATTTCCTCGATTTATAGTTAGGATAGCTGGGGCACCGTTGGTCACGTACCAGCCCCAATGATTTGGGTGTCACGGGTGTCATTAAATTGATTCACCCTGTAATCGTCTATTGTTTAATTAACTGATCTATATGTTTGCTTGATTAAACTTATAAGTAAATATTGCCTTATTAAGACGTATTGGGTTATTCTGAAGTATCTCATACATTTATGTGACGGTTTGAATAGAAAAAGCACATTGTTCTAGCGTCAGGCAGTATTCCACATGTAATAGGGTACGCAGAGGGAAGCCATGGGGGAAGTGTTAAGACATTCCGTCCGCTCAGTTCCGCTCTATTCTCAAGATATTACGTGTTGAGTGGTAGACCACGCGCTTTATCTTCTTGCCAGAGCGAGGAAATGAAAATAATACATTCTCCAAACGGGTTTCGAACACGTCGCTGTCGTAATTAGTCTTACCTGTGCCACTGCGCCTATAGATATTACCTATACTTAATTTTCTAGAAAAGCGCGTGTTCGAAATATAATCAAAATTATATGCGAGTGAGGAGTTTGCTACTTTATAATATTAAAAAAAAAATAGCAAACACCGACACCAGATTACAATAACTTATAGGATCTAACAAAACTCCATCAAAACAATAATTCATACATTCCACACGGCTCCACACACCAGCTCCCATCCTCCAGAGACTACGCCCCAATAGTCATAGGACACGGGCGCATTCCTAATAAAATTATCCATTAAAACCAACGGAGCACGTCAAACGACTGGAGTTCTTGCTCATATCTCATCGAACTCTGAACGATTCATAATTGACACCATTACACTATATCATGCCGTCCACCCGTGGAAGTTTTGGTAATTAAAAGGGTGATCGGTTAAAATTATTATACTACGTGCGTCACTTGACTTCACTTTGCTGTGAGCGGATAAGTTATTATGTAAGTTAAGTCGTAAAGATTCGTATTAGAAATTTGAGTAAATAGCAAGAAAGATTGTGTTATTAAATTCGGGGACAATGTAAACATTTAAAAAAAGAAACAATAATAATGTATTCCACACACAATAGGCAGATAAAGGGAACCTAGTGTTAAGACACTCCGTTTCCCATTTTTCCCATGTTGAAATTTTGTATGTATATAGGTAGTTTTTTTAGTTATACCATATGTACATGTGTATGTAGTAGATACATTGAAATAAAATTTCCCCAAAACTCATTTAGCGACAAAAGCTAGCAAAGGCTTAATTTGAATAAGCTCCATAATGAGAATAGTTAGTTAAAAATTAAGATAAGTAGTGAATTTATTAAGTTTTTATCAGTAACTCATAAGGCTAATTACTGTTGGACTCCTCTGCGGGTAAATTGCAGAGATTGGGTTGCTTTCATCTTTAGGCCGTTTAAGTTTTGTTCATATGCAGTGGTAAGGCACACTAAAGAAATTGTAATACATTAATACGGAAAAAAGAGAAGACCGTAAAGAGAATCTGTTGTCCGCTTTTCTCCCGGCTGTTGTGATTTGGTGTTGAATAGCGGATCTTAACACCATATTTAAAAATTAAATTAAATCATCCTCACGATGAACATAAATATTAAGAAATAATAATTCATTCCTTCAAGTGGGTATCTAGTCCATAACAGCTGCATTACAGTTACACAAATTAGATCCATCATAATAAAAATATAAATGAAAATGCTCAATAAATCAAATTTAAAATAAATACACCAAATGTTCACCACCCAAGCTCTTATAAGATAGCAAGTTCGCAAGTGAAACCGCAATTAACATAACTCACTTAATAATGTAACATTATTTACTTTTAACAGTTCCAGTTTTTATTCTAGTTAACGACGAATATACGAATGTACGACGCATTCGTGGTACTATCTTACAGACGTGGAAAAACGTCAATTCGTGAATCATTTAAGTTTTATTAATATTAATTTAAAATTAAATTCATGAAATAAGTGGAGGCTTTAGTGCAGGTTTAGGAAGATTTCACTAATTATTTTCCATTTTTATTTAATCATTAGGTAATACATAGTAAACGTAATACATATTCAACGTAGCATCATAGTCGTATACAAGCTGATCTGAGATTTAACGAGGATGGCAGGTGCGTTTAGTGTACGGTGATAGTATTTTATTTATTATCTGTTGCTTATTAATTGAATGAAATTCTTTTTTCATTTTTATAAATACAATTTTATCTTTTATATTTGGTCATCTTTTTAACGAATAGTTGTAATTTATTTACAACTAAGCTTTAGCTTTTAATCTAATATGTTTTTTTTTTTTGTAAATTTATAATTTACTAGCGACCCTCTTGCGGCTTCGCCCGCTTTAACTACTAGATTATTCATATAATGTATGTTTGCAAAGCACTTAAGATAATGTGAAAATTAATTAAACCCTAATGCAACCCGCGTTTTCGTAGTTTCAATAAGGATTTTCCATTTGATTTACACAGCAAGGATTTTTTAGTAGGTACCGTAATTTTAAATCTGTGCTACTAATCTTTTCAAGTACTTATTAAAATATATTTAAATGACTATTTTTAGATAGTTAAATGACTATTTTTAAACGGAAGAAATTATAAACAAAAACCTACTTACTACTAACTACTACAAAAAATGTGAAACCAAATATATCGCGCTTAAATAATACATTCAACTCCAATTATTCAATACGTGCAAACGCTTCTAACTAAATCGTCGTTGCTATAGAGGCAGCCGGGTTTTTTTTTTTCGAGCTTGTGGTTAATGCTGAAGAGGGCATTCTGTCCCTGATGAAAAGCAAGCACGACGTGGCTGCCTGTGAGGAAAATTAAATAGAATGCATGGGCCGGGAATCGAACCCGGGCCGCCCGCGTGGCAGGCGAGCATTCTACCACTGAACCACCGATGCGTGTAAGGCAAGCGGGCACGGCGGACGCATGGCAAGTGGCGAGCCGTTTCGCAGCAAGGATTTTTTTGATATTGTAACAACTTCTAAAGTACTTATTAAAATGAAAAACAGTAAAAGACAGTTTTGGTCTACATTAAATGGCCAACGTAACTAATGTACTTATTTATATGCTGAGAGTAAGGGATAAGTGAAACTTGAGTAACATACAGATGATGTGTCAACGGCGGGATGTGTCAACTATTAAATGCGTTTTTCTGTAAAACTATTCGCAATTTCAAAATATTGTAAAAAGCAAATTTTATCTTCGTTTAACGTAGAAAATTAATAAAGTATTTTAAAGGATAAGGATTAATACCATTATGGTAAAATATCCCTCACAGTATAAAATATATTGAAATTATTATTTTTAGACAGAAAAATGATCACTACACGTTATTCTTAAAAGATACGAATATGCTCTCACGGACTTTTTTGTAGATCTTATTAAGAGGAACAATACTCCAATATATTTTTTTCATGTAGTACTTACCATTAGAGCAGCGCATGCGCGAAAGTGTCTCAACGGGTAGGACTTTATACACATTTATCGTATTTATGTTAATTTACATAAGAATGTACAAATAATAAACTATATATTAACCTTCTACGTAAAACACTCGACTTAATGGTGAAAACCGCATCAAAATCCGTTGGGTGGTTTAGAAGAAGAAGAGTTAGAAACAACAGACAGACACGAAAAGCGACTTTGTTTTATAAGATATAGGATGATGGAGTGAACTAGTAAAACAAGATGCAACAAAATCAATATTATTTTCTGAAAAAAGTATGTATATGATAATATAATATTATGTTTTTTTATATTTTTAAATGTATTTTTTTATAATAATTTATATTTAAAAATGTAAAATTTATTCTCTTATATAATAAAAGTATACATCAAATTAATAGGAACAAAAAGCATGGTCTAAACCATTTTGTTTATTATGTTTGTTTCCAAAAAGAAATACACAGATAAAAAATTGTATATCTATTTATTATACTGTGACAAAGTGTCTTACAGTTGACACAACCCCCGTCAGAAACGAACAAAATCAGTATAAATGAGATTCTTAACTAAATTGAAAAATTCACAAGGATCAAATCTCAAAAATGTTCTCAGATAAACCTACAGACCCTAGATGGACATAAATAACACCCGTCTAAATTGTCAACCGGCCCCTAATTTACTGCTAGTAATTAGGAGTTTGCACTTTGCCAAAACGATTTGCATCGATCCGTTCAAACGAATTATTATTACACTGTCATATAGAGATAGCGTCTTTTTTGTTCAAATATATGATATGGTATGATATGAATATGATTATAATAAAAATTGAGGCCGTCTTGGCCTTGTACGTTAGACTGTACGCGTGACCGCTGTGGGTTCGATAAAATAAAATACATAAACAATTTTAAAAAGGATAATTAAAGTTATTTGTTACACTTTTTATAAGACACAAAACTAAATAAAAACATAATAAAGGTAATAAAATCTTTGGTAATAAAGGTGTTTGAACAATGTAAGTTCTCATTTTCCTATAGGTACGTAAGCAATGTTAAATATGGCTGTAAACTTTTGTTCAATATTTTATTACATAGCGTAATAACTATAACTAACTGAAATATTTACTACTTACTTTATAAATAAACAATAACATATTTTTTATTATTTTTTGCGTAACTAAGTAAAATTTGAAATTTTAATGAAAAATTTTATGACGCCATCTGGAGTAACATTTTAAAACTAGTTTCTTTGTATAGTAATTTAATTCTTATAACTGTCACAAGATGGCAATGCTATCATTTTTCAGCTTGGTTATTTTTTGTTCATTCTTTGTGTCTTTTTACGCTTGTAAATCCTATTTTTACTACTAAAATATATATTTTTTGTATTAAAAATATTATTATTATAATTTAAAATATATGTTAAATATAAATGAATATGCTCTAATATTATATTGTCATTCGGAACGTTTCATTAACTTTGGCGCGCTTTTTTTGACATTTATTATTTCATATTTGTTGATTTTGTTGTAAGTTTAAGTTTGTAACTTAACAAGTTGAAGAATATGAAAACAAAACTAAGTTTTACAAGGTACTAATTAATAACAGTGAAACATACTTAAATTAACTTTTTAGATAAATAATTAACTTTAATATGGATCCATACGAAATAGAATTCATAGGTGAAAACAGAATAGCTAGTATAATTCCAAATTTCTCATACAACAAAATATATTTAATTTGTGGTGAATTTGGTCCATTCCGAGCTGGATTACCAATGAATGTGCCGCTCTGGTTAGCTGTTATGTTAAAACAAAAGCAAAAATGTCGAATAGTGCCGCCAGATTGGATGGATATGGAAGTATTGGAAAATATTAAGGAAGAGGAAAAGAAATCCAGGTAAAGTTAGTGTTATGATTCCTATAAATTATTTCTGTTATTAGAACAAATAAAAATCAAGTTTTATGATTTATCCTAGCACTTACTGTAGAAAATTAAGATACAAATACAAGTTAAATTCCATTTAAATCTGCAGATTCTTTACAAAAATGCCAAACGAACATTACATGATTGAAGCAAAACTAATCTTAGGGGCTGCAGCCGAAGATATTCCACATGCAGCGGAAATAAAAACAATTATAAAAGACATTTGGGATATCCGTATGTCAAAACTTAGGACTTCAATGGATGCTTTAATGAAATCTGGAGGTTCATACGGTAGATTGGACCATTTAACTATGATGGAAATAAATTCTGTCAAACCATTGTTACCAGCAGCTATGGATGAATTGTATAGAATTAAATTGGTAATATTTCTGTACACTTTTTAAATATTTTATTACACTTTTAATATCATGCAAATCCAGCATATATCAAGGCATTTAAGTTACTGTTTACTTTTAGAAATTTGCATATAACCCCAACATACCAAGTTACCAGACTGTCAAAATGACAATTATAGAAAATACAATTCATCCCTCTTTAATATAATAATAAATCATTTAAATGTATTATTTTCATTACCACTGTCTGGTAACGAGACAAATGCAGTGTTGAGTTCCATCACTCAACATGCAATAATATCTTAAAATTGGACTTGGGCTAAATTGAGCACTAGTTTCCCTCTGCCACCCTACTAAATGCGGGATACTGTATGAAGCTACAAAAAAATTATCATTGTTTATTATGACCAAAGTTCTGTTTTAATTTCAGATGAGCAGGAAAACTATACCAGCAAGCTTAAACACTTCTACATATAGTCAATCTGGAGGTTCACAAAATACATGATATTGATTATTTTTTTTTATTATTTTAAGAATTTTTTATACAGGTGATTTTAATTGGAAATTTCTTTTCAAATAAGGTATAATTAGGCTATATATATAGGTTATAAATGCTATTTGATAAACTGTAACCAAATATATGCATAGGAGGGTGGAACAAAATTACTCTAACCCAAAAATCTAAACAAAAATTTCAACATCACAATGGAACTCAACTCTGCCGTTTACCAATCTATTATTCTTACATGCTTGTTACAATATATTTATTTTGTTATGTATCTCTGGATTATTATTGTATTTCCACTACCTAAGAGTGGTTGATAATGATGGTTTAGCTAGAGAGGATATATAGGTATTTGTAAAATATTAAAAGTAATGTAATTCTATGTATGTGTAACATGCTATTAATAGATAATTATAAGAAATATATTTATATTCTATTTGTTTATAAATATGAATAAAGCGAGACTCAAACATGTTAAATTAACCGCTTATACAACTGATTTTGTAGGCAATGTGAATGTGACCTAGATGAAGGTTCCATTTAGCATATCCTCTCCACCTGCCTGAATTAAATTGACATTATTTACTTATACTTATGAAGTGATTGCGGACTCGATTCTCACTCGGGGAATTAATTATTTAATATTTTAATTTCCTGGCTCTAGTAAAAAACAATGCGGTGTTGAATTCCGCACCTCAACATATTGAAAAGTTGATGGGAAATTGTGAACAGTCTTTAAGTTATGATGCTATGATAATTCTTAACAAACTACAACAGATTGAAAAAAATATTCTAATCTTTATACAGTCCCTGTCCTTTTAATGCTCAGTGTTTGTTATTGTTTGTGAATAATTAATTAGAGTTTTCTCATAATTGATAAAAACATCTGATATCTGTTTTGTATATAAGTAATATGTAAATATAAGCTTTATTGGATTATTTTTTATTAAATATTGGTTGATACATACTCGATTCCTTTTCAGAGAAATTAATTATTTTCATTTTGTAATAAGAAAGTGTGGCGTTGTATTCCGCAATTCGCAATATCTCGAAACTGGTAAAATGAAGAGACTTAGCGCATTATACACACACATAGAATTAATTTTAATTACTTAACATGTGTGTATGTAAGCAGAGAATCTTTACTTCTCATTAAATTTTGTGTAATATATTAAAAACAAGAATTGCAATAAAAGGCTTATTTAAGGGAAAAAAATATATTTTTCATCTTAATATCAAAAATTAAACCATAAACTTAAGTGTATAACAATAATACATATCCAGGGATAAAATTATTTCTTGAAATTTTACATTAGTAATGAATTAAATATTACAAAAATACAAAATATAAATAACATTACCTACATACATTTCGAAATTACATAAAAACAAAATCAAAAAAAAAAATGTCAATATACTGTTGCAACAAAAAAATAAGAAATATTTATTGTAAATATATAAATATTTATAACAATTTTTATTTAGTTGCAACAGAAACATATGTGTATGAAATATAGCAATGACAAAGCAAGAAAGATAACATTTTGTTATTACAATATGTTTATAAAATGTAAGATAAAAAAATACTTTGAAAAGAAAAGGCCGTCATAACAATAAAAGTTCGCTCAAAAACTTCTATTTTTATGTAAGCAAATAAGATTTAATGGCATATTTATTTTTTATAAAATATTTGTAATAATTGTTATACACCTCAGCATATGGTACACCATTTTTATAAACCTAGGCGTAATCGTAGACGCTTAACTAACATTAAATCTGTTTGTTAGTCTTGTTGTTACATTAAGGTACTAAACATACAAGTGACATAAACTACTAACTTAAGTTACAAAAACTAGGTCATTATTAGAAAATTACAAAATTCAAACAAGCATTTGTTCAGTTTGTAAAGGTTAAAGTATTTTAATTATTTATCCTACAAACTTAGAAATATATTAGAAAACAATATATTAAACATATATAATGAAATATAACTCAGATTACCACACTGTATGAACCGAACCGGGCTTAAAATAATGTTTTTTTTCTGGAATGTAACAATTGAGATTATTCAAAACGAAGCGTTTCCCTAGAGATCCAAAAGCCAATCAATCAATAAAAAAATTAGTGAAATTTTAAATAATTTTCATATAAATTTACAAGCACAACTAAATATGACATAATATATACTTATTATTTATATATAATTAATAATAACAGCTTAGCCGTGATCATTCGTTTTTTAACTTTGCTAAAATAATGTACACTATGATTATTGCTTGCAAAGTCATCAAAACACTTTGGTCTAACTCCAGCTTGTAAACACACAGAAATACGAAGATTTTTTTCTATTTACAACAAAATAAAGTATTTACAAATTATATAAATTAGTTTAGAAAATATATACAAAGATCTGCCGATACGACGCGACGTGACCGAACCGTTTTATTATTATTGAGGTTAATGCATTTTTCAAAGTGCCTTTATTTTACATCTGAAGGCCAACAAAAACGCATTAATTATTTATAATAATGGCAACACACAATTTTTGCAGTGTCCTATAAAAATGTGTGTATTTTTAAAAAATATATGGCACATAACTAAAGTGGAAAAAGTGATATATATTTTTGTTAGTTACTATGTCAGTTCGTCATCATCTGTTTTAATGCGGCATTGAAACACAAGAGATCTTCAGTGAAAGGATAACAATGCAGCGCTTGCGCTCTTATAACTAAATATTTTCATTTTTTTAACAATATATTTAACCGTGAAGCCTGTCGAATGTGAAGTAAACTAGACAAGATATCATGGACAAAAAAAAACTGATTTTCTGTCAAAAAAAGATAAAAAACATTAAAAATAGTATTTGTATGAAATATTAGAAAAATAGTTGTATCTTTATAATTTTCAACGGCATTACTTATATTCATTTATGCATATTTGTTTATATATAAAGAATAAAAACAAGACAACTGACACACCAAATAGTGTTGTTAGGCTTATCGATAGCTCCAGTCTTATTATCCTTTAAGAATACCCACAATATTTACAACTTAACCTATGACTTTTATATTAATACTAAATAACAGTGACTAATGTAGAACTAAACAGCTACAATTTTGCTCGGATCCACTTTGACTCTTAGGAACATGACGTCGTCTTTAACGAAATTCCTCTTTTTGAGCATTTCGTGGGAAACGAACCTTGGGAAACCGAAGCCTAACGCGTCTGGTTCCTTCGAGGGTCTCTGGAAGTTTTTCCATGTGGGGTCCGGGACGAAGCTTTCTACGATGTTGCAGGCGCGGTCCGGACTCGAGCTTTGGTCGAATAGCGTGAAGGATACATTATGGGAGAATGGCCAACGTAGAAGAGCGTCGTACTCGCCGGGCAAGATCTTGATGTACACAGACATGTGGGTGGCCTCGCCAGCACCGTTGCCGTTTAAAAAGAGAGATGCCTGTAAAGAAAAAGAAACAATTATATTTTATATGTCAAAATAATAATATTTAATAGATAAATATGTAATAATTTTTGGGCTATTCACCACGATCATTATTCCATAAAAAAATATAATACCTTTACATATTTTATATATAATCTGTGATATATTTAATAATTGCATAACTAATATAAATCACACAATAATCTACTTAAAGCTAAACAAAGTCAACAAACAGAACCTTGAGTCACACGCAGATCGTTATTTAGAACAACAAAAGAACGATAGCAACTATAGAAAATAAAATGTATATTTAGAAAGAGTAGGGTGCAAGTGACTAAGCGATACTAATTCAGATATTGTGAGACCGTTGTTAGTCACTACTCACGATAAATATAACGTTCGTGTTTACAAACAAAAGGGACGTAATCGTGTGGAAAAATGCATTTAAAATGGTGTTTTTATGTGTTGAAGATTATTTTTATATCTCATTAGTAGTAGTGATTAGTTAACAGATTAGATTATATTTTTCATTAAGCTTATTGCAATTTATTTTCTTAATCGCTATTTTGAAACGAAAAACTATAAATAAGTATACCATAGAGGCTGTCATGACACAGGGGTACAGTATCTAAAAAAATGCAATGGTTATAGTTTCGGTACCCACTCGGTTGAATGAATTATTTTCAGATTCTCATTCTCAAAGCAAGACAAATTAGGTAAGCAAGACAAAGGTATTGAAAGAGTTCCGTCAATGACCATTTCGAATTAAAATATAAAAAAAATGAAAACATAGAATACAAAAAACTGAGAATTATTCACTATCTATTAAAATATAACTGACATTGACATTTAGCCTTATCAAAAAATACATACCTGCAATTTATATCCATATTGGCTAGTATAAAAAGCGGGGGAAGTGAGTTCAAATCCCTCTTTGCACTTCGCTTCAGACATTTTCGCCGCCCAGTCACTGATACGCCATACCAGAGCCCCCGTGTAGTTGACTGAGAGGCGAGCTACGGCCACTCTTAGAGATTCTAACTGGCGGGCTTGGCGGGTCGCGAGGGAGGAAACTAAGGCTAAGTGTTGCTGTGAGCTCTCTTCGTTGTGCCTTTCTAACGCTTGTCTTGTACCCTGTAACAGAAATTACATATTAGTATTGTTTTTGCCTTCTGGAGTACCTCATCACTAGATTTTCTTTCTCAGTGTTTCTGGTTATAATTATATAAAGTTTCTTTGTTCTGTTAATCAATCGGTTGTGCCTAATAGATTAATATCTAACTGTAACAACAATGGTTATGGGCACAATCTCCACTTGCAGGAAAGATTTTATATATTTTTAATTTCCTTGCTTTATTAATCAAACAGCAATGTTAAATACTACTACCTAACACATCATGTCTCAAAAATTGGACAATGTGTGTGTGAGAAACGGGGTGTCTTAACGCTAGGTTCTCTCTGCTTATCCTATAATATGGTATAAAGAGTGAAGCCGCTTTTTAACAAATAAAATTGAAAATAAATATACATTGATATCAATTAAACATAATGTTAATAATTAAATTTTGTAATAACAATCTCCTCATTAATTATCTGTTGGGAGTTCATTGCATAATCATACAAACAATATGCAATATTGGTGTCAATGGCATGAGGCGTTATCTTTCACACTTGCTGCATTCAATATTTACTGAGTGAGATACTATGTAGTAGAAATGTTGGCAAAATTTTAAATTTAAATTATATTTATATATTAGAATACATTAATTAAAAAAGAAATTTATATATATAATGTAAGTTTTTAAAATATATGAAATTTTGTTAATGAACTAAATAATGAACAAATGTGTTTATTGATTAATTTCTTTTTAATGAATGAATAAAAATGTGTACTATATGAATGAAACTTTATTATAGTACTATTTATCAACACTTAGAAAACTTTAATTTATTTTTTTATTTAATTATTTTTATTTAATTATTTTAAAGCTTTAAAATGATATTAGCTTAAAATTTTGAATAAGAATTAAGACATATAATGCTTCAACCAACCTTGAACCTGCAACCAGCGTCTCTATATCCACACGGGACTGTACCAGCCGCACAATGTTCCCTCAAGTGCACATCCAACTCATCTCGTGTAGGTTGTGCTGAACACCGTTGGGGGCAAGGTACGGGGGCCCGAGAGCATAGGGCGCCATGGGCTGATACTGTGTCCTGGGGAAATTATGATTATTAAATAATTTGTGACATTATAGAAGTTGCATTGTTTATATATTATTTAAACAGCTAAAATAGTTTTATTTTATTAGTATAAAAATTAAAATATATATCTCTATCACTATCTTAAAAAGACTTCTAAAGATGTATACATATAAACAAATAGTTTCAAGTAAAGCAATTTCTTTTAACATAGTGATCTTACCTGTGTATACCGCTGTCCACAGTGTCTGCAGGGCACTAGGCGTTTGCAGCAGTGCTGCTGGGCGTGCTGCTGGGTGTGACGTCTCTGCACCTTGGCACCGCACTTGTTCTCGCAGTAGACGGGCTCGTGGCCACAGTTGCCTTGGTGCTCCTAGAATTAGAAATCGTATTTTATATTAATGCGCTCAAGAGACATCAAGGTAATAAATCTGATTTTCATTAGTAAAATAGGTAATAGTTAACTCTGGGGTTCAAATGATTGAACATTTTGAAAAAAAGAAATTGCCCCATATAATCTCTTAACTTTAAACAACAAAAATTCTTGTACTATTTACTTATACAACACAAGAATTAAGAAGAAAGCATTATAGTAACTACATAAAATTTTTTTTAACACACAATTGCATTAATTTTTTTTTTATGAATTACTATAATTTAATTTCTCAATCGATTATCAAAAATAAAATAAATATAATCATTAATTTAAAACTGACCTCCAAGGCGCTTCCAGAGAACTCCTTGTTGCAATGCTCGCAGTTGGCGCGGCGGCGCGGGCAGGTGTACCGCAGGTGGTCCTGCATCAGCACGCGGGGTATCATAGCGCCACATTGCGCAGCGCACAACACCGCGTCGTGCTTGCATGTGTTTAGATGTGCCTGGAAATTTTGAAAATTTAACTTGGATTAGGTGATAATAGATTTTTTTTCAGCATCACGTTGTATTCGCAGTGTAGGCAGAGGGAACGTAGTGTTTAAGCACTCCTTTACTCACTTTCCGCCGAATTTTTGAGGCAATGCTCAACAAAGAATCCGTCTCAAATAAACAAAAATATTAACAGAAATTGAGCCGATAACTTTAATTTACCGTTATATTATAACACATTGTAAATGTCCCACAAGTGTATTGACAAATGACGAGAGTATCAACTATCCTAATTTTACTGATGATAAAATTTAATTATAGCAATTAAATCTTATTACTTTCTAAACTGTGTCAATTATAATCAAACGCGTCTAGGTCGTACAAACATGTGGATCTCGTATATACCTACAAACTACGTATCGATATTATAAACGTAAGCGGGCGATAATAAGAGTTTATTCTCTTTGTGCGACTTCCGATTTTTTAAAGATAATTAAGTGATAATTCACCCTCTTTCGCCACTTTCCGCCTATTTCGATATTGCAGAAAACAGACATTAAAATAATTTCAAATATTTAGAATATCGAATGTACTTAATAAGAATCAATAAAAATGTGCGCAAGCGCATAAAGTTATTTAATATGAAATATTAACTTCCAAACTTACCTTCAATTTACGGAGTTCATCAGACCACTGGCATCCTTCCTTGTGGTGGATGCAGTACACCACTGAACCCATAATCGTTTTCTCCGATTCCGGATCCGGGTATATCTGTAAACAAACAGACATACATTAGCAAATATTTAACACAAAACACTTAAAAGCACAATTTTGGAAGAAAATTTACATTATTGATTTGAGAATTGACATTATTCCTATTAAACAACTGCTTCGTCGTCACCTTCTTCAACTTATTTACTATATACTTAAACATTTTGAATCAAAAACTTTTGTACGCGACGTGAAAACCAAAGGTTGCCTTTACGACTGACGGCGGCGCGGGCGTCGGTAGAACCGATTAAATAGGACACGCCGTACTAAAATAAACCAAAATTGTAAGTATCAACAGTACCGTGCGTTCGAATGTGGAGCACATTGGAAATATGCAAAATGGCCGAATCTTATATGAAGTTTTTTTGCGAAGAATTTTAAACAGGAGCGCTCCTCGCCAGGGCCTGACTCTAAATGCTTGCGTTCCACTTAACATATCGTTATCTTTATGGGTGCAACGAACAGATGTGACCACCGTTCCCCTGTTGTGTCGAGATAAGCGTGATTTTTCACTTCCCAAACCAGCTGGGTAATGAAACGGGCAAATAAACTTTGTTAGTCTTTCGAGCTCTCACACGCTGCAGTCCATTTTTCTTTGAAACGGTCTTACGTAAAGAACTCTGTTGTCTACGACCATATGGAGGGCATAATGCACTAAATTGTTTGTAAACAACGCTAGCTAACCATTCGCAGCATCCCAAACATCTTTTACTACGAGATGTCAAAGATAAGTCTTGGCAGGTGGCCGTTACAGTTCTGTTTCGTGATCCAAGCTCGGTTTATTATATAATTTGGCAACACAAATAAGATTTCGGCCAGCATTGGACTGGAAGCCATTCATTAAAACGAATATATGGACAGTAGTGGTGCGAGGCGTGTCTATTTACAAACATTGATGCATGTGGTCATCGGCATAGCATAACCGTTGATCTCGCTATTAATCCTATAAAATCAGATTGAATTGCTACCAGGTATCGTAACATCGAATATGGGTCCTTATTATTATAGTCCAAGAAGCGAAGTTTCCTCGCAAAGGTGGCAAGGATAGCTGCTGCTAAAGCGAACAGTGTATAAATTTACAAATATAGATGGTTATTTGTGTCGTTTTCTAAAAAGATGGACCGCGATGTGTTCAACTCTCCCGCATCGCTCAATTATAGACCGCGTTGTGGATGGTCCGCTTGGAAGCGAAATGTGCTAAGTGATGCAGCATCTGGACCAGATACGACGTTACAGAGATGGAGATTAGCGAAAAGACAGATGGAAATTAATGTTTCTAAATTTTTCTGAGTGTCGTATTAATTAAAATATTGCGTTACGTCTCTATGTTTTATTTGGATTTTATGTTTGTTTGTTTATTTATGTTATGATATGTGATTGGTTGAGAAAAAATATTTTTTCCACTAAAAGTACCTACCTACAATTTTCATAGACCACTTTATAATTATACATATATTATATGTTTGTCTTCATGTTTGACAAAATCTCAAAAAATTATATCAATTTAAATAATTATCACACATAACATATAAGCAAGGCCACAGAAAGTCTTGTAGCTCATAATTATAATGTAAATAGATAGTGAAAACGGTTTAGGAATGCAGTTTAAGTAAGCGAGAAGTGTTTGAGTTCACATCTACATTGATATGAAGATGATATGAGTTTCATACTTGCAGTTAAAATTATGAAAGAAAATATATTTTGGTTCCTTTTCTAGCTAAAGGAGGTATTTCGTACATAGCAGGGAGCGCAGAGGGAGCCTGAGCAGTGAGCTCCTAGTGAACAGTTTATTCCTGCGTAGCGAAACTCAACGCCGCACTTTGCCTCAACACCGGAGCAAAGAAATAAAAAAAATAATTTCCTTTCTATTTTAATTTCCTCGAGTGAGAATCGAACCCACAATCTGTCGCGTCGAAAGTCACACGCTTGTGCCCCCCGACTGGGCTCAAAGAATAGAAATTCTTTATTTTAAAAATATTAATTTTAATTCAAAACGCTTACTTTGTCGTACATTTACTTATATTACAAAATTCGCCACTTATCTATTTAAGCATCATGTTACTTGCTTTAAAATACTATTTCTTCACATATCCTATCCTATATCTTATAAAACAAAGTCGCTTTTTGTGTCTGTCTGAACTTTCTAACTCTTCTTCTTCTAAACCACCCAACGGATTTGAATGCGGTTTTCACCATTAGGTCGAGTATTTCTCAGGGAAGGTTTATATATAGTTTATTATTTGTACATTCTTATGTAAATTAACATAAATACAATAAATGTGTATAAAGTCCTACCCGCTGAGACACTTTGGCGCATGCGCTGCTTTAATGGTAAATACTACATGAAAAAAATGTGCTGGAGTATTGTTCCTCTTAATAAGATCTACAAAAAAGTCCGCGATGGCATATTCGTATCTTTTAAGAATAACGTGTAGTGATCATATTTCTGTCTAAAAATGGTAATTTCAATATATTTTTTATTGTGAGGGATATTTTTCCATAATGGTATTAATCCTTATCCTTTAAAATACTTTATTAAATTACTACGTTAAACGAAGATAAAATTTGCGTTTTAAACTATTTCGAAATTGCGAATAGTTTTAGAGAAAAACGCATTTAATTATTGACACATCACGCCGTCCAAACATCAACTGTATCGAGTCAAGTTTCACTTATCCCTTACTCTCAGCATATAAATAAGTATATTAGTTACGTTGGTCATTTAATGTAGATCAAAACTGTCTTTTCTGTTTTTCATTTTAATAAGTACTTTAGAAGTTGTTACAATATCAAAAAATCCTTGCTGCGAAACGCGCCTCGCGACGTTATTCTTATACAAGCGAGTCCGCCGCGCCCGCCTGCCTTACACGCATCGGTGGTTCAGTGGTAGAATGCTCGCCTGCCACGCGGGCAGCCCGGGTTCAATTCCCGGCCGATGCATTCTATTTAATTTTCGTCACAGGCAGCCACGTAGTGCTTGCTTTTCATCAGGGACAGAATACCCTCTTCAGCATTAACCACAAGCTCGAAAAAAAAAACCCGCCTGCCTTTATAGCAACGAAGATTTAGATGCGTTTGCACGTATTGGATAATTCGAGTTGAATGTATTATTTAATGTCATTTAACTATCTAAAAATAGTAATTTAAATATATTTTAATAAGTACTTGAAAAGATTAGTAGCACAGATTTAAAATTACGGTACCTACTAAAAAATCCTTGCTGTGTAAAACAATTGGAAAATCCTTATTGAAACTACGAAAATGCGGGTTGCATTAGGGTTTAATTAATTTTCACTTTATCTTAAATGCTTTGCAAACATACATTATATTTATAATCCAGTAGTAAAAGCGGGCGAAGCCGCAATAGGGCCGCTAGTAAAGTATAAAACGTACCGACAAAGGCGCCGCCTACTTTAAATTGCAATCGCCCACGTCCGTAGACGGCCTCTATTGGTCCTTGTCGAAAATATACCTAATTAATTTATTTTTATGTTATAATGGTGGCTAGCATATGGTGTATTTGTAATAATTACTGAGAACCTGTCTTTGTATGATAAATTGTTAAATTTATCTTGACACATATAAGAAAATGAAGCTGATCGATTCTCATTCGGGGAATTGTTTTTTTTTTATTTTCTAGCTCTGTTACTAAATATCGTCTATTCGAAAATTGGGCGGAAAGTGAGAAACGGAGTTCCTAACACTAGATTGCCTCTATCTGCCCTGCTATAGGTATGTGTAATACAGCATAAAGCTATAAAAAAATCAAAGATTATCAAATATAAAAAAGACAGCTAACTAAAAGTATAACTTAAATCGTTCTTGTACAAGTTCAAAATCTTAAAATAGTATTGCATAATTTCTAAAGAATTACTTAAAACAAACAACTTTGTGCTAATTATGGTTTAAAAATAAGCCCCAATTTTGCACGTGTAGGATACAATTAAGCAAATACTTAGAATTTGAATTATTTTTAATAACATTCGTAATTGTCCTTTCCGTTCTATTTAGTCATCATTTTTTTAGCTTCACGCTGTATCCCGCACATAACAAGATAGGCAGAGGGAACCTGGGAACCTTGTGATAAGATAAAATATACATACATAATGTTATTTTAGTTTTCACGCTTTTTACTACTTAATAAACTAATTTGAACTAACAAGTCTAAAGTGAACTTGAGCACAAAAATGAACTTTTAACAATTTTAAAGTGAAGACGTTTCTTATTAGAATGATACCCAATATGGATTTGTTGATTGTAAGGTCACAAAATAAACGTCTTCCGTGAGATATTTTCAACTTTTACATCTTTCATAACATCGTTGAGGCTTCCACTTAATTCGAATGTATATTTAAGACATCGTAATGGAAAATATCTAGTGTCTCCGTTCTTCTTCTTCAATATAAATTAAAAGCTTCTTTCTCCCACTCTTAACATGATCACCATGGATATAAATTAATATATTTGTATCAGATCGAAATTCATATTATAATCTCATTTCCACATTTAAGTATATCCTTCAAAAAAATATACTTGGACAGAGTAGGTACCATGTAGTACCACCAAGGTGTAAAATATTTATTTTTGTTTTATAACAAACGGCAGCGTGTTGCCCTAACGCGGGTTAAGGGCCTCTAATTAACTCTTGAAGTAAACACGCTGTGTATACATAAGGTAAACCTGAACTTGACTGCTACAAAATACAGGTGATGATAGGTTCAGAAATACCTTAGCTAAAGCTGTGTGTACACCAATATACCCATCTAACTTTTAATTTCTCGCTGTATTGCACACACAGCAGGCTAAACAAAGGGAACCTAGTGGTAAGACACTCTGTTCCCCATTTTTCGCCTAATTCTGGAGGCTGTGCGTGTTGAGTGGCGTAACTCAACGCCGCGCTTTGCCTCAACACCAGAGCGCAGAAATGTAAATATTAAATATTTTATTTCCTCGAGTGGGAATCCAACCCAAAACAGTCGCATTTTTAGTCAGATCTTGCGCCGCTCCGCCACGATGCCTTCCAGATACTTATTATGCTTTAACAACAATAATAAAAACCACTAAAAACTTCCTCATACTTGTTCCTCAATAAAGAAAAAAATAACTTATAATTCACAATGAAACCTACTTACAAAAGAGTAGGTAATACATAATATTAATACTTGAAGTTGAAAACATCAAGATCATTATACCAGCGGAAGTGAGTTCGATGCCCGGCGCGGCGCTGGCGGAACCTTACCAACCTACTGTGGAATATGTAATCACTTGTTAAAGTAATTATTTATATTGTATATATTACCATACACTTATTGTGACCGCATGGCGTACGGTCTATATTATATTATTAAATTAATATAAGCGATACTTATAATAAATGTGAATATTAGGGAATGATTTTTTTTTCAGTTCCGTGCTTTTTCTGCATGGCAGCAGAGACTAGAGAGTTAAATAGTGATTAGAAACTCTGTTTTCGCCTCGCAACTAACGCGCAACGTCCCGAAAATTGGCTGAAAAGTGGGGAAAGGAGTGTTTTAACACTAGTCTAGCCTTCTCTAAACTCATTTTATTAAAAAATGGGGTTATTCCAACATAACTTCGGCCAGAAGCTATATTGAAAGTATAATCTCCATTCAAAAATACACATCAATGGACTGACAAACAATATATCATCGTTCGATGTTAATGCATAGTTGTTTTTTGTTTATCGGCCGTCGATCATACGACCGCAGTGTTCCTAGTTCGTAGATTGAGTCGCTTTTAGACTACTGGACTGAATTACAAAATTCTATCTTTTATTGTTTTTTTTAAATATCTTTACATTTTTTTTATAAAGCTGTCAGAATTTTGCGAGCAGTGGGAAGCGGAGTGTTTCAACACTAGGCTCCCTTTTCCTACCTTGTTATATGCGAGATTCAGCGTAATGCTACGCCTAAATTTCACTTTTTTTTAACATTTTTATAAAAAAACAGTCTCAACAGACGAACAGACCGATAGCAAAGTAATCCCAATTAAAGGTTTAATTTTTTTTGAGATACTGAACTCTAAAAATACGGTAGATAATAAATAAACCACTACCTATATCTTAAACGTGATATCAATTAGGTGGCCGTCAACGCGATGAGCAGGTCTCAGGTTACTGTTTCAATTCTAAGATCCACTTCGTTTTGTTTATAACGAAAATAATGTGATAAAATAGAGTACAGTCTTTGTTGCACTCAAAAAAAACATATAACACATAAAAGAGAAAAAAACAAATAAGTATGGTAAGGCGAACTTATTGCTTAAAGCAATCTCTAACTGAACAACCATGTGTAAAGAATGGGGATTTTCATTTCCCCGCTTTGTTATAACAAGGGCGACGTTGATTTCATTGTTTAGAGACCTGGGTTAAAAAATTAAATTCTTTTTCTTTACTACGTATGAGCCTGCGACTTCGGAAACTACACTCCTAAAGGAACGTACATCCCAAATGTCAGTTTTCTACGTCCAGCTAAGCTTCAGCAAATTTCTAGAAAAAAAAACTTTCTATCCAATAAAAGCTGTAAAACGAATCGTTTCAATCTATTAATACTGCATCTCACAATTCACTCACCGGGTGTGACCTCTCGTAAGTCGCCCGTCACTAACCGTTCGAGTTCAATTGGATAATCCCAGTTTAAACCACAGTAGAATCAAATTGCACTCTGTTAACATACATTTAGAATATAATTTTCAATGAACAATGCAATAGGATATACAAAATTTGTCCTATAAGGTCTAAAAGAAGGAGTTAAGGTTCGATTTCGCTTAAACGTAATGGTAATAAAACGCAGATTGATCGACGCCGGATATCGTTATTGTCGCGATTTGCAAGTTCCTTTGCTTTGGTAGTTTTGTGTATTTTTGCAATTTGTATTTGCCTACTTTTTATTCTAGCACTGCGAATATTTGAGACTAGAATACTTTTTTATTTTAATTTGCTAACATGATACAAGGTAGGCGGAGAGAACCTGAGAAATCTAGTGTTAAGATACCGTTGCCCATTAAGACACTCTGTTCCCCTTGTCTTAACAATAGGTTCCCTAAGTATCTATTAAAATATTACACATAATATATGTAATCAAGTCAAATCTACATCAATCTCAACGTATTTTGTAATATTCGCATAGCGTTCGTTATGCAAAAGCGTTTTGAAAGTAATGCGGTTTTAAAACTAAACAGAACGTGTCTCCGCTACTTTGATGAGATGCTCATAATTACTCGAACAAAACAAAGATATTTCTTTAAATGGACAAAAAACGAAAAATGAGTGTAGTAACACTATTATTTACTACCTTGAGTAGATATTATTTAGTATGTTAGGTATATTTTCCTTTTCTCGCTTCGGTGTTGTCTTGACAAAGCGCGGCGTTGAGTGTTGCCACTTAACAGACATTTTTTTGAAATTTGGATCAAAAGTCGTGTATCGACTTAAAACACTATGTTCCCTTTGCCTACCCTGCTATGAAAAGAAAAATGTTAGAAATATGTTTTTTCCTCTTAGAAAGATGTTTTTTCTTTAAAAATAACAGACTGACTGGTTAAAATTTAATATATTAAATTCGAATAAATATAAACAAAACGTCGCGGTATTCTTGCCATTGTGCGTAATAATGACTAATAAATGCACTTGTTCCATGAAATCGACATCATATCTGTGTTTACTATGGTATTCAAATCCCGTGTGATTCATACTGGATTTTGTTTTTCTTCCTTTTATTTCGATTAATGGGAAAAATAAATTTATTTTTATAATTCCTTTGTATTATATTAATATTTCATCAGTGGTATATGACAAATTATATGTTTTTTCTATTTTACATAAAAAATAATAAAAGGTATAAGTAAGTGCTTACTTAGCAAAAAACATGACCTTTTTTAAGGCAAAAGTAAAAAAAACTAATGCTCTCGTAACTGGGATATTTAACAAGTAGATATGAGAAAAATATTATTATTCCACTTGGCGTCTAGTACAATAATAATTATAATTATTTACAGACATATGCACATAATATTTACCTATATATAACAGTCCAGTAACTGACCGGAAACCGTGCAGCCTCTAACGGAAATACCGCAATTTCATCTTATTTTTAAACTTGCTAGCGTAATTATGAAGATTAATTTACTCAACTTAGAATGGCGTCGGTGGTATGTACCTACCTAGTAGTAGTTTATAAGGGAAAATATCTTGGAATTTTATATGTATGTATGGAGCCGAGATACTGTAAGCGTGACAGTTCTGGGATCGAGCCCCAGTTTGGGGACCCAGTCTTATCACTAATTACACTAAAAACAAAAGTACCGTGCTAAGTTCCTCCACTTCACATGCAATATCTGGAAAAGTGGGGAACGGAGTGTCATAACACTAGGTTCCATTTGCCTACCCTGCCATGTGAAAAAAATCACACCACAATAACGTTATTTCCTTACAAATTCCCTTTCTGTAATAATACTGTAATAAAACTGTCAAGTTCACGATCAAAAAAGATAACCGAAAGTAACATAATTATTTCACATGAACGCTCATCAACAAATAAGTTGTCTAAGTCAGATCTGACTGTCGATAGTGTAGAGGGTACTATAGGAATAGAAACATAAACCACTTTACATACAATTAAGATTAAGTGACGTTACTTAAGACGTTACATTTTATTATTACAAAGGTGGCGCAGGGTTTTAGGTTTGATTCTTATTAGGGGAAGTGAATTATATTAATTTCCTAGGTCTACTAACAAAGCAAAGCGCGGCGTTCAGTTCCGCCAATCCACACGCATTGTATCGTAAATTGAGTGGTGCGTTAGGAATGGAGTGTTTTAAGTAGAGTTTAAGAGTTAGATTTAGTTTTAGAGTTTTAGAGTTAGATTTAGTTTTAGAGAAGAGAAGAGTTAGTTTTAGAGTTAGATTACCTGCCCTAATTCAATAAATTGTAACAACAAATTTGCATTTCCTTTTACTCACTGCCGATAGATGGAATCAAGTGTTAAGGCTCTCCTTTCTTTATTTCCGCCCAATTTTCAAAAGTTCGAGTGGTGGAACTCAACGCTGCTCTTTGTCCCGGTAACCGTTGCTTTTACAGCCAGGCTTTGCCGCTACACCACAACGGCATCTCATTATATTACTCAAATATCCAAACATGAAAAACTCTAATAGAATCATTCAACGCGACACTAATTACTCTTATATATTTAAAAAACAACTTTGCTCGCAATTACTTCGTAAATATCTGACATTTTTCAAGTCGCCGCTTACGACATTTTCCTAATAAAAAGAAGTTGATGTACCAAAATGGGTTTCGCGATTATTTTCGCAATGGTACGATTCAAGAGAGAGCGTAAACGACCCACATCTTATGTTTGAATAGCACAAACTTACATATCTATTTATTATATGTTTAAAGATATAATTTAATAGGTATTTGACCGAATTCTATGCAAAAATATATATTTTCAATTCAAACCAGTAGTTTATTAGACTACTGTTAAGTGTAACCCCCTCGGTTCCCATTAGGACACTTCCGTTACCCACATTCTGCCGAATTCTCGAGGCATGGCGTGTTGAGTAGCGGAATTCAACGCCGCTATTTGCTTTATATAATATTAAATATAGATTAGTATAGAAATAAAGAACTCTATACTTCTATAATAATCAGAAAATTACAACTAAAATATATTTGTAAATTTTAGAATTTGACAAATTATCTCAATTAATTGTTGCGATTCGAACATTTCATCATACTATATTATATGTTAAAATATAAAAGTAAACGGTTATGATTAATTTATAACGATTTACATATTTCATTATTTACCAAAACTTTTGACGAAATTTGCTAATTTTCTTGTAACATTGTGTCCTTGGTCTTATAACATTGTGAATTTCATCACTAACTAATATGTGAAAATATTCACAAATTTCTTTGAATGTGCTTTATCCCACATATAGCAGGGTAGGCAAAGAGAACATAGTGTTAAGGCACTCCGTTTCCGTCCGGATTTAAGAATTAAAGTTCAATTAATCAATTTTTACTTTTATAATTAAAATTATCGACGCTATTAATTATATGACGGTTTAACCTGATACTGATTTTTGACTTTCTCTTCTTTCTTGTATTATCATTTTGTTTTTTTTTCTGACTTAGACCTTTCTATATCATAAACAAACCTACAGTACAAAATACAACAGATTTAAGACATTAACAAGAAGCCAAAAAATTTAAACGGTAGCTTTCTATCTAACCTTTTAGTCAAATTCTAACGGATACGATCTTAGTGGAGCGGCCATTCCCATTCTCATGGTTAAATATGGTTTAACAACGGCATTAGTTCATATCATAGAATCAGACATGTTTGGACATGTCCAGATGTAACGGGGTATTCTGGGTGGTAACAGGTTGCGGCTACCGTAGCTGGTGTAAAGGATTATTGATAGTAATCTATTGTATTTTATCAAATTTAAGTATGGTGTGGCCGTCATGGCTCTGTGCTATAACGTGTGACTGTAAGCACGACGGTGTTTTTTTTCATTATTTAACGCTTTTTTTTATTATCCTCGCTCTGGTACCAATACAAACGCCGTTGAGTTCCCAATGTCTGGAAAATTCGGTGGTAACTGGGGAATGGGATGCTTAACACTAGGTTTCTTCGGCCTATCCTGCTACATGCGGGATCCAGCGCAGGTTACATTTAGTAAATTTAATATTCGGACACTACGTGTTTAACAAAAAAGTGCGTGTATCCATATACCCCAAATGGGAACCGAATTCAAAGACAACGGTAACAGTCACCGATAGATTATCACAATCAATTGTTATTTTGTCATAGTTAGGTACCTACATATATTTTAAACGTACAATTGATTTGAAACAGTCAAAGTTCCCACGCCTCTTAACTTGCGACACCCCTTTCTAAGAACCCCTACTTAACTTCAAAGCTAATTGCGTCGGTTAAATATTAAACTAAACAGCTAACTTAATGGTGACATGTTAATCTATTGCTCGATGGTTGTGGGTTCCATTCCGACTCGGGGAATTAATTACTGTCATTTGCATATCAATGTTATAATCTATATATATAAAATCGAAAGGTCACTCACTCATCACGAAATCTCAGAAACTACAAGTGCTAGGAATCTCAAATTTTGCATAGGAGTTACTTATAGGACGTAGGTGCTCGCTAAGACGGGAATTTGCAATATTCGATTTCTAAGGGGTTGTTTTGGGATTGAAAGTTTGTATGAAACTTCGTTACTACAAATGCTAGAAGTCTCAAATTTTGCATAGACGTCCCTAGGACGTAGCCATGGAGACAGAAATTAATAATAACATAGTTCACGCGGGTGAAACCGCGAGCGGGCCGCTAGTAATATATAAAATTATTTCAATCTCCTCGCTCGCTAACTTAAGTGCTGTCGAAAACGAGCCAAAAGTGGAGAACGGAGGGTTTTAACACTAGATTGCTCGTCCTAGCTACGGATAACCCGTAAGTGTGTGAGACTAAGAAAATAACAAAAGAAAATTTAAGAACTAATTGAAACTTAAGAAACCTAATCGTATTAAAAAATTATTAAAAATTAAGATAACAAAAAAAGATAAAAACTAAAAAACCAATACATACCTCAAGTAAATCGTACAAAAAATCAACATAACTCATTTTAATGGACACAAACAGCACAATCACTAACGAAAGATCAATAAACACTAAAATAAAAAAAATGTATTGGCTAACGTAACATCGAGTTATGCCACACCTGATCTACCTACGCGGAATGCTTTATAAGGTAGGTATTAACAGGTTCACGTTTCTATATTCTATTCAAGGTGCTAATTAGAGGTGAATATTTTAAATAATTAATTATTCATTAAATATTTTGAGGTAACATTACAAAGAATACTATAGGAATAAGTTTTAATATTACTGTAATATCAACGTTACTTATAATATTAAGGTATATAAAAATTAAGGTAGTTTTAATACATGAAATTAATAGTAATTTTTATTATTATTTTTGAAATAATTTTGTCAATCTAGTAAACCTATAAATATATGTATATATTTTAGAAATATTATTTGTTAACTAAAAAATACATAATATCTAAAGTTTGAACATAATATAAAATTAATATCATTGCCCCCTTTAAAGATCCATTAAAACAACCGTACATTACTGTATTTATATTAAATAATAAAATAAATGAAATATATATTTTAAATTGTACGTATTTTAGTTCAAAATGTACCCAACTAAGATATAAAGAAACATATACATATTGGCGTAAGTGAGGCGAATCTTGTACCAAATCGGTCTCAAAAGTAGGCTTGTAAAATTCACTTCCTATACCGTACAGAAGAGAACTACAGACTGCAGTGTAACTAATACAGTCTCGACTAAGGGTTATATGGATAAAACAGTTATTTTTACAATTTGAGGTCAATTTTATTGAAAAATATTCTTAAATTTAATAAATGAATGTTTCTAAATGGCTCTTTAAAAGAAGTAGTCGCTGGTTCGAATCCCGTATCTATACTAATATAATAAAGCGGAAGAGTTTGTTTGTTTGTTTGAACGCTAAGATCTCTGGATGTACTGGTCCGATTTACTTTGTTTTTGTTTTGTATGAAAACTGCATTCTTCAGAAGTGCTATAGGCTATATAACAATACATTACACATATAAACTAATATATTTTAAAGTACTTTCTAATTTGACATGCAATTTATTCTGCCATGTTAATAACAACCGTCGCCGACAGTAACCGCGACATTTTGATATTCATCCTTATGAAAATAAACATTATAGTCACTTTTAGCATTTTATCTAGATTGAAATTGTAGTTTACTGTATAACATACTAATAAATAATTAAGGAGATGTCACTGATTCGAAATGACCTAGCCTACGGGCGGCATAGTATCAGTATGACCGACGCGAAAATATTCTTATAGTTCAAGCAGGCGTAGCCGCGTCCGGGTCCACTAGTGTTATATAAGCAGTCGTATTATAAATTTATGATATTTATAATGTGTCTGTTAAATAAAGCGCAGTGTTAAGTTCCGCCATCTGGCACGGTGTGTTTCTAAATGGGAATACACTGTACTTAGTGACTTATCACTATCTATCTATTTACACAAGAATCAAAAATATATCTAAAAACAATTAAAAATAGTCCAAAAACATAATCGAATCTCCATTCACTGCTACAATTCTCATCAATTCGATCAAATAAACAATACCACTTAACTTAAACCTATCAAACTACTTTAAAATCGGTAGAACAACACATAATAACACCCTGTAATAATAGACGAGTAACAGTCATGACTGACAAAAGTACGGTCTCAACAGTGTTTTAGCCCGAGGCGCGGATGCGCTTTTTGTTTTTATTCCTACAACCTGCGTGGGAACGTGAGAGAGGACGATATTAAACTCAAACCAATTATTTGGGTCGCAAATTTCGATTTATAACGCCTGGGGGCTAAAGGTTTCTTTTTTAAAAATTTTACGTATCTTAATTTTAGCGATATGGATAAATTATCCACTATTAGTCCATTTTAGAGAAATTGGTAGGTGGCGTAACTTAACACCGGGGTTTATTTTACTAGACTGGGTACTAGGTTGAACAGGAATCAAACTCACAACCCCTGCGTTTACAGTGACACACTTAACAACTGTCCACTAACAATAAAGAATAAAATCTTGGAAGCCAAGGGCATTTTATGAATTCTGACCACAATGGCGAAACGAATGTGACAACGGCAACGGATTAAAACATTTAAAGCTAAGAAAGAAACTGTAATTATGCTTACAACCGCTTAATGTTTAAATTACATAAAATATGTTTACTTCGCCTCTAGTAACGGGCGGCGTGGAATTTCGCCACTCAACACGCTATACCTCCAGGATTCGGCGGAAAGTGGAAAACCAAAATGTCTAAACGGGAACGGAATGTCTTAACACTAAGTTCTCAGATTCTTAAATATTTAAATATTTAAGAATCTGAGAACATTTAAATATTTAAACACATAGTTGGGATAACAGAATATAAAATACTATAAATTCGTTTCAATTTAAAGAAACATACAAAGAACAGAACTTCGAAAGCCCAAAAATTAAAATTAACCCATAAAACTAACAACCCGGTAAACTTTTATTTTAGCTGATTTAGCATTCAGATGTGCAACATCGGTCCTACCTACTACCCAGTACCTACTACCTAAGACTGCCGATACGTATTAAGGCGAATCGCGTACGCATTACAACACGATGACTAAACCGGCATATTTTCGACTCTCACAACCTGTGTATCGTTAATGACTAACACGAAGAATTGGCTTTGACACCATTGTAAATATACCAATTCACCTTTATTTTATATCTATATAAAGTAATCAAATACTAGTTTTTAGCTACGGCTTCGCTCGGTCAAATAATAATTAATTAACAGTTAACCCATTCTAAGTGCACTAGGTAACTTTAATCGCAAGTTGAGTGTTCTTATAATATAGCGTATATATTTTTAATAAGAAAACGTCTTCTCAATAAAAATCGATAGTTCCTAAGATAAGCGCGATTAACTAAACAATTTCTCTAGTTTAATAATAAAGCTACACATACATACATACGCGCTCCTCTATATAGAAATAACTAGTGAAACATACAATAATAAGTGATCCACTTCAGAAAATAACAGCCTAAACTGATTCAGTTCATAATCATTAATCATTAAAAACATAAGAAATCTATAAAAGAATAGAAAATTAGTGACCAACCAAAAAAAAATCTCACAAATGTCACCCAGCAATAGCTTAATAACTACTTAATAAGTACCTACTAAAAAGTACACGGTACGAGTCAACTTCACGGCGTACGAACAAAATGACTCGCCTTGACAATGACTTTAAGCTGTAATAACAGAATTAAGATTTATAACTAAGTAGCATTACTTAATAAATATGTGTGCCAGTGAATTAACTGGAATGGCATAATGCGATACGCTCGAGAGATTTTCTCACAGTCTCAAGAAAAACGTAAACTAAATTATATATAACGTGATTTACATACATACATGCGTACATTTAAAATTGAACGTTGTTTCTGCTTTTGTTGAGAATATTGTGGACTGAGTGACAATTTTAGTATTATTTTTTTTATATTTGAGGTCAGTCAGTAGTAGGTTCGATAACAATATAAACGTAATATTCTCGAAACGTCATTTATCAAGAATTCAATTCAACGTAATATTTAATATTTTCATTTCCTCGCTCTAATAACGAAGCAAAGCGCGGCGTTGAGTTCCGCCACTCAACACACAATGCCTTCAGAAAATAGAGAATGGGGAGTGTCTTAACACTGGATTCACAGGTGTCCTCTGGCTAACCTGCACCATGCGGGATACATCCTAAAACAATTAATATTTTTTTATATATTTTTAAGCATTATAAGTAAGAATAGACCAAAACTCGTTGTGAAGGTCACCGGATGTAGACGCGGTCAAGTCGTTGGGTCCGCGATTGGTTTTATACTCGCATCCGGTCAATTGAGCTTCAAAATTACTAATTAAGGATTCATGGGTGCAGATAATAAATCAATGGGAGCTAGTGAGTGACTAATCCGAAGGCAACAAACTTATATTTCGGCGTTTAAACTTAAAATATATGCTAAACAGGTAGTATATATTCCAATCATACATATTATGCGATAAAGGTATCGTAGACGAAATGAAGAGTTGGCAAAAGAGTTGCAAAACTAAACGCCGACGCCGGCGGTTCGCAGCTGCTTAGCAAATTTACAACTTTGAAATCTAAATAAATTTTGAAGCAAAGTACTCGAATTTCTATTAATTGCTGGTTACACAAAAAAATGTAGTGTCAGTTTTAGGTGAAGTTTTCACCACTTCAAGGAACAGGAACAAAAATAAAAAGAATTTTCTCAAAATTATCTAAAATTTTGCTTTATTTTAAGAGTCATAATTATTAACTGATACATTAAGAAGATATCGCGAAATAACTAGTTCATAATAAACGTCAACACTCAACGTAATGCGAAACAGGACGGAAGTGTTAATGAAAATATACCGTTATCTTTGACGGGCCAGTATGCATAACGGATTGATATATTATATAAATATATGTAAATAGTAATATTGTAATAAATTATTATTCCTATATTATAATTCCAAATAAGATATTGGTTTTGAGTATAAAATCAAAATACATATCTACTATAACTCGAAAAGGAATATAATTATAATATTCATTCACATTATATAAAACAAAATCGCTTCCTACCGTTTCAATTTTTAAAATCGCTCAACAGACTTTAACACGAATTTCTCTAATAGAGAGAGTGATTCAATAGGAAGTTTTACATTTATACAATGCATATTATAATTATCATTGTATCCCAAGCAACGCCACGAGCAGTACATTAACTTATAATAACTTAGGAAAAATTAAAGCATTAACTCAACTTGAAGGGCGATCAACTTAAACTATTCAAATATCAATAGGCATTAAAAGCAACAAAGAAGACAAAATATATCTTTCATGGGATGGACGGAATAATTAAAGGTAGTTTATTATTAAATTCTATCATTTATACAAAGGAATCGTTCAAGATGAACGGAAAATGATACGTTGTCAGTTATTTATTGTATCGTAATTACGGATTAGATATGGCATGGATAAAGGATAAGCCCTTGCATTCATTTTATTTCACACGATCACTCACTCTGTTGATCGGTGTAATTGATTTTTTTATCAGGTTTTCTTGTTAAAAGCCTTGAATATTTTGTTTTTTTTTGTTATTAGTTTAAACCTAGTAAAATAGTCAAACATAAAACTAATAATTTCAAACATAAGTAAGAGATCTAATTGAAGAACGACTCAAATTTGATATGTCTTTAAGACATCTTGCAAAAAGAAGGATCCTTAAAAAAACCAATTGGAATTAAACCCGTAACCTCTATTCTAAATTTGACGTGTACCTATTGCCTCACTATCCTTCTACTATGTGAAATATTGACACGATTGTTAAAATTGAACGACTAGATCAATAGATCACCAAAATAGTACTCCATAAAATATCAAAGCCGCTCTGGGGACCGAGGGCCTGTACTGCAGACGGGCACTAACAAACACTGCCTCGACATACAACAGACGCGAGGGGAGTTCTGTTTATACGAACACAGTGTAAATAAATCTCGAGTGCCCTTTGAACTACTTTGAATATTAATTTTAAAAATATCAATATGTATTGACTGGTTTTTGTAAGGTTTGACCTATCTAAAAATATATTTTTTTAGAAATATTGTTTAAGCTTCACGCTAAATACTATTTTCTCCTTATTTCCTTTGTAAAGGTTTAGATAAGTCTAAAATTTATAAGTTTTTACAATATATCAAAGTAAATAAAGAATTTTTCAAAACATCCTTTACAGGGAACATAACAAGAATTAGGTAACAAAAAAGCAGCATCTGCCGAGATCAGCTGATCGATATTGAAATCATGGTCCATGGCCTCGTTCAGGTATACTTTTTTCAACAGTCAGCTGCTGCGCGTGCCTCAAATCTTCAAAGTACCGATAGCCCAACATCTGCTCTGGCAGGTGATTCGCATTCACCAAAAATTAAAGATACCTTTCAAGATATTTCGAACATCTGCCGTATTACAATAATAAGTGGTATGAAAATGCGTGGACGTTTTTGGGCATAGCAATTTTTCGAGTTTTTGAAGAAATATGTGAAATTTGAAGCACCTTTCTGCGGAACGTCGTATTTGTAGTGGAATGTTGATTATTGTGTATGTTTTTTGGTTCACTATTGATGAAATTTCTTTTGTTTCGCTATACGTTTAAGTAATAAAGAATTAATGAAGAATGTAAGTCAATTATGTAGGTATGTATGTGCATACATGTATAACAATTTCATCAGAAAAATGTAGTAGATGTAATATAGGCTTTATTTATATCTCAAAATGTGAACTTTCAATTAATATTTTATTTTAATTGGAGTTGGAATTATTTGCAATTTGAATTCTCGTATTATTATTTTTTTTCATAAATAAATACTACCACCTTAATAATTACACATTTTTAATTTTGTATTTCCCATATATATATAAGTGCAATAAAGAAAGAAAAACAGTACCTACTTCTGTTCCCGTAATGGGAATGGAGTGTCTTAACACTAAGTTCCCAAGTTCCCTCTGCCAAACCTGCTATGTGCGGGATACAACGTGAAGGTAAAAAAATAGACACAAAAACCTTTGGCAATAATAATATAAGTATGTATATATCAGTATATCCCTTCTACATACATCCGGGGCTTATCACTTGTGAATCTTTTTTTTCGCATCCGCACCCATGTGTGTTATATTGGACATCTTCCTCGCATATTCTGAGGGTCATATCCGTTAGATATCATATATCTCTTATTTGCTGCAACAATGACGTAATTGTACTTTTTTTGTAAGAAAAGATATTAAAATAAAAAAAAAATGTCATGAAGATAGTTTTAACTGTAATTAGAATTTTAATTGTATTTATGGACTGGGATTAGGTATACCGAATGAGCGATATCATAAGCACGTATTAAGTTGTGGTGGTCGTGGCCCAGGATGATTCCCACTCAGGGGAACGAAATATTTCTTATTTCCATTCCCATGCTCAGTTAACGAGGCAAAGCACGGCGTTGAGTTACGCCACGCAACACACAATGCCTCGAAAATTCGGTGGAACGGATGTTTTAAACGAAACGGAGTCTTAGCATTATGTATTCAGGTTCCCTCTGCCTATCCTGCTAAATGAAGAATATAGCTTAAAGTTAAAAAGGCGAGTGTCACGCATTTTGCTTGATTTACGCAAACCCTGACCCGAATTTAAAGTGTAGCTGATAATTTAAAGGAAAAAATGTAAAATTCGGCCCAAATATTTTGGGTTATCTTGTTGACAAGATTAGTTGAATACCTTATCCTGTATCTGCAGATAATATTATCTAACGAGATCAAATAGAAGTTGTTAGTAATTGTGTTATTTCAAATAGTTTACGTTCAACAAAACTTATTTTAACAAACAAAACTATTAAAATACATATTTTTTCCTACTTAAAATGACACACCATGAAAGTCTCCATTTCGATATGTCGCGGTAAGTGGAGAACGGAGTGACTAAACACTCACCCTCCTACCTTAATTAATCTAATTTATTACTTATATAAAAAAACATTGGAATTAAATGGTCACACAGTATGCGATGTTTTTATAACGTTTGCAAATTACTACATTAGCCACCAAGCATTAAACACAGCCTTCAAACATAAACATAATGTGATATTGCGCAATTTTATTGAAAACTATGCCTAATAGTCGTGCATACCTTTGTGTCTATTAAAGTAAATTAACTTATATTTTTTTAGCTTCACGATGTATCTCATACATAGCGGTGTGGACAGAGGGAACCTGGGAACCTAGTGTTAAGACACTCCGTTCCTATTAAGGCACTTCCATTCCCTAACTTTATTTGATAAATGGTGTGCGGGACTCAACGTCGCGATTTGCCTCTTTACCAGAGCTAGGAAATTAAATGATTAAATATCTTAATTCCTGGAGTGGGAATCGAACCGACAACCTGTTGCGTTTTGTGTTGTACTTGAGACGTTTTGTTAGATAAAAATTCCAGATCCATTATCTTGCTTGAGCTTAAAATAACACAGAAAGACGAATAATAATAAAAGTGAATACTAAAGTAATTTATCTACCTATGTAATTATAAGTATTTAAGCTACAATGTTAATATGAAAAATCAAAAGTTTTACTTCCAATGCGTATAATACATCGAAACAAACAAAACCACCGTTCAACTTAAGATTTTCGAAAGTCTCTATATTTTTATAAAATATATTGTATAAGAAAATTATATTTTGAATGAGATACAAAGAAATTTTGCGGTATTCGAGGTACCTACTGCTTACAGGTTTCTATAGGCGAGCCCTGAACAGCTGACGGCACAAAAAATACACCCTCTTTTACTATTCAATGCCACTTACATTACAGGCACCTTAAGCTTTATCTGTTGGAAGTAAAAATATTCAATAACTTAAATTCCTATACATATTTAACTTTCCTCTTAAAAAAAGGAACATATTTTGTGATATCATATTTAATTTTACAATTTTACCAAATATGAAGTTCCAAATTGTATTTTCTGTGACTATGTTGGGTGATGGAGCTCAACACCGCGCTTTGTCTCGTTGCCAGAGCGTACAAATTAAAGTAATTCTCCGTGTAAGAATCGAACCCAGAACCGTCGCTATCCCATTACTGCATGACGGCCTTAAGTGAGAATTTAATAATTTTCTTATATTACAAGTGTCCTCAATGATCCTGTCATTTAAAATAGTTTTTACACGCACCTCTATTAGTGCTACAGTTGTTTAGCCTTCTTGCAACTGTGTACCGTTTTGTTATAATTAAATGTCATAACAATTAAAAATGAACTATATTATGTTAGCAGTAGCAATCAGGATAATTTAGATAAAATGTCAATTTATTTTTAATATAAAATAAAATAAAAATTAAACGTATTTTAGGCGTTCTAATTTATAGCCTATACGTAATATACGAAAAAAAACTTAAAACTGCTTGTAAATAACTTTACATTTAATTTGCAGCAATTTATATTTACTTATCTGTATTTTAATAACACCAATTTAAACATAACTCTGCAAGTTATTCCACAGATAATAAATAAATTATAATATAACTTTTATAATATAACGAAAGTAACTATCAAGTAACCAACATAATATTATTTAGGTATTTTATTGTACCGACTGTGGCGGAACGAAACATCTGCTTGTCAAATTCCAGTGCGGCATGTGCAGGCTACTGGTGGGAAGCGAACCGTACACACATACGACTAAGTTGAAAGACTTATTTAGAAAATGTATTAAACATATGAACGTAGCGGGATTTGAACCCGCACCACTAAGACGTACGTTCTCAACGTATAAGAGTGGAGAACGGAACATTGTAGCACTATATTCTCTCTGTCTACCTTCCCTATACAGAGTGAAACTAAAGAAATCAATTCTATTGAAAGTTATATATTCTTAATTTATTTCTTTCTTAAACAAATATACATATTATCATTTTACAAATACGTTTCCACTGCAACTAGCTTCTCAAATAATATAAACAGACATATAATATTTATATTTATTATATAATATGGCGTGAATTGCAACCATATTGCAACAACAACTTGAGTTTCATAACCTAAACTTAACATCGGCCATTGAAACGCAATCCGCATTCCACGTTTAAAATTTGCACTTAAAAATTATTTACCGCCAAAAAATGACGTTTGAATATTTAATTTTTTTTTTGTTGTTTCTTTACAATCATTCGAAGACAACGCGCTATAAAGCCAAAAAGATTTCGGATTGATGGCTTTCTTTATTACTTATTATGGTCTTATTTTATTGCACGTTTCTTAATTTACAGTCGAAGGGACTTTTTGACATATTGTAAAATAAAAATATTCATATAACATTTTATTAGTTATTGCGAAAGTTTATGGTTGTAAATAACATGGAATTGGTTCAAAGAAAAACCCCATTAAAAGATTGAATTTGAATGAATTAAGCAACTTTGACGCGGGTTTTTATTGTTTGTCATAAGTTTAAAAGATTTATATCGTAATATGTCATAGTACTTTTTTTAAGTGCTTTTAGTGTATAATCTTTTCATCTTCTTCTTCTTTAAAGATCAAGCGTGGATTTGTATTTCACTAATTTAAAAAAAAAACTATTATTTTCATATTAACTCACTTATTTTAAATGTTATTTTTTGTTAAATGTTGACTAAAAAGCTAAAGTAAATTGACGCGTATAATAAACCTACTCGCTATGATAGGGCAGATGTGTTAATATACAAAAAGAAGATTAAAGCGATAATCAATAAAATAAATATCGTATAACAAAGTCTAATGTGTTTAACTAATTTGGAGTCATTTAGAGGTTTAAAACTTTTATTTGGTTTGAATTTTCAAAATCTACAAAGTAGGGGCCTTAAAGGGGACCAAAAAGATTTTATTGTATGAATTAATTTCATAGATCAGTTGTTTTGCTACTTTTATTATATCTATACTAATATAATAAAGCGGAAGAGTTTGTTTGTTTGTTTGTTTGAACGCTAAGATCTCTGGATCTACTGGTCCGATTTACATTGTTTTTGTTTTGTATGAAAGCTGCATTCTTCAGAAGTGCTATAGGCTATATAACATTACATTAAACATATATACTAATAAATTAAAATACTTTCTAATTTGACATGCAATTTATTCTGCCATGTTAATAACAACCGTCGTCGCTACGCGACCGCGTTCGTTACCGCGTCATTTTGATGTTCATCCTTATGAAAATAAATATAATAGTCACTTTTAGCAATTCATCTAGATTGAAATTATATTTCTATAGAAATTATATTCTTATATTTCAAGCAGGCGTAGCCGCGTCCGGATCCGCTAGTAGAAGTATATTTTAATAAAGTACTTGTATGTAACAATATGACATACATTTTAATATAACAAACACACTTATCCGGTTCACTTTCAAAATCACAAAACACTAACATTATATTGAATTGAACTGTTAAATCGGCCCTTCTAAAAGTCTATTTATATTTTATACCTAATAAAGACTTAGACTTCAGTAAATGAGACCTAAATATCTTTAAATTGCGTTTAGAAAGGTATTTCATAGGTGAAAGTCATGTACTCGGTATATTCGTTTGCAAAAACTCGCATCTCTGCGCGGCCTTGCCAAGGTGACTGCAAGGGGGATATAACGGTGCCCCGACTGCCTCGCCGACGACACCTTACTATACATCCATTGATGATTTACAAAGAAACATATAAAGAACGTCTGGTACAAAACCTTCAATAAGCATAACGTAATTTTATGTCACGATTGCTTTCTACGTGGGAATGATGAGACACGTATCAGTCATTTCCTTTCAAGCCAACTTTAGTTAATAGTTTAATAATATGGCGTTCAGTTGATCATTTTGAGCACGTATTTGTTTGTCTTTTATGGAAATCCCAGTTAGAAGTAACTGTTATGGTTAAGGGTCTACTTTAGTGATTGTAAATATTACACTTGGTGTGATAACAATGGTGAATTAAGATGGTTATTCATATTTCACAAGTTAACTGTAATAACCCAAAAACCCATAGAACTTTCTGAAAACGCGACAAGCTCGAACATGTTAATAAAGTCAGCACACAAGTTCACAAGAAAATAGGGTAAAAATTGGGGTAGCCACCCTAAACATTAGGGACTTACTATTTGACTGATCTCTGTGATAGGCGAAATTGTTTTATCGGAGCCTTGCGGGAGCGACGAGGCGCTGGGGGTCGGGGAGACCCCAGGCGACGTCGGCTGGACATTGATGACACTCTCCTTGGACGTCCTGTTAGGAGACAGCCGAGCCGGAAAGCTGAGCGTCTTCGTCCACTGAGATAAGCTTCGCACCATCGTGCAACACTCACTAACACTTGTTTAACTCGCGCAATACGTGCGCACCGTGCGACGCTCGGCGGACGAATGGCGATGCTAAGTTGGCTAAGTAAACTGTAAAGTCGGTTCCACACTGTAGTTGTTACTCGCAGCTTTTGGAAGCTCCACGATAATATCAATACGGTCGTTTGTCCTTATATGTTTAGGGCTCGTCGTGTGGATGCAACTTTATTGGTCAGTGATGAAACTGGTATAGGATTGGATGCAATCTTTTGTTTATAACTTATTTTGTTAAATTGAGACAGATTTGTTTTTATCATTTTGTATCTTGCTGTAGAAATTGTGATTAATAATTACAAAAACCTTTTAGTATGCTTTATATTTCTTTTAAAACTTTTTTTTTATTACATTACATTTTCCTTTGTTAAAAATAAAAATTACATAAAAAAAATCTTGTCGTTTATGGAAATCTCGATCCAACGCCAGTTTTAGTATTGTTCTTTGCAAAAAAATTTCTATATCCTGTAAATTTCTACAATTATTATTATTACTTTTCCGTTCAAAACTCATTATTTATTGAATCCAACCAAGAATTAGTTACGGTAAGTATACGAATGCAAAAAATAACTGCACGTGGCAATCCGAAATAGGGTGGCACCCTTTAATTAAATGGATGTAAGCGAAATGGGGGAGCCATATCACACAGAATAGTAGCTCAGTAGTAGTGTACGTCATTATCAGCTGGGAATAAAATGTTTAAATATCGAAGTAAATTTCTGTATAATGGAAGTGTTTTATTTTTTTAGCTTCTAGTTAAAATGTGAAGAACTTCCTGCATATAGCAGAGAAGGCAGAAAGAATCTTGTGTTAAGACACTCCGTCCCCCCACTTTCTATCCAATTTTCTAGACATTGCGTGTTTCTATCAGTTTTAAAGTATTATCATGAAAAATATATATTTAAATCATATAATTTAGCTAGTTTTTCCTAACTTAATTACAAACATTACATTTCCTTTCATCACTTTGTTTAAAGTTATCATACAAATACTATTTACAGTTTATCTATTTGAATAAATATTATTCATCATAAAAATTATAAAAGCCATTAATAAAAAGCACATTTCGAAACAGGTTTGAGTCTGGGCGATGCTCATTTCAAAGTATCAACATGTCTGTGCATGTCTTGTAACTTATATAACGTATTGTTTCTGAACCTATAAGAATATTCCGTATGAACTTGTTTGTATATGATATGTATTGTTATATATATCTATTATATATGTTTAGTTTCATATTGTATCATAAAGCAGGGTAAGCATAGGGAACCTAGAGTTAAGATTCTATTTTCCCCGCTTTCCGCCCAGTTTTCGAGACATTGACTGTTGAGTGACGGAATTATACGTCGCGCTTTGTGCTGCTACCGGAGCAAGGAAATGAAAAAAATATTTTCCCCGAGTTGAAATCAAATCGGCTGTTATGCTGTGATATGGCCGCCTCTATTATAATGATGAATTTTGTGCACCCAGGCTAAAGTAAAAATAATAATATGAACGAACCTTCGAATAGAAATTCAACCCACGAGTGGAAATCGATTTTTTTAACCATTGTGGCAACACCAAGATGGTATCAAATATAATATGTCTAGCGTGTACAAAACTATAAAAATCTTTTCAAAACCGCTCCTCTACCCTGGTACCCTGCATTATGCAAAGTTGCAACAAGACGCGTCGCTAGCAACAGTGTACCTACTTCCCGCACGTGCGAGTGCAGCTGCCCGAGCCCTGAACCGATCGCCCACTGCGTATGGGCTTGTGCAGCCATGTGAAGATATTGAGACATTTTGTGCGATATTTAACGCTTTTTTTTTATATTTCTTTAAGTGTTATTTCAAGGTTTTGTAAGTTAGAAAACAGTATTTATTATTTGTGTCTGTAAGTTACGTACGATAAAGAAGCTAGAAGACATTTCAGAAAAGAATATATTTTTCATGAATTATAAACTTTACATAGGTTTATAGGTATTTGTCATTAATAAAATAAAAATCAAAGACAGAAGTAATAGAAATATTACTGACAATAAATCAACAGTCATTAATGCTTTAAAAAGTTTAACAAAGCACTTAAATTTAAATCTATACCTCACTCAAGCCTCAATAATTGTATAAGAGGTCGTCGTAGCGCAGTGGCAGTCTGACTGCATGCGCAATGGTTGTGGATTCGATCGCTACTCGGGGAAATGGTTAAATTTCGAAAATTGGAAAAAGTGGGGAAAGGAGTGCCATAACATACCCTCTCACTACCCTGCTATAACAAAATAATAATAAACATAAACAAACTTATAAGCCACTCGTATCAACAGCAGAAGATATAAAAAATCGAACTATCCTTACATCCTGTCATTAATATAAAGGGGGTCATTATGTTCAATGAGAACTACAACGGAACACTTATCAGTGAAACCCCTTGTTTCTGTACGAGAGCCATTGTACAAAGCTAAAGTTTAGAGCAACCCCCATTAATATTGTATAGGGGTTAAAGGATGATTGACAGTCAATTTTTGAGGGTACAAACTAATTAAATGACATAATGGCTATCGTAGTGCAGTTTTGAACTATGATGAACGAAAGTCACAAGTTCGATTCCATTCTTCGCGCTGTTTAGAGTCACATTTAAACAATAGACATATCTATGTAGTTGCAAACAGACATGAATTTAGTAGATTTAAAATAACATATGGACTTCCTCAGGGTTCGCACTTGGGCCCCTTATTGTTTAATGTCTTTCTTTATTAATGACTGTCCTAATGCATTAAGTTTCTACACTATTTGTGTTCGCTGATAACTTCAAGCTTCTAAAAAACATACATTTTTATTGATCTAACATAGTTTTATAATAAGGTTTTATAATACTTATAGCAGAAAAACGCTATGGCATTATATTTTCCTAACACCATGTTTATAAAAAAAGGTCAATCGTAGGCGGCAATTAGTTAATTAATTCAATTTTCATTTTTAAAAAAACAAATATGTAAGAGAAATTATCTCACCAAATACTTTAAAATAGTAGATAAATCGAAGCCCTCGTATCACTAGATTAATTAGTTATCTTAAATTACCCCTCATGATGTAGGATATACATAATATACAAAAGGCTTAATAATTCTAACAAATTAATTAAAGTATGCGGGTGAGAAGCGTATCTAATAACAAATTGACCTCAGTATTAATATAGGTATAGATACATATGTTTTTTGTCACCTGTCCACCAGCTGCTACTGTTTTGCCAAATTAATCTAAATTCCAAGTTAAATAATGCGACATACATACCTACAATCGACATACTGAAAATGTATGTAAAAATTTGAATCCATACTTTCTTGATATTATTCATATATTATCAATTTAATTTACTCCTTCGTAAAGATCGTCGTTGCGGAATGAGACAGATTCTGACATCGTAAGTTATGCAGTCGATACCAAGTCGGGGGAAATGTATAAATAATTTTCATTGAAATATTATTTTTACTCGATTATCACGGGGAGAGAAGTCGCGGCCTTCAACACAACCATTCAACATGAATTATCTCGAAAACAGAGTGTCTTAACTCTAAGTTCCTTCTTCCTTCCTACCTATACTACTTTTGTATATCTTTTGTACATTTATGCGTGCAAATAATATTTGCAATTAAATACTTTTTCAAATACTTTTCTAATGAACATTAAGAATCAAATAAGTAAATATAGATTGAGTTATTTTAAACCAAAAATGTATATTACATCACTTAACGTAACTTTTTACTTAAGATGTAAAAACTTTTAAAAACAATAATCTTAGTGTGTAGAGTAAAATTTTAAGACCTTGTAAATGTCAGCGTGATGGATCTTCAGCATGTCTCGCTTTACGTCAACCACATGTTCATTTGTAAAATTTTAAGTATAATTTTATTATGATTTCTTTATTATTTAAGGCCAGTCCTGGCGCAGGGGCACGAGCGCGTGACTGTAGGCGTGACAGGTTGTGGATTCGATTTCGATTCTCACTCGAGGCGTTGAGTTCTGCTGTCCCTTAACACACAATGCTTCCAGAATTCGACGGAAAGTGGGAAACGGAAGTGTCTTAATTAGCTTAGCTAAGTCCAATATCTTTATAAAAAATAATTATATGCAAATATAAGCATAAGACCGTCTATTTTTTTGTTTTTTCTTTATATATATTATGGTTAAATCCAAAAACTTTTATTTAGATTGATTGATTTCTCGATATATGGCGTTTCGAGCGTGCCAGTTGAGCACAATTCATTTCGCCAATGTCACGTTGTATGGAAAACAACTTTTATTTATCTAAGCAAATTAATAATCGAATTACATCACACACTCAAAATGTCTTAAGACTAACCAAAACTTACCAAGCTTTACGTATTATCCACAAATTAACACTAACAATAGCCACCCTATATCCAACGCCGTAATATCGGGAGGGTGCTATTATTTAAAACTCTCTAAATACGTGTATGAAATTAGTCGCCCGTCAATCTGTTCGCATTATTTTAGTACATCATAAATTATATTGTGACATGGTAGAACATGGAACGAGTGGAAGGAAAATGGCGTGGCGGGTGATATTGGTAAGTAAACTTCTTAAAAGCCGTCGTAGCGCATAGGACCGCATCTGACTGTAAAGGTGACGGTTTTGGGTTCGGTTTCCACTTAATAAATTAATTATAAAGAATTAAAAATATTTTCATTTTTCTTATTTTGGTGGACAACGCACGGTGTTGATATCCGCTATACTCAAGAATGTAAAACACTAACATTTTAAAAATTGGGCGGAAAGAGAAGAGAATATCAAAAAATGTAATTTTGTTGCCGCTTTAACAACTAGTTCTAAAAAAAAATACAAAAAAATACTATACATAAATAATGTAAATATTTAAAAGTTTTTTAGATAATAGTACGGGATCCTCCGTATACGAGTCCTACTCACACTTGGCCGGATTTTTAACTATCTTGAAAGTGTCATAAAGAATCATAAAGTGTAATAAAATTTATGTAGATTGTTACAATATAAGGGAATTAAAAAACCTTTTAGTTCAGCTAAGCTTTTTTTTTAGTTTTTGTTTATGTTTCTTTTAAAGTTAATTAACAATCTTATAATGAAGGTAATATCACTGCCTACTTTGAAAGATGCAAGTAAATCTTGAAAATAAAAAATTAAACAATATTTTTTCAGTCAGACCCTATCACGGTGCAACAACAACCTCTGTAAATAAGATTAATAATTTTCTCGTTACAAGCCCTCATTAGCTATCCCTAACCCTAATAAGTTAATTTTCAATGAACATTAGAAGGTAAACATATTAGATACGAACAAACAGTAATTTATAAATGAGTTATTTAATGAGTAGCGGATACTCGTAGCTGCCGGTATTCCCACACTATTTTTCAGAAAAATTGTACCCCTAACTAACATATAAATTAGTTTATTTATCGGTAATTTTGTATCGGCTTTTGTAATGTTTGTACAAATCTATTTTTTTTTAGCTTTCCGCTGTATCCCCCATTTAGGTAACCTAGTGTTAGAACACTCACGACGAATTCTAGAAGCATTGTGTGTTGAGTGGCGGAATTCAACGCCGCGCTTTGCACCGACACCAGAGCGAAGAAATGAAAATATTAAATATTTTATTTATGATATATAAATTTTATTTATTACATATATATATTTTTGTAATATTTGTATAAATCTATATTTTTCTAATTAATATTATAAAGCTGACGAGTTTATTTTGTCGAATTGATCTCAGGAAAGGGAAAGGGAGGCAATTGTTCAAATTATACAATTTTACCGGTGACCAATTTTACCCTAAATACAAAACATATATCTAAAGACAATCAATCGAAATGATATTCGTTAACTGCGCGTTCGTTCTTTTAATTATTTCCGTAAATATGAAATTTAATTATCGCATAAATATAAAATTGCTTCCTATTGTGTTATTGAAAGTTGGCGTGCGAAGGCAGCACTTCACCCTGTGAGGTCGTTTCATTGTGGAAAAAAATACACTAGGGGTTAAATGAAACACGATTGGTTTAAATAGATTTTTGTAATTAATTTTTGTTATGGTAGAAATAAAATTATGAACTTAGTTGATGAATTTATGATCTAATATCCAACTTCTTCTTCTTCTTCTTCCTGGCATTAATCCCGGCTATTACCAGGGTCTGCCTTCCTACTTAACCTACTCCACTTTGCACGATCTTTTGCGTCCTCGGTGGTTAGACCATTGGCTCTCATGTCCTGCATCACGACATCCAACCAGCGCTTCCTTGGGCGTCCGGGAGGTCGCGCCCCAGGAACTGGTATAGCAAGGCACTTGCGTCCGACATAGTTCTTAGACCGGCGCGTAACGTGGCCATACCATCTCAAGCGACGCTCTTGGAGCTTATCCGCTACGTCACGGACCCCAAGACTACCTCGAATGAATGTGTTGCGTATGCGGTCAGACCGCGTTACGCCGCACATCCACCTCAGCAATGATCTAATATCCAACATATCCAAAAATCAGTCAGTAGGAAAAATTAGCAATTAAATAAAATAGAAATAATGGACCCTGACATATCTCAGAAAGCCTTGTTAAGGAACAAATTTAGTTGTTTGTACAAGAAGATATATCACTGAATACTTTTTGCCTTTACAAAACCAACATCACCCGGTTTAACCAAAATAGTAATATAAAAACATCTACATATAATTTATATTAATATTATAAAGCCCTAATTACCCCTTTAATTGTTTAGTTAAGTGCGCTTAACTCAGGAACTACTAGTTCGAACTGAAAAAAATTTGTCGGATGGTCCCTTTATCGAAAGAGCTATATTAGCTAGTCTTAAATGTAAATAAAAATAATGACAAAGTTTTAGCTTAAACAAATTTCAACCTACATTTTAGACGCGGCCGTCCCAATTTCTACAACTAGGCCACACCCTGCCACATGGTAACTCCATGCCAGTATTCAAACAAAGACTCCGGCAAGACCGCCGCGCCATGTGACACACACATACACTAAGAAAAAATTAAAAATACCCGACTGACCCGCCCCATGTGGCATCTTAAAGGGATTTTAGCACATGTGAATAAATATATCGAGTTATGTGAAACCCTTAGCTTTTTTAAGTGCTATTGTTCTTTTTTAATGACCATTTGGCCAAGATGTTAGGGGAGACCGCGCGAATATAGTCTCAATGAAATATAAGTGTCGTTGATATTTGACTGGGTGAATGTGATTGTTATAGGTTCAAAACCAGTTCTTTTCAGTGTGCCGCAATTAAATTATTTTTTTTAAATCTTTCGTTCTTTATTCCTAGTGGAGAAGCCAAAGAGCAAGGAGTGCCAAATTTAACGATAATGCTAAATGTTTGTTTTTGTCAGCTACACGCTACATCCCTAACCTAGTGTTAAAACTCTCCACTCACCACTTTCCGTCGTATTCTGGGGGCAAATATTTCAATTCTTCGAGTAGGAATCGATCCCACAACATGTCGCGTTTACAGTTACACGCTTGTGGCCCTGCGCCAGGTTTGTAAAAGTATGTGAAAAATAAGACATTTTAGTAATCAATGAAATTTTATAAGTATATTTCATTCAAACGTAACAATGGTATAGCAATATTATATAATACACGTATAAATTATAAAAAAGTCGTGTCCACGCGCACGCATTTACTGGAGAATGTTGGACTTCGGGTTGACCTCTTTGGTTAATAAGTTTTATTGTCTTATAATAATTGTGGACGCGGTCACGTCGCGTGTATACGTGATCGGTTCTTTTATTTTTTTATATAAGAGATATAGGAAATTTCTAATTCGTATAACATGATAAGAGATCTTCAATAGAATCCTATTGAGTGACACTAGCGAGAATTATGATCAAAATTCGTGGCTCAAAATCGGAGTCTTCTGTTCTCTCTGTCTTCCTTACTGAAAAATGTAAAAAAATATATACCAACAACCATCTCTATTATACAAAGACATCCTAAATAATTGTTCGATAATGAAATCCACATAAACTATAATCACCCTCGTCCACAATGCTCCATTTAGAGGTCATTTTGTATGTGAAAGTTTAAAACTCGGAACCCGGTAGCCCATCCATCCGCATCTAAACACACATTAGGCTTATCACAAATTACAGTTCCCAAACTGGCTGTCAAACGTAAGTGACAGTTGTAATAAATGTGTCATGGAATTTATATTTTTTTTTCACGCGCCATCAACGTCACATATCCATGATTTAAGAGTGCTCTGCCCTTTCTTTGTTTCATTTTCAAATTAGAAATGGTTGATTTTAAAAATAAAAATCGATGATTGGATTTAAAAGTGAGTAACAAATCGTTGTAACGGGTGATAATGCGTCTGTTTGGAGTTAGTTGTAAGTTTATGTGCGTTGCTTTTGTCTACTGCCACTAAAACAAAAGATAAACGTAAATAAGTGCGGGTATTCACATTAATTTGGTGGATACGGTTGAAAGTAGATTTATTCTTGTTTCTGGGGTAAGTTTGTATTCGAATATATTTTATTTAGTATATCGTTTCCAACCTACTATTCTGTAATAGTCAAAATAGAAAATAATTTGTATAGTCAAGTTCTTAAAACTTCAGAACGTACCCTATTTATTAGAAATTATTGAATACTTCACTGAAACTGTATAGAGGAGTCTATTACTGATCGATCTATAAATTTAATAAAACAAAAACTGTAGATGTGGTCAATTACCTTATATATA
>HE670556.1:0-81365 GCA_000313835.2 Heliconius melpomene melpomene | reverse complement strand
TAATTAGTGTTATTTTTATTTATCTATCAGTTGTTTACTTTTCACGTCAAACTACTAGATAGATTATGATAAAACTTTACTTAATTTCTAGTGAAAACAATATATTTAAACCACATTAAATTAGTACTAACAAAAAAAAAACACACAATCCAACCATGTCGTTACTACAAAAACCTCATAATATAAAATGACAGATGATGTATAATTTTATTGAACACCATACCCTCGCTGCCTCCATGTAACACCAATTACAAACGCTGACAATATGGCTAGAAGCATTAGGGGGCTTAATTTTACTAATTCATTTGACAGACGCGTCGTTAGAATAAACCACACCTCCTACGGTTAGGGCCACCACACCTATTCTTTAGGAGTGTTGAACAAGGTAATTTTATATAAATTTCAGTTAATTTATTGTGTTTATAGGTTCGAATTCTTGTTGAAAAATTGTTATAACAAAGTTTAATATACTTATGTTATTCGCTTCTGTTAGAACATTGGAGGAAAAATTAGAAAATACTGTCATTTTTTTTTCTTCGCGTTAAATTCTGCGCATAGCAGGGTCTTTGGGGGACTCTCCTCGGAAGGAATGTATGAGGAATTTATTGACAGTGGACGAGAGAAGAAAGAGGTGTGCATGCAGAGACAGCAAGAGATAAATCATGACGCTAAATAGAAAATAAACCATGAATGTAAAATATATACTTAAGGTATAAACTTAGGTCAAACAAAAGACAATCTTGTATTATCAATAACAATACATTCAATAAGCTAAAGTATCCAACATCCGGTAACAGAGCGGTATTATCAATTTATCAACGCCCGTACACGCAATTAAGACATTCCGGTCCCTTCCACCCCCCGCGTGTAAATGTTTCAACGGAAACAGAATTTTTAATACTTTTCCAATAACCTCGTTTGTATTCGAAATAATAAGTAATTTTTCTAAAAATATTTTTAATATAAAAATTATTTTACTTTATTGCGATTACGTATAGAGATGGTATCGTGGCCCAGTGGGACAGCATCTTATTGTATACGCCACGGTTATGGATTCGACTCCCACTCGGGCTAATGAATAATGGCCTCTAGTTTTTAACTTAGGAAAAATTGTAATAGATTTTTTACAATTTCTGTTGTCTCTACATATGCCGTACTTAAAATTCCAAATATATGTATACATTAAATGAAATACGTAGAATATTCAATATAAAAATGAATATACTATATATTATATAACATTTAATGTAAGAACTACAATACAATGAAAGGGTCAGCTGTGTTTAGTTACAAAAAAAACGACAGATGTGCCATATTGCTAACAATACGAAATGTGAGGGAATGGTTGACTTGTAACATTGCTAAATTGACATTAAATAAATTGTTATTCGATCATTGAATTCCTTTATTAAGTTTGAATATGATTTTTGGATATATTTTTCATGTGTTTATAGCTGTTACATTATATTTAAGTTACATTATATAATACTAGACATCGCCAGCGACTTCGTTTGATTAAGTTCAGCTGGTTACAAGAGCGAAAAAATAAAAAAAAATCTTTCTTTACTCATAGAGGGAATTGAATCCAATTCCTCAATTTCATATTCTCCAGATAAAACCAAATTCAACATTTTTTTTTTCATTTTGTATTCAAACGACCACAAGATTTAAAAGACTTCAATATTACACACGTCACTCGCGTCAACAAGGAAATTAGTTAAGGTATTTTATCGCTACCTAATCTGTGGTCCAATTAGGGGTATTTATAAGGCAGGGCCGGGCCAGGCCGGGGTGGTCCCGCAACACTGGGGTCTGGAGTCTGAACTATTATTTGTTGTCCGACCTCCGTCAATTAAAATATGTCAGTTACTGCGTTTTGTCGCATTCGTTTTAGCTTGTTGATGTCGGTGATTTAGATACTGGCTAACTTGTACGTTGTAACTGTCCAATTTCCGGGAAAAAAGTAAATGATTTTTTAAATTACGATGTAGTGACTGTGGTACGGATTTTGTATTTTATTCTTTCACCTGAATGAGAATCGAACCGACGACCGTTTAGTCAGAAGCTACGTCACTTTGCCACGACAACCTCTATCTATGACAATGTAATTCGTAACGCCTTATAAAATAATTTTATTTTAATATAATTTGTCTATTTTTAACATTTAGTTAATAATAAAAACAGCAAACTAATTTTCCTTTACATAGCAATACCTACCTTATCTTACCTTTACTACCTTACCGTACCTTTTAAAACAACATCATATTATATTCTCTCTATTCTTAATACCCTCAATATTTATAAACTTTATCACAGAATACCATATTCAATGACAGCAACGGAACTACAGAATACCATAACGCCCTCACATTCCAACCGTTACCGTGACCGCTCCATTGTCAAACACATTACTCTTCTTTTTATTACAGTTTTACTTAATAAATTGTATCAATATAGATATAAAGAATATATTTTTTACTTTTTGGGAAAAAAGGACCTTTCCTTCCACACACACACACTCTGGCAAAGCGCGACGTAGAGTTCCGCCACTCAACTGGCAGTGCCATCAGAAATCGACGGAAAGTGGGGAACGAAAGTGTCTTAATGGTAACGGAGTATCTTAACACTAAGTTTCCATGCTACTCCTACCTACGCTGTTATGTGCGGGATACAGCGTGGAGCTCAAAAAATAAATATTCATTAAGCCTAGCTTCTAAAATAAACAATGTATTTTATTTTCAATTTAAACGTAAACAATATATTAGAAAAACATAATCTCAATCATTAACAAATTAAATAATATTTTAATACTAAAGAAATGCAAAAAAAAAATATGTAAAACTATAATTCTCACAAACTACAACAAAAGACGACCACTTAGCTAATTAGGGAGTTGAATTTGTATATTGTGAGAAAACTACAATAACAAGTACCTAATCCCAATGAGGCCCCATTTGGAACCTGTCTTGATTTGACGATTCAAGTTCAATTGAAGGCTAAAATTATATTTTCATAATAATTTTTTCCTTACCTAGTTAAATATACAGCAAATAAAAATCAAATGAAATCAACTTCACGCACATAGCAGGGTAAAGGGAACCTAGTGTTAAGACACTCCGTTTCCCACTTCCTGCCAAATTCTGCAGGAATTGCGTATTGAGTATCAGAACTCAACACCGCGCTTTGCCTCGACACCAGAGCGAAGAAATGAAAATATAAATGTAGATAAATATTTCATTCCCTCAAGTGGGGATTGAACCCACAACCGTCCTTGTGCCGCCGCGCCAGGACGGCCTCCTTTCTTTGATTCTTTTTAGCAATTATATCGTCAAATAATTTGCAATTTATTTTCATTTTCTCGCTCTGTAATAAGACAAAGCGCGGCGTTGAGTTACACCCACGCTATCACTCAACATGCTATGTCTCGAGACTTCTAATCTGTAAGTGGGGAACAGGGTGTTTTAACACTAAAGTTCCCTATCCTGCTTATGTGTGAAGCTAAAAAATATTTCTTATAAACAAAGAAAATCTCCATTTTTATTTCTAGTATCTATCAACGGAAGGTTCCGTCATCAACAACCGGTAGGAATAAAATTATCCGTTACCAGAACAGGTTGGAGACAGCTAACCGTCACACCCATTATGTGACTTCAAAATTAATAGTTACTTTAAAACGATAATGGCCCAGTTGGGACTTGTCTATCATAAAATGATGCATGTGCCTTCAAAATCAACTAAGAGGAATCTAAGGTCGTGAGATAGTGGGATCCTTTATTTCCCGTCTCTCGTAAAAGCGTGGCGTTGAGTTGCGCCAACGGTATGAGCGGTCAAATTTCAATTCCAAGAATTTAGCGAAAAATGAAGAGTAACATTGAGATTGAAGTTTTTTAACATTAAGTTCCCAGGTTCCCAAGTGTTTTGACATTAAGTTTTCTATGCCCAACTTGTTGCTAAAAGCATCTAAATATGTCTGTGTTAAATATTTCTAAGCTTTACCTATGTTTTTCAATTCTTGTAGTGTCTCCCAAACAGAACGTAGAAAAATAAAAGAAACAAACAAAATAAAAGTCTATTTCAATTTCATGTACATAAATAACCTTAGTGTATGAATAACTTTTTTAAAATTAATAAAACCACTAATTGAATTGTTTTATAATAACGATAATAAAACAATTTAGATAATTAATTGAATAATAGGTCGCGGCTATAGTTATTAAATTTGGCATTGCAAAAATATTTAAAAAGGTTTTTGTTATTAGCTCTGCTTTTAATGTTTATATGTATTTAATGTTTTTCTGAATACCTCAGGTTCAGTGGGATACTTATGCATCCGAAAAATTAATAATAATAATTTATTTTCTCATGATATGATGTCTTTCTCGGTACATGGATGGAAAAGCAAAAAAAGCAAAAACACAAGAAGAATAACTCATTCAATTTAAATCAGTACATCCTGGAGAAAAGAGTGATTCATCACCAGGTTTTCCCTATTTAAAAGACAATTGCGAAAAATATGTATATGAAGTCCGTCGAAGAGGAAGGGGGAGGAGGAGGCTGTCACGGCAAACGCACAAGTTCTACAAACGCGCCGGCTATGGATTGATTTCCAATGGATGAATGAAATATTGAATATTTTCATTTCTTCGACTATTCAATACGCAATGCCTCCAGAATTCGACGGAAAGTGAGGAACGGACGTGTCTTATCACTAAGTTACCAGATTACCTCTGTCTACCATCCTAGGTGCAGGATACATCGTGAAGGTAAAAAAATGGACTTAAAGGCTAACAAAATTAATATTAGACATACATATTATATTCACGACAATATAATTGATAAATAAACTTGATTAACATATATACCTACATAAATTTTAACGTATTTATAAAAAAAAATTTGAATTACAAGGTCGTCTCAACGGTTCAATATCAGTATCAAAACAAGGCCTACGATTACTCATAAAGACGTTACCTTGTTATATATACATACTAGCGGCCCGCTCGCTGTTTCACCCGCGTGAACTATGTTATTATTAATTTCTGTCTCCATGACTACGTCCTAGTGACGTCTATGCAAAATTTGAGACTCCTAGCATTTGTAGTAACGTAGTTTCATACAAACTTTCGATCCCAAAAACAACCCCTTAGAAGTCAAATAATGCAAATTCCCGTCTTAGCGAGCACCTACGTCCTATAAGTAACTCCTATGCAAAATTTGAGATTCCTAGTACATGTAGTTTCTAAGATTTCGTGATGAGTGAGTGACCTTTCGATTTTATATATATAGATATTGATAAATTGAGAATACCCTCCCCACCTATACTATAAAACATTTTTTGTGACTCAATAACTTGAATAACGGAACTACAATTTTTACTCTTTACACTGAATGTCTATAAAATTGCGTTTTGCGTGGGAACGGAGAGTCTTAAATAATCATGCTGTATCCCGCATATAGGAGGGTACGCACAATAAACCTAGTGTTTAAACACTCTGCTCTTTATCCAATTTTCGAAATAAAGCGTATTGAATGGAAGCTCAACGTCGGGCTTCATTACTAGACTGAGGAAAGTAATTCATTTTGCTGAGTGTGAATAGAACCTACAACCTTCGCGTTTACAGTCAGACCTAGTGCGGCAACGCTACATTTTATCTATCTATTTACTATCATTCTTTGTCTGTACCTATTTAATTTCTAAATTTATTAATAAAACGATTCCCATACAGACTATCTAAAAGTCACACAGGTCGCTGGTAAAAAGAATTTCAACTTGTCATAGCGGCGTCTTTATGAGTCATACATACTTACATACATACGTCGAAGTCCGATGAGAGTGCAAACAAAACGAGATTCTATTACTACATCTATCTTTTGTATGTAGCTATCTTTTGTCATTTATTTGTATATATCTATAATTGAAACTCTTTCATTCCTGAATTCCGTTGATTTGCGTCCCGTTGACAAAACTCAGAGGAAACTAGGTACTGGTTTTAGAAAGTTGAAACCTGGCATAAAGATAGATTAGGGAGCGTAAGGGAGTGCTAGCGGATTTCTTGTATTTCCTTTGGAAGCGACTACTTTATAACTAAACTTTATTAAATATTATATTTTTATTATTTCAATTTTATTAAGAAAAGAATATACAAAAAGAAAAAACAAATGGAAATATGAATGACTAGTCACTTTGTGGCAGTAGTTCTGTTTGTCATGATCGTCAAACAAAAATGAAGAAAACGGTCTCTTGGGTTTGATAAAAATTCGTTTAGGTGAAAGTATAATAGAGAGAGAATGACGACAATAAAACATTAAGGATTTGCATACCCAATTACATAGTTGAGTCTTTTATATTTTTATAATATTCGTATACTTTCATTTATATACATCAAAATTTACACATACTACAGACAAATCCGAATATATCACTTAGCTTGTAAACAAGTATCTAAGTGATTTATATAATTAAACAATCATATACTCTAAAGTTTGTTTGTTTGTCATCAAATTCCCTCAAAGGAGCGGCTTCAATATCAATGTTGATTGTGTACACAATAAATTATGTCGAAAAATGAATAAATTTTTATAACTCGGTCAATATACTTTGTGAACGTGAGAAATGATAAACGATATGTAACACCTCTATAGTGCAGTGGACTTTTAAAATATGTGTGCGCAGCAAAATATGTGTGCGGGTTCGTTCATTTATTGAAAGCCTACAATTTTGTTATGTTACCTTTCGCACGTTGAGTGTCGTACACATTTCTCAGTTATTTTCTATAGGTATAGCATAAAACTATTTAATTTCTTTTCAGCTTCACGCTGTATCTTGTATAAAGCGGGGTAGTAAAAGAACCTAGTGGCAAGACACTCTGTTCCCCATTTTATTTAATTAATTAAAATATACTCTTTACTGTACTTTGAAGGAACGACCACAAGTTTGCCTAATTTTTATATGATATATTTTTTTACTTAATTGTTAAGTGTTAACATAATGAAGCATAAAAAGATTCTATCTGTCCACACCCATTTAAATATTTACGATCACATCAAACAAAATAGCTTTTTTAACGTCGCCAATTCCTTTATACTTTGACTGGACGTTATTCAATAAGATAGTTTATCTTTTCGGCAAAATTGTTATCAAAATCGGTTTAATTTACACTTTAGTTGCATGTTCTTAAGAGCTGTAAGATTCCTTGAGACACAACGCGGGTGGTGTAACAATTAACCTGTAAATCGTAGTTTGACACCTTGTTTATCACTAAGAAACTGATAAACTGAATTAAGCCCTTTTATGATAACATTAAAGTTTAATTTTCTGTAATATATTGTATTATATAGTAATTTACAAATTTTACGCAAATATAAATCTTAAACAAATAATAATAAAGGTTCTTCTTTAACTAGATTACTTTCTATTAAAGCGGGTGCAAGTCGCAAGATTCCTTTGAAAAAATCTAAAGATTCCGACAAAACGTACGTCACATGGGGGTCCTGCTGGAGGTCTGGTTCTTCGTAATGAAACCGTTGGGCGGTGTCGGCGTCGTGTAAACAAATAGAAGCAACAAGAGATACGATAAATTAGGTGCCGCCTATAGTCTTCTTATATCTTCGTGTGAATTTATTATACCACTTTGGTAAAGTTCGTATGAGTCATCATGGTGACACTTTCTTTGAAAAGCTTATGGGGCATGAATATTGAGTTATTAGTGCTCAATTATGGGAATTAATTATTATGGGAATTGTGGTACAGATATTTCTGTAGCGTAGGTAATCTAGATATTCATCTTATTTCCAAAAAAGAGTACCAATTAGCGAAACGAAACGATCAATAGATTCCTTTTGCTTACTTTGCATAATGGACGAGAGTTCCGCCACTCAACACATACCTAATGCTTCGAGAATATAGCGGAAAGTGAGGATCGAAAATGAGTTAAGTTTCACGATAGGTTCCCAGGTTCCTTATGCCTACCCTGTTATGTGCGGGATATAGCGTAAAGTAAAAAATAAATATTACACACACGTATCAAAAAAAACAATCAGTCGCGTCGATGCAACGGCAACTTCGTTCGCTTACTTAGCTCTACCTTCTAATTATCCCATAAACAAAAAAAACTGTAGGTACATACAATACAAAATTCCATTACAAAAAAAATCAAACTTGTAATCACCTTTTACCATTAACATTTTCAATGAAGCGTGTCGTTAGTTGTCACAGTAAAATTGGCTTCTGCAAACAATGGTACAAAGAGAATCGTTTTGGGTTTATATATTTTTATTAGGAGGTGCCCACCTTCTGGTCAGTTATTTATAGCCAGGGTTTAGATGTAAATCTTTTATTTTTGTGATTCTTTTCCTATTTGAAAACTGGAGTTTTTGTACACTGCGATAAAGTGGATATCTAAAATAGGAGAAAATTTTTACATATTTTGCTTAATAAACATAAAAAACAATATATAAAAAAAAATACATGATGTCCCCTTTTTCTGTTTTTTTTAGCTTTACGCTTTATCTCGCACATAGCAGGGTAGTGTTACCTGGGAAACTACCGTTTCCCCACAGCTCGGGAAGAATTGTGTTGAGTGGCGGAACTTAACGCCGCGCCGCGCCGCTTTTCGGGCCTAAACCATACTTTACATATTATTGTAAAAATAATATAAAATTTAAATGCTGTTAAGAATTATAACTAAATATAATAATCTATATTGTGTATATAATATTCTACGGGAACGGGATTTAAATTTATCCATACAAATAAAGTCAAAACTTCGACTAAAATTTAAACCTACAACTACCGTGTCTATACACTTCACCATACCACAGGGGTTCACATTCATTAAGTATTATTACAACAATTGGGTATACAATATGCTTTTATCACCTTTCCTTCTATCGCTGCCTCGACCGTGACGTATTTCGTCACACCTTAGTAGATGTTTGTCAGCAAACAAGCATTGTAAATTGAAGCTCGGATCGAAGGGTGCGTTTTACTGAAACTATAATTTAGGGGTGGCCTATTGACAGGGTTACTTTAAGGAATGTAACGATTTAGGGAATAAAAACTAAAATAAGAACTTTTTAGTTTACCAATTTATGGTTTTTGATGTAATACTTAAGTCATTCAGTCGTTTACTGAAAATAATTTTGATAAAAGTTATCTTACTTCTTAGTATGGAGTTTGGGTTCTACTAATTATGCTGTTAAGAAGATATTTTATTTAATGAACAATCATGATATCAATAAAATCGTTAATCCATAAAAACTTATTAAAATGTTTCATTCTATCATTCTATTCAATATCAATATCACAACAGAGAGACAAAAGGCACTACCTCGATCACTAAAATCTCTTTTAAAGAGACCCACAATACATTATAAAAAAAAGAAAAAAAATCTATACAAATGTTCTTAAATCACAAAGAAATTTACAGAAGGTGGGTACAGAAGTTGTCTACCTTCGAACAAAAGATTTCAACGGTCACTGCAGTCGCATGCGCGGGCGCAGCACCTGCGCTAACTTTCAAGTACTAACCACTTATTCAATGTATTATTTACGATAAGCGTTGCGTTTGTTTTGTATTGTTTTCTGGATTTTGGTATAACTATAGTTTTATTGTTATTTATTATGTGTATCTTTTCAATTATTATATTTATTTTATTGATGAATAGTGAAAGGGCTCTATCACTTCACAATATTTTAATTGTAAATAATTTAAAATACCTACAAATATAACGATATAAATATAAATTAAAAATATTAATTAACTAGAATTTATATGGATCAAAAGGGCAAACTTTTATAATTTATACCGACTGATATTGCTTTACCTAGTATTACCAAAATTTAAAATGTATTATGTTGATACGTTTTTGCTTATACGTATAGGTACTTTCCTAATGAGTTAAATATCAGCATTTGTTTTTGGTCAACTATCGAAATAGCAAAACTATATAAAGGCATATAGTGTAGTTTAACTTTAAGTATTAAATTTAAAAGTTAAACTTAATTACTAACACTCATGTCAACATGCAAAGTTGCTCGAAAATTGGCCGAAATGTTTTAAACAAAGTGTCTTAACACTCAGTTCTCTTTTCCTAATCTCCTCTATTCGGGAAACAGCGTGAAGCAGAAAAAAACATAATTTTCTACTGTAACACAACGTTCTTTCTGATATAAATAAAAGAAAAAATACCGTAGCTATCACCACGTACCTTACTCAATCAATTAGCCATAGTCTTGTCATTTAAGAATTAAACGTAAAAAGCCCATCGCTCGGTTTCGGCAAACTTTTGTTTACTTTAAAGACTCGCGTGTTATCGGTTCTCTACTTTTTTTGTTACGTTCCCAGCACTTCACTGCACCTCAATTGTTTAGACACTACCGTTACTGGCGATAAATATTTTTCCTTTTCTAGTTATTGTATGGTGGCAGAGTGAATAAATGTTGGTTTTTGTTAGTTAGTTGTTGCTCGTTTGTGTAAGATATCATTTTTTTTGAGTTCACATTGCATCGGTTAAGTATTTCAATTATTAGTGTTAATATTTTCCTTTCTTCGCTGTGCACCAAGGCAAAAGTCGCTCAATACGCAATGCCTCGAAAAATTCTTCTGCTGCCTACCCTGCTATATACATGATACAATCTGAAGCTGATTTATTTTTTAAATTTTGTGATTAGCACGCGGTTCTTAAAATCCAACGAGATTCGAACCCAGAATCCAGATCGAACCCATAGCGTTGTTCATACTCACACGCTTTGAATCTGCGCCACGATGGCCCAATTTATTTTATCGTTTTAACTAAATAACTAAATACACCTTTAGAATGTTAAATCAATTTTATATTCGCCAAATATATCCAATAATATAATTGGATATACAGCAGTCCACAAAATGCGGGAATTGAGGAGGACCCTCTGCCTAGTTACGCGAAATAAAAGCGTGAAGCTGTAAAAAAGGGGCTTAAGAGACTAACGAGAAAGAGACTGCAAATATGTCGAAACAAATTAATATGATAAAATCAAAATTACTAATTAAACACTAAACCATTTTCAGTGATAAAATATAAAAATATCTAAATGTCAATTGTAAAGACCGTAGCCGGTGCGCTCGCAAGGTCGTACGTTCGCCTCACGACGACTGCACGCTATTTAGAAGCCTAGAACGTATCACTAAATATAATAATCAATATATGTATTACATACATCTAGTTAGTTAAAGTTTGGGGAAAAGAAGTATCTTAAAACTAAGTTCCCAGGTTCTCCCTGTCTACACTGCTTTTTATAGACTCGTTTTCGTTTTTTTTTTTGATAATTTTAATTTTTATCGACGTCTGAACGTCCTTTTCTTTTTTAAGGTCTAATTTACACTAATAAATATTTTATTACTTACTATTTTTGAAACTTAGTGTACTGCGTTAATCACTTTTTAATGGGAACGGAGTATCCTAACACTGGATTCCCAAGTTCCCTCTGCCTAAAAAATTACACATAGGCAATGTAGGATACGTAGAGAGCACTAAAAGCGAAATTCTCGAAACTTTCATGAGACCAGTTACCACTGTAATTTCCATTTTTAACCTTAGCAACATATAAAATGTTAAAACCGTTTTTTTGTTAACCTTAATAATTTCTCCACATTCTCCACATTCAGCAACTGCCAAGAGGCAGGTGGAGGCAGCAAACGGTAACTCGATATATTAAAACAAGTACGTATTTAACGTACCTACTCGTCAGAGCCACTTTCGACAGGTTGAAACATGTCCGCGGTCCGACCTTGCCGCGTCCTAGTCTATCTCGAGACTTATGAATGAAATGACATGTTAGTATAACACTAATGAAGTATTGTTTATATCAAAAGATGAGAAGATAATAATGAAATTAACATCTTAATTTATGTATTAGAAGTATTTACTAAGGCCGCGTTGGCGCAGGGATACGGGCATGTGATTTAAAACGCGACGGTTATGGATTCGGATTCCCCTCGTGGAAATGAAATATTTAATATTTTTATTTCTTATTTCTGGTGTCGAGGTAAAGCGCGGCGTTGAGTTCCATCATTCAACAGACAATGTTTCCAGAATTCGAAGGAAAGTGGGGAAGCGGGTATTGTGTGTCTTAACACTAGGTTCCCAAGTTTTATAAGTTTCAATTGGACTATTTCATTTCATTCATAGTTTACATTATATTTATTTATACAAATTAATACAAAATAATAATAAAACTTAGGTGTCGTTTCAAATTCACACAATCTAAATAATTTATTTTATTTAGAACCGCCACAGTTTTTTGCATTTCGATTAGTTTCACTCGCAAATTGCCGAGATTTTGTTAGATGTTTTCAATACGGTGCGAACTTTCGTTATAAATTGATTCGAAATGCGTAGCTTTCTAATAAAGCCGACACTTGCTAATGCAACTTGTTAAATATCTTTGAAATATATTTTTTTTGCATTATGTCAATAATTTTAGTAGAAAGGTAGACAAAGGGAACCTAGAGTAAATGACTCCCAACTTGTCTCTCAATTTTCGAGATATTGCATGCTCAGAGCAGATTGCGGAAGTCAATATAGCTTTGTCTTGTTACCAGAGCGGGAAATTAAAAATAATTCAATTTCCCCTAGTAGGAATCGAACCCAGAACTGTCGCATTAGAATCATATACTGTGACACGACGGAATTTTAAGTGAATAAATAATCCACTCTCCGCTTATTCCGTGAAAAGAAGATAATTACTACTATAATGAGATACATACATATACCTATAAGTATGTGCTTTATCCGTAGTAAATGGTCGTGGGTTCGATCCCCGCTTCGGGGAATAAGCTACATTAATTACCATAGTCTGGTAGATAAAAAAATTGAGACTAACTTAACTTCCCCTTTCAGCTAAATGCGGGATATAGCGAGATACTAAGAACAAAATAATAATCACTACAATTTCAAACACGCAGCATCTGTACACATATTAAAAACTACACCATAAGCCATCAACAAAATGATTGATTGTATGAATATTTTAATGATTTTTCCATACAAAATGTACCAGTGTCCAGATATAAGCGTGCTAAGCACCTTGCGCCAGATGTGCTGCCAGCTGCAATCATTGCCTTCGATCTCACCTTTACAGCCTTTAGCTAACTATAGTGGTCGTACACTCGTACGTATGTACGTACCTATAGGAATCTGGTGAAAACACCTGCCAGTAGCGAATGGAAGTAATTTTATGATTTGTTAACAATTATATATTTAAAGATAATATTAAAATTTAGATAGGAGTTATAGTCACGATATTATAATAATATTGAATATTGAATGATCCTTAGAAAATATTAAATCTCACTCTGGGAGCGAGGGAAAAGTGCCAGGGGGGAAGGTTTTCAGGTTCCTTCCGCATACCTGTTGAACAAGCAAGGTTTAAAATACAATAATTCTTCCGTGTGGGGATCGAATCTCGTCCATCACGTTCACAGTTATTTAGAATCCCTAGACCTCACCAGCTTAATAACATATTCTACTATATTTTAACTATGCCATAAATCCTGCGGCGTTTAGATCCACCATTCAACACACAATACCTCCAGAACTCAACGGAGACTGTCATATTGGGAACGGAATATCTTAACATTAAGTTTACGGAAACAGCGTGAAGCGAAAAAAAGGTTAAACAAATATCTAAATATTTTCTTGAGAAAAAGCACGAACGTAAAAAGTCTACCTTATAACTAGATTTAGATCGTCCTCTACATGTCCCAAGATTTGGGATACATTCGAGGATAAAACTACTGCGCCAACTATTAAAACTTGATATTCTTACCTGGCACCAACATATTATAAAAGTTGTAATAGTCCCACAAAAATGTAATCATAACGAATTTATAGGCAATTCCAATCGACCTTGAAAAATACTGTAATTTTATATGAGACTAGCGACCTGCTCGTGACTGCGCCCGCTTTTACTATGAAATTATAAAGCTTCTCATCTAAATTACTCTCAGGATCTAAATGATATTAGAATGTATCCAAAAAAATATGAACATTTTGAAATTGCAATCAGTTTTTGTTAAAGCATATCAATATGTTAGATAAATCGACAAGCAATTTAAAAAAAATCGTAGCGGAACTCAACACCGCGTTTTAAGAATAACGAACTTTAAAAGCTACAAATTTCTTCAACAATAAGAACCACATATAGAATATTAAGCAACAACAGAAAAAAAACCACCTAAACAAATTGTAAAGTTTCGATCTAAAACCATTTAAAGTCGTCAGTCAGTGGACTAACAAACGGCTTCAACTCAAAATTCATCTGAATTATTCATTAGTGACAGACAATGGTGTAAGAAACATGAGGTCAATCTGTGTTACGTAAATACTGCTTGTGGTTTAAATATATTTGAAATTGGTATTTAAAATTAACGTTTATTAGATTTTATATATTTTACGGATAAATAGTGTTGAGACATTCTGATTCTCACTTTCGGGTCACATGGAGAAAAAATAAAGTTATTACTTCTTTGGAATAAAATAACAAAAAACTAATTTCTAATGGAATAAAATAACAAAAAACTATTTTTTTTGCTTTAAATTAGTTACTATTATTTGGATTTTGAAAGCTTAATTATACTAGTTTATAAACTGCTATCTATACTTTTAGTTTATAAAGTAACTAACTAAAATCTCATCAACTCAACTAAGTCGTTCCAGTAGTTATTGTGTGACTAATGGCTAAATAAAGACGGTGTCGCAATTATAAAATAGGAGAACGTTTAAAAACGTATTAAAATGCTATAGTTGATACGAGCTTTTGAGTATCTACAAGGTAAAGAGTTCAACGCAGATCCAGTGCGTCGTATATAGTAACTTACGAAGTATATCTTTTTTTTTTATCCCCATGTTGTATCCCACTCACGGCAGAATAGGCAGAGGAAACTTAGTGCTTAGACACCTCGTTCCCCATTTTTCACCGAATTCTAGGTTCTTTTAACTTAATAGAGCGGGAACATAAAAATATTTAAATAATAATAATTCCCCCCGGTGCGGTTGGAACCCATAACCTTGACGTTTGCAGTTAGACGCTACCCCACTGCGCTACAAGGGCCTCTATTCTATGAATGTCCAACGTAGAGCTCGACAAAATGACTTATGAGCTCATTTTAATAGTAACCATAACTTCCTTTGTATTTCCCAACGGTCAAAAGTACATTAAGTTACAACAATTTAAAAATGACTCCCATAAAGACCATATTATTATGAGGTACCATCAAAAACGGCTGTAGAGATGAATAAATAGAGTTGGAGCACTTATAACCTCCATATTTATAACGTGGATTAATGATGTGTTATAAATCAGACATGTTCAAACAAAACGTTTCGAATTGTATATGGGGGAATCTATCACATTGTCACATAATGTTTCATAGGTAGAGTAGGTGCACCATACATTCAACTTTTAAGTGTGTCTCAGTAAGTCATTTTAGACGTGTCTTCAATTTCTGTCGATTTGTCTTTGCCGTTGTTATATACACATGTTTGTATTAAATGTTTTTTAGCTTCACGTCACATTCACGTAACGCCACTCTTGTCCTCCTCATTAGAATGAGAAACTTAAGAATGTTAAATATTTCCTTTCCCGAATGGGAATCGAACCCACAACCAAAGTGTTAAGAGTGGCAAGCTTGTGCTCCTGCGTCACGATTGTCCTCGAAATGAACATAAAAATATCATATTAAAAAATTAAAAAAAAGATATAATCTTCACAATGTTTTTAAATAAAGACCATAGCTAAAGCTATTGTTTTCTAAGTACTTAAAATTATAGATCAAATATAAAAAAAATTATTCTGCTAATATCTGAACCTTTTTAATATTGCCTTATAAAATATTAATTCATTGTTGTAATATAACTCGATTGTTTTTATTATTTTAACAATATGCATAGGGTAAGCTAGTGTCAAGACATTCCGTTCCATTTTTATTACGTGTTATATAATAATAGAACAAGTTAATAAAAACACATGGTCACCATACTCTAGTTATCTGAAGTAATCATAATCTATCACGTGGACTATTTATTGGACGCTCTAAACGCTATGGCTTCTTGACACCTCAAAATTTTACTTGTCACTTTAGGGTTAGTCTAAAAATATTTTTAAATGTATGAAAAATAATATTATTTAAGTATAAGTTTTGAGATCTCAGCAAAGTGGTATTCGTGGTAATGTAAACGCTACAGGTTGTAGGTTCAATTGCCACTCGAGGAAATGTTATATTTAATACTTTCTTTTCTCCGCTATGGAGTCGAGGTAAAGTGCGGTGTTGAGTTCCGCCACTCAGCACTCTGCCTGTTCTACTCAGCACAATGCCTCTAGGCTGCCTCTGCCTTCTTACATAGTAGATACAATTTGAAGCTAAAAAATAATAAAATAATAAGTTCCATTTAAATCGTTCATCAAACACGATATAGAAACACCCGAGCAACTTTCTTCGTACAAAAGAATCAAACGCGTGACCTATGGCTGTTGGTATGATTCAGTAAGCATATATCGGGAACGCGTTCAACTAAGCTGACATTGGTATGCAATGAAAGGGCTTTGTTTAGATATAGATAATATATTTTTGTATGTAAAAATACTTTCGAAATATTCCTTTATATAATGTGAAAACAACTACCGAAAAGTAGAGAAGGCATAAGGAATAAGTGTTGAGACACTCCGTTTTGTCCTTCCTATTTTCGAGATATTACGTGTAGAGTGATTAATGTGTTGTTATATATAAAAATACGGTTTATATTACGATATAACTTGCTAATAGATACAATTTGTAGATTATAATTAACGCTAAATTAGGTAAACATCTAAACTACCTGATGTGTGCGGGATACAGCGTGAGGCTACATTGGGAATTTCTCAACAAAATACTACTAAAATATACTTGTAAAAAACACTATCACTCAAGTCTCCACATTTTACATGTAATGACGTTTTAATTTATAGAATTAAAGGATTTCTTATTAGAGATCATCAAATGTATGTATAACGTGTAGGATCTTTAAACAAAAGGACTATGGAATCCAAGTTACGCTACTTTTTGGCACTTTTCTGGCACATTTAGACTCTAAATGGCAGATTACTTATACTGATTGTGTATAATTCTTACTCTGGAATGGAATGTATGCAATATATATTTCCAGTTCGGTCTACCAAAATAAGATTAGCACAAGAACCAAGTATTCTGCGCCGATATTAGTAACACGTTAAATGACGGAACATAACGCCGCACATACTCTTACCACATACATGGTTGAATTCACTTCTAAAACACGCTTAGGTACGAGTAGTTCTCTCACAACAAACCCTCAGTTAGATAGTTAAATCATAATCTACATACATATTAATATAATAATGACTGCATATCTCTGATCCCATTTCACTATCAACAAAGAGCTTCTATAAAGATCTTTTATTTTTTTTTTAAAGTTTTTAATTTCAATAGGGAGATGTCAAACGGTCATCGGGGTTCCTCCGCGTCCCCACAATTGTTTACAGCTGTTTTACATTAAAATGGAACGAATAAAAGCTATCCTATAAACCTTTATGAATATCGTCAAATTGGGTCCTTTCAGAGCGGGCCAGTGAACCCGGCGTTTGGATAGATTAATCTTTCATTTTTTAGGGTCATTGCTGACATGTTATATATATTTTTATTTTGATTTACTAGTATATTAAAAACTGAATATTACTATTTATTTAGAACTATACTTTAAAAAAGTTTTTTTTAATGAAATATTTAAGTACCAGATGTTTCAATTTCCAAAAAATACAAAAAAATAATTATTCACTGACTTCTTAAACTTGCTCTAAATAAATACACTATTTAAAACAAAATCTAAGGCCATCGTGCTGCAATGGTACAGCGAATGACTATAAACTAGACTGCTGTCGGCTTCCCATGGGGGAATCACTTATTTTCATTTTCTTGGCTTTGGTAACAAGACCAAGCCTTCAGAATATAGGGAAAAGTGGGAAACGAAAATGTTCTCTTGGCCTACACGATGTCTTCAAAATTGGACAAGAAGCGGTAAACGAAGTGTTTTAACACTAAATTCTCTCTGTCTCCTGTACTATATGTGGAATCAGCAATCAATATTCGTCTACAACCACCCTAAAGTCCTAAGGGAAATGCTAAAGAATTTATTAACGTCGAAATACGTAATACATGAGATAGCATCTCTTGTTAGATGTGATCTGAATCATTCTATTGAGGTGGACTTAAATATTTATTTATTGTACGCATGTCTTGATGTACGACAGCCTTTGTTTTGTTTCTATACTAATATTATAAAGTAAAAGAGGCCTTCGTGGCTCAGTGGAATAGCGATAGACTGTAAACGCGATGATTGTGGGTTCGATGCCTTCGGGGGGGAAATGTTTTCTTAATTTTCATTTCCTTGCTCTGTTAGACAAAGCACTACTCTGGGTTTAGCTAATCAACATGTGGGGGGTATATAAATTTACAAAAGGTCCTGGACTTATTGTAATTAAATTGGCTATTATTTTGTAAGTACAATTTCTGGAGTGGGCACAAGACTATTCTATAGTTGCGATGCGGTTACTGTCCCATCTATTCCTATACCCATAAATATGAGTATACACAATATCTCAAAAGTTAGGCAGTGCGTGGAAAGCGTAGTGGTTTAACATTAGGTTCTCTTTCTCTGCCTATACTGCTATCCGAAGAAAAGCGCAAAGGTGCTTCTTTTTTATTGTCATTTCTCCATTCTGTTGAGACAAAGAGCGGCGTTGAGCTCCAATGAACACACAACGATGGCGTTACTCAAAAATTCTATAGAAAATATGAGAAAAAGCTCTATTGTCGTTGGTAGTCAATTGATTCACATAAAAGATTTAAGTAACCGTATACGCTCATTGTACCGTTTTCACGCTTGATGTGAGATATCAAGTTCAAATCCCGATTGAATTTATAATAAATTTTAATATTAAAGGGGTAAATGGGGTAGTTTCTAGTTTAAGATCGAGTTTCTACTTGTCTAGTTAAACATTCATAATCTTATATCACCTTTTTGTTGAATAGTACAAGTGCAACTGTGCTTTGTCAAACAAATTTTATGTATTAGCTTCAATTTTAAATATGTTATCGTCAGTTTTTTTAGGTTTTCGTAACTAAAAAAAAACATAACTTATAGGATCACTTTGTCGTCTGTCTGTCCGTCTGTCAAGACAATTTATCTCGGGATCGCGTTAAGGTATCAAACTGAAATTAATATCAAATGTTTAAGTCTACGACCCCTTATACTACAGAAAAAATTAAGCTTCAATCAACTCAATGAAAAGACGACCGTTTATGCATTGTTTTTATTGTATGAAAATCACGTAATCAAAACCTATAGGCCACTTCCCGTGTACCTACAATTATGAAATTTGGCATGAAGTGAGAACTTAGAATAGGTACCTAGGTAGGTATTTCACAAATAAAAAAACAGAAAAAAGAATAGTTCATTTCATACAAAATGAACGCATACATAAAGTTAAACTAAAAGCAACTAACATAAACATGTATTTCCTAAGCTTTTACTAAACGGCGAAGTTATCTATATGTGAGCAATTTAGTTCCTGTAGCACCGGTTCTCACGACCTGTGTCTAGTAAGTATTACTTGCTTGGGATGACGTCGCGATACATTCATTGTTGTTTGCATATAGTATGGTAAACAAAGGGAACCTAGTGGTAAGACACTCCATTCGCAAGACACCGGCCAATTTTCAAGACGTTACGAGTAAGTAGCGGCACTCAACGCTGCGCTTTGTCTTGTTACAAGAACTAACAAATTAAAATAATTCACTACCTCCAATGGGAATTGAAGCCACAACCGCCGTACTTACATTCAGACTCTGCACCACGGAGAAATCATATACTTATATTATTGATTGAGCGAAAATTGAAAGCATTGGTAGCCAAATTAAAATAATATGTTTTTAATCAGTACCAAATTAAAAATTATTGTAAAAAAATATAATAGTAATAATTATTATATTTTATTTAATTTCTATATTTTATATTTACAAACAATCAAAATCAGGAAATCTCGTACAAAAAAAAAACAAAAAATAAAAAAAAAAAACAATCCCAGTCCCCTACAAAGTATAACTTTGCACGTGTGAAAGGGACAACAACACAACACTATGTAATTAGACAGAGACGGAGCAACGACAACACAACCGGTTAGCATTGCAAGGTCGCGACGCGGGGTAAATGACACTTACGCAGTCGTGCCAAAACGTCATATTTCTTTACTAGATATTTTATACTTTTATCAATTTTCTTGGTTTTTTTTCATATTTTAGATAGTTTAATTGATTTCGTTCCGTTAAATATGCTGTGGATAATAAAATATAATATAATAATAATAATTCTTAAAAGATGAAAATGTGTGGTAATGAGATCATTCAAGTTCATGAATAGCACTACGTATCAAAGACTAAATTTTTTTCAGCTTTACGCTGGATCCCACAGTTATCAGAATAGGTAGAAGGAGCATATGGATAGAAGGATATAGGTAAAGACGCTCTCCACATTCTGCCGAATTCTGGAGGCATTACTTGTTGAGTGGAAGTCAACACCGAGCTTTGCCTCGACAGCAGAGCGAAGAAAGAATTGTTAGAATACCTTATTATTCATCAATTTCTAAATCATGCTTCACACTTTATCCCGCGGGGCAGCCTTTGTTAATGTTTGTATGGTTAATCCCGTTAAACCCGTACCCTTGCACCAGATTGAGCCCCACTAATTTTAAATTTTCGTTTTTCATAATATTTTTCTATTATTGGTGTAGAAAAACACTTTAAAATATTAAATACTGTAGCATATTTTTTTTAATTTTACTAAAGTGAAGAATAATGGTTAAAGCGACCTTGTAAAAAAGCGTGTTAGATTTGTTTTATGACCGCTGACTGTTGCTAATCCCTTACTTTTTATTTATATTTTTCTGTATATACTATGAGCATAGCAACATATTTTTTTTATATTCAGCTGTATCCATATACAGGGTGAATATAACGCATACAATAGGGTAGATAGAGGGAACCAAATTCTTAGATATTACGTGGAGCTCTATGTCAGACTTTGTCTTCTAACGAGAAAATGAAAATATTAAATAATTTTGTCCCACGTGGGATTCGATCCCACAACACCGAGTCTTAAATGATAAAATTAAAAATACGTAATTAATTTTTATTATTAACGATCATTTAGTTTCTGTGTTTGTCACGACTTGAGAAAGAATTTCTTTATGGGGTCTATTAGTGTTATCATAAGAGTGGTTTTTATGTTTCACTTCTTAGAATCTTATAGAGATTTTGTCAAGAGAATAAATACGTCATATCTGTAAGTCAACATCATCGTATAAATAAAATAGATGCAACACTCTGGCAAGACAAAACGAAACGTTGATTTCCGCCACTCAACGTGTAGTGTCAATATGGGAAATGAGAAACAGAGTGCCTTAACACTAGGTTCCCTTTGCCTACCTCGCTGCGGAATACAGCTTAAATCTAAAAAAAGCGCACATATCCGCAATTCATAGAACATATAAACAATAAACATTTTCTAAGATTCCTATATAACGGTGATGACCTGTTCGTGACTCTATTCATTACATAGTTTCCAATTCCCATGGCCATTTGTGTTTTTCACATAAATATACGATGGTTTTGAACAATTCGCGGCGATACAAAATGTATGGATTCCGCGCACGCGTAAACGATTCACACGAAGCTAAGGTTGCCTATTGAGATTAAAATAGAGTATTAAAAAATGTACAACGGGAAAACTTATGATTTTTACGGGATTACAGATTTTGTTAAGCTTCAGAGTAAGCAAAGGGGACCTAGTGTTAGGAAACTCTGTTCTCCACGCATAACTTATTTACGAACTTACACAGACATTATGAAATATAATTAAAAATGGCTATTATTTTCATTTTCTCATTCTGGTCACAAGACAAAGCTCGACGTTGAATTCTGCCACTCAACACACAATATTTTCTTTAATCTTTAAAAAAAAAAAAGGCGGAAAGTGAGGGTTGGAGTCTCTTAACACTAAAATACCCCTACCTGCCCCGCCATATACAGGATACCGGGTAAAGATATCTTTCTTGTATAATAACACAGTTTATTTTATTGTCACCCCTATAATCAGTAATTTCAAATTCAATTACATTCGTGTTAGATAACGTCCGGAATTTAGAAATGTTAATTCTTCTTCTGGGAAATGTATTCCAATTAGATTTTGTTATTTTTTTATTTTTTGGCAGCGGTAAATTGATATCAAATCTAAAGGTCATGGATCTGTATTAAAATCATATTAAATATGAAGCATGGAATAAAAAAACATCTATAAACTCATATTATTAAATTTATCACTTATTTGAGGTTGAGGTATATACTATCAAGATTAAATAAATTTATTAATCGTCGATTATTGATTGTGAAAAATGCCTTTATTCAGAATAATTTTCCCCTGTACCAGAATATGGGGAAAAGGAGTATTATAACACAAACAAGATAGCCCTATAGTAACAAAGCTAACTTTTAAAAAGCTAAAGTAGAAATAAATATTTTATTTGCCCTTTACCAGATTTACTTAAAAAATAAACAGCAAAGAAATCTGATCTTTTGTTTATATCTCCTTTTAAGGGTCGTTAAAGTACAATAAAACGTTATTATGGTATTGTTGCGGGCGCGGCGTGCGCGTGCGCATGTTATACAAACAACGCCATCTAGCCGCAGGTGGATGAACTGCTTTATAGCTTTGACCACCCAAGTTGAGTATTAAAATATAGAGGACGTTACAGTCTTGGTGCTAACTTATGATGCAACAACGTAACTTTACAGTGTATTTGTATCCCAATATAGCAGGGTAGGCAGAGGGGACCTAATGTTATAAAAACCTCTGTCCTGCCTTCCGCCTGCAGAGACATGCAGAATAAAATTCGTTAAAATAATTTTACATTTAAAAAAATATATACCTATATATTATTCATATGTGAAATAACATTTTAAAAATTTGATAAAAATGTGATCACAAAATTATAAATACGCATAGATTAATAATTATTCTTAAGATCCTTACCTTAGCGTAGTCAACGGGAGATGCATTCACAGGACTGGTGAATAGACCCTCGCTGCAACAAAATAAAATTATGATTAAACTACAGCCATATTTATATGGAGACAAGTAGTGACCAGAAGTGCGACTGTAAGCGTGACGGGTTGTGAGTTAGATTGCCAGTAGAATAAATTAAATATTGTATATTCTCATTTCCTCACTCTGTTAATGGGGCAAAACACGGCGTTGAACTTCAACTACTAAGGGTCTTGAAAATTCGGAGGAAATTGAAAAATTAAGTATCATAACACTAGGTTACCTCTGCTTACTCCACTAAATGCGTGATAATGCGTGAAACTATAAGTTGTCATTTCTTCTTAACAAACGTGCGAAAAAGATGAAAGATGTGATAAAGGTGTAAATGTATACATTGACGTTGAACACGCGAACCGAACTGATTATACCAGCATATCAATCATTGGACTACGTTTTTCTAATGTTTAACATTATTCTTATATCTGCGTTAGCTTAGAAATAATCGATATTTTCTATTTTAATTTTCTTTATAGGTATAAGTATGGATCGAGGTTTTTGAGCAACTACTCTTATTCAAAAGCTAGATACAGTGGTGGTAGGTGGTAGGTTCGACTCCATTTTTTTTGCTGAAAAGAAGGCATAGCGTGTTGAGTGGCGGAACTAACGCCACGTTTTGCTTCGTTATCAGAGTGAGGAAATGAAAATATTTCATTTCCTATGGAAATCGAACCTACAACCTGTTGTGTTTATAGTCGCACGCTTGTGCCCCTGCGCCACGGGTGGCCTCAAATGAAACGTATAGTATAATTATCGTTTTATTAGGAAATTAGAAAAAAAACACTTAAGTAACAAAAAAATAGTACTAAAACCGAGTTTCTTTCTGTGTTCTAGTTTCGTTACAGTCGTAAAACCGCTGCTTAAATGCGAATAATTACATACCAATATCATAGTCTTTCTTTTTTTAATTAGTAAAGTATAATTAGCAATAGGTACACAATGTATGTGCATAGGAATTTCATTATAGGAATTCCATCGTTATGTAGATTAAAATTATTATTTGATGCTTTAATAAAAATATAAAAAAAATATTAGATAAATATAATAAAATTCTAATTATCAGTGTTTGTCCATGTAGGATATATAAGAAAATTTATTAAATTAATTCACCTGATTTGGGCACGTCGAACGAATAAGTGATGAAAGAATGGCAAAAACGATTTATGACGGAAAAGCGAGTGGTAAGAGAGGTATCGAGAGACCTCAGTTGACCTTCGAAAACACAGTATCAAAGAAACTGGAGGAAGGTCACGTTAAACGTATGAGGACCCCTCGGAAGGCATGTATGAAGAAGTTGATGACAGTGGACGAGGCGAAAGAGATATATAGACACAACTAACAGGTATAACACAACTCTACTCAAATAATTCACATTTCATTACAAGCATCACATTACAGGAGAAACAGTTAAAAAAGGCAAATCTACAAACAAATTACACAGCAAGCGTTCCACCGACACATGCAATTACAAATGCTGTACAGAACGCTGTCGGGATGAGATATCGGTGTTTTTTGTCGCGTGATCATCTCTCTCCGTGCAGAGTGACCAGTGTTTCCGGTCTAGCGTTTTGCTTAATAATCGGTATAATCGACGCGGCCATGCGTGCTCTCCAAATGATTTATTAATGTAGATCGTGTTTATCCGTAGTTAATATAATTTAATTATAGTCCATTATGTTGTTCTAGTGTGAATTATTATAACAAAAAGCTTTTGGGATCGTCGTGGCGCAGCGGTGTTAGGTGTGACTGTAATCGAGGGGGGTTCGATTCTCACTCTGGGGAATGATTTTAATTATTTCTTTGCTTTGCTCAGTTCAGTGCAGAGTTTCACCCCTCAACACACAATGAATTCAAATTCAAATTCAAATTCTTCAAAACTTAAAAAATAAGCGAAAAATGAACAGCAGATCGTGTTAACATAAGATTCTTTCACGCTGTATCCCGCACATAGCAATATAGGCAAAATTATCTTGATAACTTAGAGTAACGATACTCCATTACCATTAAGACAATTCTGATCTCCACTTTCCGCAGAACACTGGAAGCACTGCGTGTTGAGTGATAGAACTCATCGCTGCGACATAGTGTGGTTATTACTTTTATTTACTAACATATAAGAAAAAATATATATACCTATTTACTTTAGAAATCTGATTACCTACAGACGTATTTTATCTATCTTGTGGTTAGACGACCAAGAATTAACTAGAAAACTGGAAACTGGAAACATCAACAACAGTAAGGGGGACCTTTAGAAAAGGTTCAAAGAAAAATCTCAAAGAAATCTTCACTAAACAATAGTATTTAAGTCTCTTATTTTCTATTAGTTCTTATTAAAGGTATCAGTCGCATAGGAACCTGTTGTAACCTAAGATTGTCCGTGTAGGTAAAGAAACCACATAGCGGGGTACCTCCAAACCACAGCTAGCTGTGAGCGTTGAACAAATCTCATTATATAGTATTGACATACATAACGTAGATACTATAGTGGCTTAGTGGTAATTATACAGGCAATAGTAACAAATTCATATTAAAAAAGTGAAAAGAATAAATAATCTGTATAATAAATTTCCAGAATATCATGACTAAGCGGCATTTTTTTCAGCTTCAACCTGTATCAAAACAAAACAAGTTAAACAGAGAGAGTTCATGTGCCAAGACACTTCGCTAATTGTATAGCTAAAAAGCTGAGAAGAGAAGAAGATGAACTCCAATAAGATCTCTAATAGGCCTGTTTGAAAGTTATAGTACCTATGTATTATAAAGACGTTGATTATGTTCTATGCTATAATATATACAGATATATTTTATTTCACGCTTTCTTCGTTATAAATAATAATAAAAAATAAAACTATTAACATATCAGGCCCGCAGCTATTTTATATTATACAGGAATTGTTAAGCAAAAACATTAATTAATGCAACTTTAATACGAGCCTTTATGGCGCGTTGGTGCGGTGTCTGGCTATAAGGGCGACGGTCGTGGGTTCGATGTCTCGAGTACTCAATACGCAACGTCTCGGAAATTGGGCGGCACATGTGTAATGAAAGGTCTTAGCTTAACAAGTGCTTAAATATTAGGTTCCCATTAGGTTTAACATTACTAGCCATGAAGCTATAAAAAATATAAAAATAATTTACTTCCCCACAATAACAAACCTACGGTCACACGGTAAAAACGGTCAAGCGATATCCCGGTTATACAAACATACATATCTACTTAAAAGACTCTAAATAGTTTACGTAAGAAGTAAATAGTGTTGCAAGTCGACAGTACCTAATAAATGCATAATGCCGCATCTCATTGGCACACATAGCGTAGCGAATTGTTGCGCATATATGTATGTAGAGACATACAAACATACATACATACATACATGCAATGAGCTACTAAAATTATTTATGAAACTTTTTTAGCCTCACACTGTGTCCCGCACATAGCAAGGTAGGCAGAGGGAACATGGGAATCTAGTGATACAACACTCCGTTCCCATTAAGACACTTCCCACTTTCCGCCAAATGCTCAAAGCATTGCGTGTTAAGTGGCTGAATTAAAGCTATAGTTCTAACTTCAAAGGACTATAAAAAATTACAAAACATAATATTTATTTAATAAAACGTATTTACTTAATATACTTTAGATAAAAATTTACCGCGTTGTCTTAAAGCGCTGTTTCTATAGAAATAAGTCGGCGTTACAGTCATTTGATAGCTTATGAAATAGAAGGCCGCTATTGTACACATGAAACTTACTTTGTTTGGTAATTTAAGTAAGATTTAACTATCTCTATGCGATAATAGAATACCAGCTGCTTAGACTATAAAAGGCGCGGGTTCGAATCCCGCTGAGTCAGCCGAGACAGTTCAAGTATTATCTCTTTTATATTCACTTTATAATTTTGGTTTAAAAAGAGCGGGATAATGCGTGAAACTGATTACAGAACTATTTTTTTTTATTTGAACAGCTTTTATTTATACGTTTCGCCAACATTAGAGATAAAAAAAAAATCAACCGAGTTATCCTACCTCTCTTCATAAATCTTGTTTGCCATTCTTTCATCACTCATTCTTTCAATGTACTTAAAGCTTATTAAGTTGCGGAACTCAAAATCGAACAAATTAATTAATTAATTAAAGTACTAAAATAAAATAGTAGTAAAGGAGAAAGTACTAATATAAATTTAAATAAATATTTTCTTTCCTCGAGCGGAAATCGAACCAACAACCTGTCGCGTTTCTTTCATAAGAAAAAAATCTCCGTAAACATTCAGATGTAAAAGCAACATTCTTTTTAACTTCACATTTTATCTCTTATAAAGTAAATTAAGACTTAAATAAGAGGGGACCTCAACGGTGATAAGACACTCCGTCCTTCGCTTTCCGTATGAATTCAAAACACTACTTAGCGACTAAACTTAACGCCGCAGTCTGCTTCTTCAGAGCATAAATGAGAAAAAGAAACACAATGTAAACATAAAAACTAATCATTAAACATGTTTACCATAGACAGCTATGGTATCGCAACGAGATCACCGTTAGTTCCCAAGTAATCGGATCTTCCGTGCAAACCAGTCCTTCCGCGGCTGTAAACACTTCTATTTGGTCATTGATTTACATACATTTGAATTGTTTTATTTATTTATTTTTGTTTGTAAGTATTTAAGAAGCTATTTACTTAATAGATTAATGGTGTGATGTTCGTTGATATAATGTAAAGTTATAAATATGGAGTTAATTTTTTACCACTAAGTGTAAGAGACAATTGATTAGTTAAGTAATTTTAATTATCATAAATATAAAACACCCAATTTTAGCCCGTTGTGTCGCAGCGGCACGTTAAAAAACGTCTGCTGGTAAACGCGACGGTTGTTTATTTGATTCCCACACTGGGGAGTGTCGTAACACTAGGTTCCCTTAGTATACTCTCCTCTATGCAGAAAATGGCGAAGATCAACTTATTGTAAATACTTAAAAGATAGTTAAACATTAATTCTAGCAAAACTAAATAAGTTAAACAGTATAGTAGGTACTTGTACATTTAAAGAAAACATGTCTTTCCGTTTCAAGTCAAACAATTGCAGCCACTATATATGTAATAGAGCAAACAAGAGGAACGTATCCAGACGGATACAAACGCATACAAAACAACTCACCTGTTCACTTTAAACAGAAGTCCCACTGGGGTCATCTCAGTTTACTTAAAAAATTCCCGACACTACACTTTAAAACACTGGAAACGTCAAAATGACAGTTTAAATGTTATTAGAAAAAACTGTCACAGATTACCAAAAATTATTTTTATTTTTTGTTGTTTTTTTAAATTAAGTAGCACAATATACGTCCTAATTTATTATTAAATTAGAATTAGAATAAAATTATTCGGATTCGATTCTCGATTAATATTTGTGCGTGCACAGAGGTTTGGTCGATGCGTGGTAACCGGGCGGCGGTCGCGAGAGGTGTGGTGACAAAGTCAAACAATGGGTAAGACTAATTATTATACATTACAACAGGTGCCATCAACAATATTCTGTCGCTAGCACTTTTAAATATTATAATACTATGCAAGAATTTTTTTTTGTTTTATTTACTGAGGGTTTTTTAATCTTTATCTATTTTTTTTTTAAGAAATTTTCGAACTATAGAAAGTATTTCTTTAAATATCTGTAAAGGAAATAGATAGGGGAAACAGATAAAGACAGATCATTTATTACGGTATCTATAAAAAAGCTTCGACCGTTTGCTTTTATTTTTAGCGCGGAATACAATAAATTTGTGCCTTATTTGAATTTTATAAATATCTTCTTATATGAATACAATATTAAATAAACATGTTATGAATAGGTTATATGGTATAGGTTCGATTCCCGTTCATGGGATCGAATTATCTTCATTTGCTCCGCTCTAGTAACAAGAACAAGCGTGGCGTTGAATTCCTACACTCAACACGTATCGTCTCTAAAAACATGTGCAAAGAAGTTTTCTTAACGAATGATTATTCATTTAAAATTGTAAATTTTTAAATGAATGTTGACGTTAGCCGGTTTGATTCCTATTTGTAGAAGTAAGTTTAACAGAAAATGGAGACACTAGGTTCTTGCTACCTGGCTATGCGGGAAAAACGTGAAACTGTATTTTTATTTTTTAAACTTTTTATAGCTAAAAGTACTTGACCCCTACGAAACATAAGTACAAGGCTGCTACTTCCCATCCTTTATGGTTTTATTACGCCACATCCGCGCACGCGCACAGGATGCAACCTAACAAATATATTAATTCAATTTATATATACCCTATAACAATTGCCATAAAGAAGAATATACTTTAAAAATATTCATATTATATTTGTTTTATAGGAAGTCCTATATATCACTAAGAAAACTCTTAATTCGTAGGCGATAAAATCGATTTTATATATTATTTTTATCGAATCCATCTGTTGTACAGTTGCCTGCTTGTCGCTTCTAGTATATTGTCATGTTATAATTGAATGTTGCAATAACAATGGCGCCCCTTGTCCATTTTAGAAAGACGCCAATCCTTGCGTATTACATGTTAATTACATTAATCGTATCCAGTCACGTCGGAGACTACAATTAGTGTTTAAATATAATTATTATTTAGCATTACGCTCTATCCCGCATATAGCACGATACGCAGAGGGAACCTGTTTTTCTGTTCCCCACTTTGTGGCAGAACCCAACGCTGCGGTTTGCCTCGTTAACAGAGCGAGGAAATTAAAATATGAAATATTACATTTCTTAGAGTGAGAATCGAACTCACAACCTGTCGTATTTCCGTAGACATTTGGCTTTTAAGCTCTCCTATTGTTGTCGAGCTTTTGCTCTTCGACAGCTCTAAAGGACCCTACTTGAGGGTTGTAGGAGAACATTCAGAGAAAATTTATCGAAACGGAAAAAACGTACCTATTATATTTCACAAAAACCAAGTTGCTGACAGCCACTAGCAGCTTGGAATATTCATCGAGAACTTAAAAAATTGACCGACAAATAACAAATAAAAAGAACAGAAGCTTATAAAAAATCCAAATAAAAATAACGCAAATAAAAACTAACTTGCACTTAACACAATATTAGCAACAAAATGCACATTTAAAGGTGAAAAGCACAAAAAATAATCAATATTGTTAAAAGAAGGAATGCCAAGCATCCTCAATACGGGTTTGCATGAGAACTAAGGACAGATGTCCATCATCCACACATCCAAGTTAGTGGTTAGACCCGTCTTTTATTTATAACTAATTGATTAAGCGAACTGCATACTGCATTCTGCATTCGAGATTAGTGCAGCGGCACTGAGTCTACATTGTAAATACGATGGTTGTAGGTTCGATAACCAATCGCAGTAAGAAGTCTAAGCGTAGCGTTGACTTCCGAAAATTTAGCGGAAAGTAGAGAACGGAATGTTTTAACACTTGGTTTCCACTGCCTACCTTGCTATATAAGAGATAACGCGTGAAACTAAAAAATAAAAAGAAGAAAGAAGCAGAGATTGAGGCCAGATGGCGGGCACATGCATGGTTCTGGGTTCGATTTTCTCTCGATGAAATTAAATATTTAACATTTTCATTTCTTCTTTGAGCAAACGCAATGGCTTTAGGACTCAGCAGAAACTAGGGAACGAATGTGTCGTATTGGGAACGGAGTGTCTTAACATTAGGTTCCCAGGTTCCCTCTGCCTACCTTGCTATGTGCGCAACAAAAACAATACTGAAGCCACGTCAAACACACCAAGTTATACCTAGACGATGAAATTGAATTTCGACTAAAGTAATTTCCACCACACTTACAGGAAGTACTACGGTCGGCACCGACGCCATTGTTCTAGCTTTATGAGCGTGGTGGAATGCAAACAGGAACCCAACTCCGTACCAACGATAACTTAGGACAATCACCCGATACACATCAAAGTTCCTAGTTTTTCATCTAATTAACTTATGTTGTTTGGGGCTTAAGTAGATAATAATGGTGATTAAGTTATTTAAAAATATATATGGGTCATAATCAGAAAAAGTGTACATTTTGTGTCTTTTCTTGTCCCGCTACTTTGAATGCGTTTTAAAAATACAATTTTAAAGATAATTTAAATATTTTGCCATTTACGATAAATTTACTTATTAACTTAAAGGTTTTTGTAATATTTTAAATGTATTATGGCTATTAATAGTATTTTTTGTTAGTTGCAAAAAACTTTTCAAAATGCTTCCATACAATTTTTCGTGTCCCATTCACTACTTTACTTTTTAAAAATTGATTTGTTACGAATGTTTATGGTTTTATTTGATTTCAGATATGTTTATATTACTTTACTTTATGCAAAATATTAAACAAAAGTACTTTTATTGATATATTATTTAATAAATAATATATATGAATTAAGTAAATTTGTCCCAAAATATTGTCTTTTTTGTTACTCAGGGCTAGTAACGTACAATTAAATTATGAATGCAATTATTTTGGATGGTGTTTAATATTAGTTTTTATTGTGACACCATAATTCTAAAAGTCAATGCTATCGTAGCTACAACAAGTAGTGTTCTCGCAGCAGTTGAGGGGTTCAAATGTTTTAGAGGGAATATGTAAAATTACATCTCAGGGTTATAAACGGCTTTTATTTTGGTAAGTATTCTATAATTTCGTTTTCTTGTTTATGTTATTTGCTTCTTTTTACAAAATCTCAAAAAAGAACTTCAGTGCTTACACATGCAACACGTGGCTTATGAGCAAATATTTAAAAAGGTTAGAATTTCTCAGACTTTATTCTCAATTGCGTTATATTTCGTTACGTAACGAAACTGAGAAAATATGAAGCCTAGTTCATAATTACGTTACCATCGGAAGATATGTATATAAAAAAAAAATTGCTGGCATATGGAAAAAATAATTGGTGACTTTTGATAACGTAAAGTAACCAAAAATAATGATTTTTAAGTTTTTTGCCTGTTTGCTTGTTTGTCTAATGTGTTTGTGCACGCTTATCTCAGAAACGGCTTAACCGATTTAGTTAAAAACATTTTTTTATTCTTCCTGAAATTAGTTGTGATTTTGTAATTACTATTTTTTTCTCTGGAGACAGTGAATTAATAAATATGTAGTTCAAGTGGGTGAAGCTTTTATTTAAAAACAAATACGTTCTGTACTAGCGTTGTTAAAGATCTAAACAATAAACATAATAATTATTAAATATCTATTGATAAATATTTTTTTATTTTCAGTAAGCGTCATGGCTCCTATGTCAAATGCTGAAACACATAAAAGATATAGAGAACGTCTTAAAAAGACCAATCCTATTAAATATGAAGATATGCGGAATAAACACTTACAAAGAATTAAACTTAATTCCCGTGATAAAGACTCAAATTTTGATATATTTTAAAGTGGATTTAATTTTATCATTAACTTTGTGATTTCTAACTAGAAATAGAAGTTTATTACGTTACGAACTAGCATTATTATATTGTTAATATTGTCACTTTGTTATGTTTTCTTACATTTATAATCTGTTAATTCAACGATTGAATCTTTAAAAATTTAATTTGTGTCTCATTAAATAAAAACAACAGTAGTTTTATTCGTTTAATCCTTACTTTGTTGTGTATAATGCCTTATATCATCAGTTTCGTAACAAACATTATCAGTGTTGTTACTTATCAGTTACGTTACGAATTCGAAAATGTCCACTTTTCTGATTATGACCCATATTATTTATATTCTGGAAAGATTTCTGACTTCTTAAGACAAATCCACAAAAAATATATATTTATGATAACTGGACGGTTTTTTAACTTCACGTTGTATCTTGCACATTGCAGGGTGCTCCTACGCTACGAGTGATTTTAATAATATTTTTTGTAAATAATACTACCGGGTACTTTATTCTAAAACCTGTAAAATAACTTAGAAGTAAGTTATAGAATGTTTAAAGAGGTCCTCTATTAATGTCCCCCTACATTCCATCACCATCTCTAAATTTAATGGGAAAAGAAAAACAAAGAGATTCCATTCCATTCCATTTTACCTCTTAAAATCAACACAAACAAAGTTGTGGGCCACGACTAGTTCATTATAAAGAATCTTATAATTCAGCAAAAAGCTAGATTTACAGCATTTTCGATGATAAACGTATAATTTTATTGTATAAATCCGTTACAGCTATTTTTTATAGAATGTAACAACTAACGACGTCTGTGAGAAAAGAAACAGTAAACCTTTCTATTGTTGTGGTTATTAAGAGATGTGTATTGTCGTGTAATGTGTATGCCACATATTTTGTGATAAGAACACTGCATTTCTAAGACGCCATCACGGTATGCGTGGAGATTGTGAATTCGATTCCCACCCGGAAAAATTATTATATCATTTTTTTTAACCTAGCGCTGTAACTCGCCCTTATGAACGCGTCTTTTTAATAGTTATTTAAATTGCGCCATCATGGCGCAGTGGCAAAAAATGTGTGTTGACTATATAGGTTTGTTTCTAACTCATACATTTCGCGGCAGTGTTTCCAGGTCGATATGACATGGGTCTTGTAACCTTCCTGGATCTTGTAACAATACGTTGAGTTCCGCCACTCAGCTCTGCCTAGCCCACTATGCGAGAAAACTTTTTTACCATTAATAGCATAGACTACTTTTTTACCTTTAATATAACGAAAAAAACACTTTTGTAACCGCTAGCAGTCAAAGGAAAGGTGTTCTTAATATTTTAATAAACGGATATATAAAACTAGCGGACGCGCGCAGCTTCGCTTGCGTATTTAGGGGGAATTCTAATAACCCATGAAATATGTGTTCAATGAAATATTTTTAAGTCTAAATTTCAAATTTTATAAAAATCGGTGGCGATTTAAAGATTTTTCCATACAAACTTTCAGCCCCTTATTTGCACCCTTAGGCGGTGAATTCTAGAAAACCATGAAACACATGTTTAATTAAATATTTTTAAGAGTCTAAATATCAAATTTTATAAAAATCGGTGGTGATTTAAGAATTTTTCCATACAAACTTTCAAGCCCTTATTTGCACCCTTAGGGGGAGAATTCTAGAAAACGATGAAACACGTGTTCAATTAAATACTTTTAAAAATCTAAATTTCAAATTTTATAAGAATCGGTGCCCATTTAATTTTTTTTCCATACAAACTTTGAACCCCTATTTCACCCCTTTAGGGTTAAAATTTTTCAAAATCCCTTCTTAGTGGATGTCCAGATTACGAAAGTAAAAATCTGTTCAAATTTCACGTTCCTACGCACAGCGGTTACGGCTGTGCGTGCGTCTTACCTCAGTCAGTGAGGACAAGTCCTTTTATATATATAGATGACCGAAATCGCTCTAAAAACATTCTGTCGTACATTCTATCTTCAATTAATGCGTAATCATGGTTCATTATATACGCTACAACTTTGTAATCCCTAAAATATTCGTCTTGAGAATTCTCAACCGATTTTATTTCTCTTAATTGGAACACATTTTTATGCAAATGCAGAAGAGCAGTACCTAGTTAAGTCTTATTAATTTTAAATATTTCTCACTCACATAAGCGTCACAAAGTTCATGTTGAGCCTCGGGGAGTAGTCTACATTTTTGAATTCTACTTAATATACACAATTATTAAAATATAACAATTCATTCGAAAATCAGACTCTTTAATAACTTTGAGTGAAGGAAATGGCAAACATGCACATTGTTATTAGGAACACGACATTTTCAATTCACTCGTAACATTGCATTAGCAGGCGGGCGATGGAAAACTATAATTTTATGGCGCGGCCAAGGGAACTTGTGGTTAATTTTAAATGGCATCATATTATGAAAATAAATAATTACATATATGCGTAGAAACCTGAGGCTATAATAGTGTAGCAGATGAGACGAGCGTGGTTGTGGGTTCGTTCTTTACTCATGATAGTGAATTAATTTTATTTTTCCGCTCAAGCAACATGAAAAGTAGCGTTAAGGTCCACCACTCAACACGCAGTACAGAAAAATAATTAAAACTGTTTGTGGGTTTAATTCCTACTCGAGAAAATACTAAAACAATTTATTTCTCTGGTGTGGCAAGACGAAGCGCGAATCACAACGTCTCGAGGATTAAGCAAAAAGTGGAGAACGGAGTATCTGAACACTCTACGAGAACCTCATTTAAAACGGCATTTAAAAAGAAAAAATCACTGTATAATAAAAAGAACCTATATAAATAATAATATTTAAACCCTTTTCATAAATAAGAATCAACACCAGATTCGCAAGAACGATTACTAGGTGTAATTACATATTATATCTTAATGTGCATTTAGCAGCTTTATCAGCACTCAGTCAAAGTCGTGTGCTAATCCATTGTATGTAAATATGTTCGCACGGCTCTTGTTTGTCATTGTTTCAACTATAATAATAATTATAGTTATTATAATTAATTTTATCTCAAAACTTCTTTACTTGAAATATTATACTTATTATAATCCATTTTTATAAGAAAAAAACTTGTATTTTATTTTATTTTGTGGAAACAACAGGAGTAATAATGCTAATTAATTATTATGATTTTTTCGGTCTAACAAGATAAAACGTGATGCTGAGATTCGCCGTTTAACTCGTCAAGTCTTAGATTTGGAAGGGAAACGGAGTGTTTAACCCTCTCTCTACCCTGCTAAATGCGAGATACGGCGTGAAGCTAAAAAAACAAGTGATAAAACAAGTGAAATAGTACAATTGAGACATATTAATTAAAAAAATATTTGAATAAATGAATGAACGATTGAGAATGAGCATGCACCGGCCTCAAAGTTGGAAAAGTCACAAGAGTGGTCTAAATACTTTATAATATAGCATTTTTATCCGTACCAATAACACTTTTAATGAGTAATAAACTATTTATTATATTAATAGTGCATGGTGCGGCACCTACTGACTATTAAACACGATGGCCGTCAATTCAATTCCCACTCGAGGGAATTATACTGAATTATTTTCATTGTCTCTCTTTGAGAGAACAAAGCGCACCCGTTGACTTCCTCCACACAGGTCACAATCGAATTTGGGAGGAAATAAAGAACACAGTGTCTTGACACCTAAGATTTATTCTAAGTATGATTTAAATTGTTAATACATAGGTACCTAAAAACAACAAATCTTCATACAATCAAATCAAAACAAAACGCTATAAAATGTCATTCGCATAATTCTTTGAACATAAATAGATTCATATTTCTTGCGGTGTGTTCTGTGTTCCCATGCTTTCCTGCACAATGTCGGCGCGTTTCTCTTCTATTATTTACCTTATAATCTTATAGTTTCTTATGACAGGGCTATGTGTGTTAGAAGTCAGTATAAAAGCAAAGTGCTTGTTGCTGTCAGTCGGTTTTCCCTGGATTTCACTTCGGTTTTTATTAGTAACTCCAATCGTGGCTTCGCCCGCTCATTTACGCTAATACAATAAATTCAAATTCAAATTCATTGTTGTACATATCAATAAAAAGCTACCACCGGTTCGGAAGGCAGTTCTGCTGAGAAGAGCCGGCAAGAAACTCAACAGTTGCTCTTTTCAAAGTCAATGGTATATTTTACTATTACATTAGCTGGCAGCTATTCTGCCTGACATTCAATAGACATTATTTCCATACATGTTTATCCTCTAAATATTTTTGAACAGTGTAATAAGCTTTACTTGTTTCACCTCACCTCAGACCTCAGATTTAATGTCACTTAAACTGTAAGCGACATCTCTGAGTACGAACAAATTAATGAGATAACTTAAGTTAGACGAACGTTCATTATCTAGAAGACGAAGCCACGTACAAATGAAGCCGCGATATACGACGATAACATCTAAGACAATTAATTATTGCTATAGGGCCATCAACCCGTGCGTCATTTCGCGCTTCGCCGGCGACCAGGCATGCCTTGTATACCTACGAGTATGTGTTGTTGATACGACGACGTCTGTATATGAACTAGCTGTCGTGATTCTGCTTGATTATAAACAAACACTTTGTTAGTTTCACCCTGTATCCCGCACTTGGTAGAGTAGGCAGAGGAAACCTGAGGGACTAGTGTTAAGACACTCCGTTTCCCACTTTCTGCCGACTTCTGGAGGCATTGCGTGATGAGTGGCAGAACTCAACGCTGTACGTTTGCCTCGACATCAGAGCGAAGAAATAGAAATATAAACGTAAATAAATATTTCACTTCCTCAAGTGGGGATCGAATTCATAACCGTCGCGTTAGAGTCACACCCTTGCCGCTGCGCCACTACAGCCTCGAAAACTTAATAAAATAATTTAAATAAATCAATGACCGTACAACGTAATATAAATATAATGATAAGATATTTTTTAGCGTAATAGAATAAGGCATAGTGACATGCCATAATTGGTAATCTATAGAGCCTACATGCATATTTATGAACGAATTACTATGCCTATAGGCAGTGTCTACATACAAGCTCGATAATCCTGTTTCATTTGTGATGTGTTAAAAAAGAAAATGTGCAGAAGGCTCACCCTTTTCTCCGTAAAGCATGATGGGCAGAGGGAACATAGTGACAGACACTTCGTTCCTCACTCTCAACTACAAAATTTAGTTTTTTACAAAACCTTTACAGTAAGGGAGTTATCGGGGCAATAACTCTTAACATTAAAATATATTTTCTCAGTATCTATTGGAGATATCTTTATGAAATTTAACCGACACGTCTATAAGCTTTTTTTAAGGTGACACCGACGATATAAATATCCGTAGACCCCAAAAATAAATATTACTAGTAGCTTATATATGTGTGTTTATTATGACATAGCACTTACTTAGGTACCTCAAGTAGGCATTTTAGTACAATGTAAATAATAGTAAATAATCATTTCTCAGAATATCTTACCGGACATAGGTAGGTTTAAACCACTGGTTTTATTGTTAAGGTGTGCCATTTGTTAGCGTCTATATATTTATATTCTAGAAAAGGATCATAAATTCAACACTCGTATAATAACATAGTTTTCTTTGTACATTTAAAGAGTTAGAGTCAAAAACCTTATAATTTACGCCTTGGTATATTATACCAACTAATTGGGGCCAATCGTGGCGTAGGGGCATGATTTGATTCTCATTGGAGGAAATGAAAGATTTTAATATTTTATATTTTCATTTGCTTTTTTTCACTGACAATGAGGCAACGCGCGGCGTTAAGCTTCGCCGTTCAACACGCAAAGCCTCAAGAATTTGACGAAAAATGCGAAACGTTGAGTTACGCGGTAATGGAGTGTCTTTCACTAGGTTCCTTTTGCTTGTCGCGCTACAGCCCCTAGCTAAAAAATAAGAATATTATTTCTTCTTTGAATGATATGAATTCGATTCCCACTCAGTCGCTAGGCAGCAAAACCAATACTAATCTAAAGTCGAAGTCAGGGCGTATCAATAGTCCTAATCAATAATTATAACTTACAAATTAGGTTTTTCATTAACAACGCGACGCGACGGGTAATTCTTCAATATATCATTAACTCATTTATTATGCATCGCCCAGTTACCGTAAAAGGGCAGCACTTAACCCGCGTCAAGGAACGGCGTAGGCTACGATTTTGGACTGAACGCGTATCTTAGTTTTGGTATTAATTTTAATATATGTACATACATATGGATATTATTATTATATATTACTTGAGTATATAGGCATTGAAATTATTTTGTCTTAATGCATTATTTATTAGGTACTATTTAGGTTCACACTGTGTTTCAGGACAGAGGGAACCTTGAAACCTAGCGTTGAGAAACTCCGTTCCCATCAAGAAAAAGTGCCGTTCCCTATTTTTCACCGAATTCTCAAGCAAGCCTTTACGCCGTTACTGCCTCGTTACCAGAGCGGGGAAATATTAAATCAGCCACAACGGTCGCGTTTACAGACACACGCATGTGCTCCTGAGCCACAACGGCTTTTGTTTAGTCCAGGTTAATGATATAATGAAAATTTCTATTTAGAAATAAGTCTTTACTCTGTCAGAAGCGTTACGATACAACTTTTGGTATTGTAACGCTTGGGACAGAGTCTATATACGATGATAGTGGGTTAGATACCCACTCGAGGGTATGTAAATTGACAGAAAATGGTGACAGTGTCTCGGCATTAATTTCTTTCTGCCTAACAGGGTAGGTATTATGCGGAAAACAGTATGAAACTGTAAATAACTAAAATCCTGGTAGTTAATTCCACTACCCATACCTACACTTTAATTGAACCACGTAGCCATGATATACAAACATTTCTATAACAAAATGCATCAGTTACTCCAGATCTATGTTAGCCACTGAGCCGTATAACGCGTTCTCAACAATACCTACCATGCATACACACATGCCACAATATTTGCATTTGTTTGCGAATATCTCGGAACTTCCAACATAACTCATGCCCAGTAAACGCAGTCAATGGAAAATTCTTATTAACTGGAACATTCTTTGTTATTTATGTATGTATTTAGAAGATTTATTAATTTGAGATGGTATCATGTCGCAGTTGGTATGTATATTACCTACTAATTGTGGTACATACTATTAGTATATTACATACTATTATTTAGACAATGTATAAAAATTTAAACGTAGCGGGATTTGACTAACCTAACTGTGGAATAACACTATCCAAAAAAGGTTAAAATAATTGAGTTAATTTTACATTTGTATTCACGACAATGTAGTGTGTAGTATAGTGACCTACTTAATTTTAAATAGCATGTTAGGACACTCTGTTCCCCTTTTTCCGACCGATTCTTGAGTATTGTGTGTTGAGTGGCAGAATTTGACCTCGTCCTTTAACTACAAAAGTAAGGAAGGGTTAAAATAATTTCAATACAAACTTTTTCCCGAGTGGAAATCAGGACCACAACCACCGTCTTTACAATCAGGTGCTGCCCCACTTTGACTTATCTAGTGCGTGCAGGTGAAGCCGGAAAAGGAAGTAACTGACCTAACTCTTAACTCCTGTTTCCACCGTGAAAAAGAAATGAACGTTAAAGGTTTACTTTTACGAGCTCAACGTACGCCTGAATGGGCCCGCCACCCTCTCGGTAGGAAACAAAGGGAAAAGAAAGGAAAATATAGATAATCTCTCTAATTAAATACAATCAGGTTCTATCATGAATAACAGTCAATTGAGGTAAACATACACACAAGTAAAAAATCAATTCCCAATATCGATTAATCGATTTTAAATAAAACTTTAATGTTTCTTTGTCCATTCCCATATAAGGTTAGAAGCCGTGATTTTTAACGAGGGTCTCAATCGCTTATTTAATTGACACTAATAAATTACCTGCTTAGGGGTTTAATAAGAAGTACAATGCACTTCTTCGTGCTTGCCAATTTTGGAGCCGTAAAGAATCTCCAAATTCAACATTGTGACTCAATTGAAATGGGTTCACTTCCCTATCCCCTTTTCCTATTACTTTTCCTTCGTTTGTTTAGAACCAGTGCTAGTTTAAGACATAACTACTCGTTACTACTCGTGGGGATAGAATATTTAATATTTTCCTTTGCCCGCTCTGGTATCAAGGCGGCGTCACACACTACAGTTTCTTAACACTAGCTTTCCAGGTTCTCTCTACATACCCTGCTATGTGCGGGTTTTAGCGTAAAGCTGAATAAAATAAAATAAATAAGGTGAAGATTGATATAAAATATATCTATAATATAACTATTATCTTATTCCAATCCCACTCTAAGTACCATCTAATTGGATAAGGTGTAGTTGTGTATTGCCCCAACATAATACTTGCCCCAATATCTAATGATTAATGAAGGTATCATTTAAAACATAGAAAATAGGGTGTTGAATACCACTACCAGTATACCGGTGTTGTAAGTTGTGTCAGTTAATTTAAAGAGTACATTATTTGGTTTGTATACAGTATAAGTGTTACATTTAGAGAGTAGTTGATTGTAACTTCACAAATATTAAAAGACTTGAATATTATGAAGCAAAACGGCACTATTGTATATAGTTACATATTATGCTGTCCGTATTCATTTCCCAACTGGGATATGGGAATTACTGGTTTTTTTTCGCTTCACGCTGTATACAGCAGAGTAGGTAGAACAAAGCTAGTGTTAAAACATTCTGTTTTTCACTATTTTCGAGATATTGCATGTGGAGAGGCGGAACTAAAAGCCGCGGTTCTCTTAGCTACCAGAAGGAGAAAATCAATATACTAAATAGTTGCTGTGCTATTGCTCCTCCATAGCCTCTTACTGTTACATAGCGATCTCTTTATAATACAACATGCAAAATTCAATTCAATGGCTGTGTTACCTACGAATGATATCATCTAGAATATTAATAATAGGTTTCATCAAAACACTTGTTTTACCATTTTAGTTTAAAAATGACGTCTGTGTCTAGATATTTATGAATTATACGAAATGTCTAGGTTAATAAATGACTAGGTAAGCTGTTTATTATTCTGATCAATGGCTGCCCACATTCGCCCACAGCTGGTCTAGGGTTTCCCACGCCAACGTAAAGTTTTTGTAATAATATAAGTACCTACTTCTTACTAAAGATTGTTATTAATAAGTATCATTTTGTAACGAATCACTAAGATAAACACATTGGCTACTTTCGTCCGAGGCTTCAATTTCCAATCTTTATTTTTTTTCGTTTATTTCGCTCTGATAACATGACAAATTATTGAGTTTCACCTCGCACCAAGGAATGTCTAGAAAACTAAAGAAAACTAAAATATCTTAACCCTAGTACCTTCTCCCTATCCCGCGATAGTAAGTCACTGAGTGAAGGTAAGATCCGCTTTTTCACTAAGAATAATTATTTACTTACAAAGTGGGTAAGTTTAGGTACTTACCAAGTGAATACATATTTAATTATATAGATACTTCTATACTAAGATTATAAAGCTGAATAGTTTGTTTGGCTCATCGCGCCAATCTCAGGAAGTATTAGTTCGAATTATTATTTTTTATTGTTAGAAATTGGGACACTTAGACGCAATAGAAAAATGTATATAAATATACAAATTTTAGTTATTTGATGTCAAGTGTTCGAGTCCAGCCGCAAGCACAAGCTAATGGTATTTGTTTATATAAAGTTACACATCTTTCCAAGAAACTAATTAGATACGCTTATAAGAATTGACGTTCAAACAATGTTATTATCTTCACAATTATTCATCGTTATAAATTGGATTTTACATATTAAGGTCGGAACAAATGTATCTTTTATAAAGTTTTCAATATCATTTGAAAGGTATGTTTGCTGGGCAAGGGCATTTCTTATTTAAAAATTGAGAGTTAACTGTCAACTGACAATTTCCTGTTTTATTAACTGACTAGCGGATCCGGACGCGGCTACGCCTGCTTGAAATATAAGAATATAATTTGTATAGAAATATAATTTCAATTTAGATGAAATGCTAAAAGTGACTATTATATTTATTTTCATAAGGATGAATATCAAAATGACGCGGTAACGAACGCTGTCGCGTAGCGACGACGGTTGTTATTAACATGGCAGAATAAATTGCATGTCAAATTAGAAAGTATTTTAATTTATTAGTATATATGTGTAATGTAATGTTATATAGCCTATAGCACTTCTGAAGAATGCAGCTTTCATACAAAACAAAAACAATGTAAATCGGACCAGTAGATCCAGAGATCTTAGCGTTCAAACAAACAAACAAACAAACAAACTCTTCCGCTTTATTATATTAGTATAGATAAGTTCCTACGCTACCCTCACTTCACCTGGCTATTAAAAGATACAATTTATAAGACATGTGGGAGTACGTCTAACTTTAAAGTTTAAAAATTTAAACATTAACCAAACTTTAAAGTTTCTATTGTCACGTTGTATCTCACATATAGTCACTCCGTTCCCATTAAAACACTCCCGTTCCCCACCATCCGCCAAATTCTGGTCTTGTGTCCTTACGCCACAACTGGCCTAAATATATCTACCTACAAATTAACTTGTATAACATAAGAATTACTAAACAGGAAGCCGCGACACGACACGTGCAATGCCAATCTGGCGAACGTCTTATATCGCCGCTGATAGCCGCCGACAGTGACGGACGATACCACATGCCTTGAACTGCGACCCCCAGACGAGTTTATATTTAGTATTATATATACCTTATTATAATTTTATTGTTGTTACGTGACTTTTATTTATATTGAACACGGCGTAGAGTTCCACATTAGGTTCCCTTTGTCTGACCTGCTATATGTGTACTTCCCTACTTTCCATCTTTTTTTGGAGACATCGAGTTTTGAGTAATAATATTAATTCTCTTATTTTATTATTTTAGTATGTTCACACAATTATTATTGTAAATATATACATTAATTTCGTACCTTATATATTAAATAAAGATTCTTTGTACGAATAATTCTTTGAAATAAAATAAAAATAGACTTTTTGCTTAAAATACCTTATAAAAATCAACATACAATGATCTCATACAAAAACAATTATTTATGAATATCTGGAAATAGGTGATAAAGTCATGTTAATTATAACAGCTACGCATCGTTAAATCTTGAATATCAAACGAGGTAAGAAAAAAAATGATCTTAGTCACATCGTAGGTAACTATAAAGTTACTTTTGCATGTCCAATATAATATAAGTAAAAATATTTTTCCATTTCCGTAGGAATTTCGGAAAATCCGTTTCTAGTGCTCCCTTACAGTATCCAAGCCACATACTTGTCAGGTTTTAGTCCAATACTGCCTAATATACAAAAAGAACATTTTTAAGGGAAACTTTTTTCCAAAGTTCAAATTAACCTCACAAAAACAATTATCGCCTCCTAATTTATAAGTGCCAAGACTAATTAATAAATAAAAAATTAAATATGTATTGCATTTATATATGATTATTACCTCATACTAAAAATATCGATATTTTAAAATATCGATGAAACCCCTATATAAAAAGACATTTTAATTTTTACTCTAAAACCTGTTCAAGAAAATGACACCCACTATGATGAGTTAACATAACTTAGTGGGTACATAGGATAAATGAATCGTGAAATTAACAAGGAGCTAATTATAGCGCTGACAGATGTTGATATAGAGTTGGAAAAAATATGTTTAAAAAAGATCAAGCCAGCTAAGTTGTAGTCTATACTAATATAATAAAGCGGAAGAGTTTGTTTGTTTGTTTGAACGCTAAGATCTCTGGATCTACTGGATCGATTTACTTTGTTTTTGTTTTGTATGAAAGCTGCATTCTTCAGAAGTGCTATAGGCTATACAACATTACATTACACATATGTACTAATAAATTAAAATACTTTCTAATTTGACATGCAATTTATTCTGCCATGTTAATAACAACCGTCGTCGCTGCGCGACCGCGTTCGTTACCGCGTCATTTTGATATTCATCCTTATGAAAATAAATATAATAGTCACTTTTAGCATTTCATCTAAATTGGAATTATATTTCTATAGAAATTATATTCTTATATTTCAAGCAGGCGTAGCCGCGTCCGGGTCCGCTAGTTGTAGATAAAATCACTATAATATATCTAACTGTAACACCGCGGCACAGCGTCTGACTGAATTACGACGGTTGTTGGTTCGATTCCCACTCGGAATTGAACTATTTTCGTTTCCTCGCTCTGGCAGGCAGACCAAGCCCGAAGAGTTTTGTCACTCAGTACGCTATGTCTCAAAAAATTAAGCGAAAAATAAGTAACGAAGAGTCCCAACACTAGGTTCCCTCTGCCTACTCTAATGTATGTTTTCGGGATACACCGTAAAGCTTAAACACAGACATACATATTTATGATTGGAAATAAAATTATTTTTAAGGTAATTAGTATGTGAGAAGGATTTTGACAAACAAAAAAGGTAATGCCAATATGCGTCCCTCGTGGAATAAATTGCTGGCAGATAGCGATGGCTGACCACTCAGATAGAGCAGGGTTGTCAAAAAAATACAGACTAAATATTTTTTAAAATATTTTAATATATCATGTGGTATGTATATACGGTAATCATAGGCTTAATTTAAAAATGAATAATATTAAACACTTTTTGGTTTTTTTCTAATTATCGACGATCAATTTGTGTAATCTATCAACCACCGATGGATTTATTAGAAACCATTTCATTCGAAAATCTTTCCAATTGAATCAAAAAAGCAACTGTAAGTATATTTACCCCAATACTTAAGAGTTTATTTTCGTTGTTACAATTTATTTTAATACAATACTTATATATACGTGTTCGTTAAAGAGCTTTTCTTTACTAGCAACCCTATAGTAAAGCACGTCAAGCTACTTCCTTACCGGGAGACAGGAAACGACGAAAGCTCGGACTCATATATGACTATCAATATAAATATACTGTTATTATTGACCAGTAAAAAGTACGAGGTGGTATGCTGTTTGCTTCCGGTCACTTAATGACTATAAAATAAGGTTAAGACATCGTACCAAAGTTGGCATTAGTATTACTGAACGTGATGGTTGTAAATTCGAATTCCAGGTGGAAAATAATGTTTACATTTTAGTTGTCTTTAAAAGGTATTAGGATTTCTTTTTCGTCCTCATTGAAATTTTTGGAAGTTAAGTGCTAATGTTCCCCTACGCTCCCCAATGAATGTATTTACTTTCATGGCAAATTGCAGGTTTCTATGCGGTCACTTGGCCTCTTGTGATGATTTCATAAAGACCCGTTAGCTAAACAGTCATTTTCTTGACAACATTATATAAATATGTAACATAAATTTTGATAACAAAAAAGAACCATTTTATTTTAACACTTATTTTTTTTTATGAAAATTCATACTTTACGCTTACGTAGAGAAACCTAATGTCAAGACACATCGTTAACTACGAACCACACAATTTTCGAGACTGCTTTTCAAGATATATTTGATACATAAAAGGGTATTTTAAAATACATACTGGATCTAGTTTTCAAACAATAAATCTATGTTCACATGTAAAAATACCATAAAAGCAACATTAACGACTCCAATTATTATTCTCACAACATGTGTTCATTTTCATCGCTTCCTGTCCTTAGGGAGCAGTGGGAGTAGCGTTCGAAGTTCACAGACATAAAGATAACCATTAGAAACTAATAAAAGTACATTTAAAATCCTAATTAGAAAGGAACACAAAGGAAAAACTAACTTAACATCGTTGCAGGAGGAATAACTTTGTTAAATTCAAATTCAAATAATTTTATTAAAAATAAAAAATGAATCCTTAATTTTTTGAACATCAAACAATTTACCACCAGCTTACTAAAGTTACTGCCTCAGACCCGAGAAGAACCGGCGCAATAAGCTCAACATGACTTATTTTAAAATCTCTTTAATTCAAATTAACATTCATAAATTAGTTTTACATTCTTGTGAATGTACCTTTGAAATAGATTGAATCTTGACATTAGGTTTACTCTACCTTTCCTGCTATAATGCAGTAAGAATATAAATAAGTCTGTAGTAGTTTTTAGCTATAAAAATTGTAGAATATTCGAAGCGCATTTCAAGACAATCCTCGATCAAAAAAAATTAAAAAAATTATTACAATTTTAACTCACCTGCTCAATGATAAGTATATTGGTAGAGTGGCCATTGTGTTTTGTTATCTGTAAAGAAACATATTTTTTATTCTCTAAGTACCTCTTTTTACCCTCCTTGTGTAAACTAATTACATACAAATAAAATCTTACTTTTAAATAAATTAAAAGGCTCTAACAATTTATAAACGAAAATTAATAAAAAAATGTATGTATGTATATAGGCATTATCTTTGAAACAACAAATCAAAAGTTCAAATATTAGGTTTATCCAAAAGACAAAATACTATAAAAAATCAACAATCAATTTCAATGAGGAAGCCATTTTGACCGGAAGAGATAAACCAGAGACAATGGAAGTGTTCGATAAGCTTTATCTATTGTTTTTTAGTAAATCACAATAGCTAAGTTTTTAAAATTTGACTATTGAAAATTCTTTGTACGCAAGTTGTTTTTTTATTTAAAAGTCAAATAACGATAAACTTTGTTTCGATGGTACAGTTGCGTGTACCTACAATTTGTCCTATACAAGTTGTAGGTGCGATTCTCGCTGATGGGGGATTATCATAAAAAATTGTGCTATGCGTATCATAGCTTAATAGCTTATTAAGCTATGATACGCATAGCACAATTTTCACAATTTAGCACGCTGTATCCTGCGTTAAACAGAGTGTATGCACAGATTTTTTTTTATTTTATTTTCAAATGAAAAGCATTTTATTTTCCAAGCTTCGCCCAATTATTGCGACATTGCGTTGAGGTGGCAGTTCTCGGCGCACTTTGTCCTGCTAATAGAGCGATGAAATAAAAATTATTAATTCCCCCGAGTAGAAATCGAACCCACAATTGTCGCGTTACGGTCGGCCATTCATAATATAGACGGCCATATAAAAAGGTTATAATAAAATTACTTTATAGTAAAAATGTATGTTTATAGAAATAATCCTTCCAAAATCGCATTCAAATTCGCACTTTTTTTAATAAGCTTTCGTTTTATCGTATTCGCCCTTCCACTAAGCTTTAATTTTCGCTATAAAATAAATTAATATTATATTACTTCACAAAGAAAACAAAATGTAATGTGCAAAAAACGCCCAAGGCCCCCTTAATACCCCATACATTTCTTGTAAATAGGGTGTTTTTAGAGGGGCACATAATCGATATAGGGTGCGGAATCAATTTCATCCCCGCATCCCTTATTTGCACTTTTCTACCCTTCGATCTCGAGTTAATTACTTAGATGTATTTTGGTGGGTACAACTGCAGTCACCGATAAGCACTATGATTGTACACATATTCGTATTTACACAGTGTTTTGCATGATAGTGATAAAGAATCTACTACATCACTTTTAATTAGCTTCACGCTGTATCCCGCACTCAGCAGGGGAGGCAAAGACCAACCTAGTGTTGAGACACTCCGTTCCACATTTTCCGTTGAATTGTATTTTGAGTAACGGAACGCAACTCCTCGTTTTGCTTCAACACTAGAGCCTCACTCCACTACTATAAAATGTATTCTGTTTAAATCTAATATAAGTAGAGTACTACATTCAATCGGTTCGTATAAAAGTGGAGCAAGATTTCGTAGCAATTTTGTGGAATAAAATAAAATAAGTTGTAACTTTTTTATTTGTACAGTGATTAAAATATAACAAGCACTCAATGTCAATAGAAGTTTGACAAAGTACACTAGTGAAAACTGAAATATTTTGTTAATTATATAACAAGAATTAACTATTAACAAGAAGTTATCACACAGTCAGGCAATGAAGAGATAGCGTAGCGGCATACCAACATGATAATATCTTCCGCGCTTATCAATTGTAAATATAAAAGCTTGCGAGTTTTTTTTTATTTTAACTATTAAAATTATTTAAAAAGTATTATTTAAAAAGTTTTAAATTATTATTTAGGTATTTTCTAAATAATATGTAGTTAGTGAAATATTTATTGCAAAATATTTAGCTTATTTAAGTTTCATTTTTGAGCAAAAACTTGAAGATTTTACCTCTTCTTCCTTATTTTTGTGCTAGAGATTTTTAGAAAATAATATGAGTAAACATACTGTTAAAATTTTTAACTTGCTTTTAAACTCTTTTACTTAACAAAGTACCTACATTATGAATGTGTCTATATGAAATTATATTATATATATATATAATTTCATATAGGCACATTCATTATGTCATTAAACATTGTATTTTAATAAACAAATTAAAATAAATATAAAAAGTAACACTTACAGAAACATAAATAAATCCAAATTAATAAAAATCCCTTATCACTATTCAGATATCACACTATCACATCACACATCACTCAGGTCGTTGACACAAAATAAAAAAAACACAAAGAATCCACCTTCCCGCGCTTTTTTACGTCAACCTCGCAATACGTCACTCAATTATCTGTGGACTAAAATGTCGTCACTCAAAGCGCGTCTGTTTTGTTATAGTTGAAGTTATTTTTACTAACTTTGCATGGGGTTTGTAATTTAGGGTATGAAGTGCTATGGTCGCGCATGCGTGAAATGAATGAATGGAAGGCAACGATGGATATAGAAATTTTGCGTGTGGTAATTTTGCGTTAAAGAAATAAAATACATTTAGTTATGCTGAGTTGTAAAATTATCTATATATATAAAAGGACTTGTCCTCACTGACTGAGGTAAGACGCACGCACAGCCGTAACCGCTGTGCGTAGAAACGTTAAATTTGGAGAAAAGTTTACTTTCGTAATCTGGACATCCACTAAGAAGGGATTTTGAAAAATTTTAACCCTAAAGGGGTGAAATAGGGGTTCAAAGTTTGTATGGAAAAAAAATTAAAACGGCACCGATTTTTGTAAAATTTGAAATTTAGATTTTTAAAAGTATTTAATTGAACATATGTTTCATGGTTTTCTAGAATTCACCCCCTAAGGGTGCAAATAAGGGGTTGAAAGTTTGTATGGAAAAATCTTTAAATCGCCACCTATTTTTATAAAATTTGAAATTTAGACTTAAAAATATTTCATTGAACACATGTTTCATGGGTTATTAGATTTCACCCTTAAATACGCAAGCGAAGCTGCGCGCGTCCGCTAGTATTTTATAAACTTTAAGTGTTTTTTCTTTTATATTATTTCTTTTTCTTAATAACGATCTCTAGATTTTTTACATTGTATTATGCTAATAATCTTTTTCTACGTTTAATATAATTAAATTATTTATAATCCTGTATTTTCACTTTAGAAATAAATAAATTAGCATTAATTAAAGAAATGCAACGATAAATCTAGAAAACAATTCAAATATACTATAAGCTGAGATTCATTATTTATATAACTAAAAAAACATAAAAAGATCACAGGCTGTTTAACTTAAGTGAACTTATTCGAACGAAGATAGTTTTTGTGGAAGTCAGTCTCAGTGGTCACAGGAACCGCGCTTAGTTGAGCGTGGCGTACAGTCGTAGTACACCCTTACTAAACCATTAATGCATATTCATAAGTTGAACTCAAATAACAATAGTGTTAAGTAATCGAGCTAGTTATATAATATAATCAATATAGTCTTGGTTAATCAATTAGCATATTGTGTAAGGCAACGTGCTATAGAAAACTTACAACAGCACTCAGAGACGTAAATTAAAGTTCTTTTTTCACATTTTATAAAGTTTCTATACGCTAACTTAGCGAAAAGTCAATTCATTCACACCAATTCAATGAGCGGTATCCCACATATTATGGATATGCAGAGGAAACCCGATGTTCAGACACTCCGTTCCTCATTTTCCCCAATTTTGTAACATTACGTGTTAAATAGCGAAACTCAACTTATATGTGATAAGTATATACCATGAAAAGAAAGGTGTTTTCTTGAATAACTTTAATAGGTATAATAATTAACTTTTTTAATCCAACACATAATTATTAAAACTGTTCAATATAAACAATGAATATTTCTAAGGGGAATGTATAAAGGCGTAGCAAAGAATCCTCGATCTTACATTGGAAAGGCAGTATGTACACATGCAGACTTAGGTCTTGTGATACTACTACGTACAGAAGGGAGAAATATAAATAAGTGGCCCCCTGTAGGAATCGAATACCTGATAGTCAAGTTGCGAGTCAGGCGCCACCGCCGCAGTGCCGCTGCCCTACGATGGCCCCATATCTTTTTCTTACATAATTTTAACAGCTTGCATTATCTGAAGACAATCATTATACATTACTTATATGGCCAGTAAATAACTTTGTTACTAAAATGTCTATATAAAGTTAACGAACAATAAATGTCGTTTTGATATATAACTTTCTAAGTCGTAAATCTTGATAGTAAAATATTCCTTATAGTTATAGCTGGTGTTATTTGAGTTTTTAGGTTATAAGTAAGTATGACAAGAAAAGGTGATTTTGACATAGCGCAGTGATTGTGAGCGTAAATACAACGTAAAAAAAGTAGTGGATAGTTCGATTCCCACTTGGGGGAATAAATATTTTTCATTCCTTCAATCTTAAGAGACAAGATTAAGCGCGACGTTAAGTTACGTCAATAAGCAAGCAATGTGTCAAAAATTGTGCTATATGCCGATCCTATACCAAGTGATACGTAAGTATTATAGCATGTGGTCTTCTGGGCTATAAATTGTATGACCTTAAACTCGAATAATTTTCTAGTTATCTCTGAAGCGTTCCAATATTGACTGGCCTGGCTCCATCATCACACCAGCCATCCAAGCTACACTTAGTATAACTGCCAACTTTTATGAGGATACAATGGTTAATGGTTCAAATTCTTAGATTTTATTACATAGTTCGTTACAATTCGACTTCATAAAAACTAATATTGTAACAAAGTATTTGGCTATTATATTCCATGTACTAAGTGGTTTTTGCATCTACTTGGTTTTAGATTCATACACAAAAAAAAAATTAACTTCTTTTTTTGAATAGCGAAACTCCATTGCCACCCTTTCAAAAAGCGCGTAGATTTAAAAATATCAAATAAATCATTTATTTTACTTACCTATATACATTCTTACTGTACCTATCGTTCTTATAACATAGTAAAGAATCTAATATAGAGCTAAAAAATATATGATACGGAACCCCGGGCACGTGCGGTGACCGCGTCGCACGAGCCAAGACGATTACTTCTTCATAGTACAATTTCTATGGCAATTGACCTTTATTAATGCACCTAAGGGTGCACTTATATAGTTTTTACTACTCACAACTGATTTTAATAAATATTAATAATTTATAGCAAGAAAGGAATTATCATTCCAATTATTGTTTGCCCATTGATCTGATGGACAAAAGAATATTTTAATGTGCGGCGTTGGGTTATGCCAGCATGAACCGATTCTAAAATGATATAAAAGTGATATAAAAAAACCGACCAAGTACAAGTCAAGAAGTGTTCCGTATTAATCTATAAAAGCGAACAAGAAAATTTCGTTAATGGTATGGGAGCCTCCTTAAATATTTATTCTATTCAGCTTTTTAGGAGGTACTTGTGGCAACAGAAATACCTCTGATAAAATTTCACTTGTCTGTCAAAACGGACAAACAGACAAACTCTTGACAAAATTTCAATAAACGAAATGAAATTATAAAACTTCATAGAGGCTGAGCATATAAAATTTAAAACAGCGTACAATGACTTTTGACCTCGAACATCGGAAGCTTTAGGCGGAACGATCCTTTTAATTTTAATAGAAAAACTCACGTTATAAGAAATAATGAATACGGAAGCGTTTCAAAGAAATGTAATAAATAATTATGTATTTACAAAATACAGATAATTTATTTAATTTATTATGTAAATATTAATGCATAAAGTATAATTTAGAAAATCATTATTTCTAGCTCCAGTATTTAACCCTTAATCAAATATTGGGAAATTATTTCCCACATGCCACTACTGTAATTTTTTTGTTTTATTTCGTCTTTGGCAACTCTAATCAGTACCAACCTTAGGGAAAAATAATCGTACAGAATTTTTTAATTTTATTTATTTGCAACATTTTGTCTTAAGGCGCAAACTGTCATTGTATGTCAATGTCAAAAACACAGTTTGAAATATTTTGTGAAAAAAACCGGTTCAAACGGAAGATTTAAAAGTTTTTGAAGAAAAAAATCTGGTAAGTGCATAAACACAATAATATTGTAAACTAGACTTGTTTTCTGAATGTTTCTTACGGTTTTTGGGCTCGCAGCATTGATATTTGTTGTATTTTTCTTAGGTTTTATTATGTGGGAAATTATTTCCCATTGTTTGTTCCTGCATTTGAAAAATACCAATTTCTATATATACAATAAATAATTTGTCTGTTGCACTATATAAGTACCTAAACAGGTATGGTTACTTATAATTTTATCTAACTTACACAAAATTGTCAGCGAGTAACTCATATATGGAGCTTTGTCGAGAGTTATGACTGCGTTTGTGTGATTTCTCACTTGATTTTTATAACTATTATATTTTAGAACTATTTGTACTGCTCAGACTACCAAGTTAGTTTAGACTTCCTTTTATTTGTTTTAGCTATTTAAATATGGACGCTAAAAAGTTACAAAAAGTTCTACCAAAGAAAAAATTGGAGGAGGTGGTGCAAAATTTAGACAACTTGTCTGATTTATCAGCCTCAGATTCTGAAGATGACTCATGCTATGTCAATAGCATTCATTCTCCATCCGATACTTACCTCAATCAGCTTGACGATAACCTAATTGAACAACGTCTTGAATATATCTTCGGCTTCGAATCGAATGAAGATAAACAAGAAACGCCTACTATACAGGCCCAACAGATTTCAACAGATGCCTTACTGACAGCCTTAGGAGAAACATCTCATATCACAAACTCGCCAACAACAGACTGTGTTCCGCTTGGAGTAGCTTTGTGTGCTAAAAATTGCTTCAAAACCTTTCACACTGTTCCACCTCAATAATATTATTTTTCTTAGTAATTAAGTTTCAGTTTATATTAAAACTATATATCATTCCTAACGTTGTTGTTTCATTTTATAACTTTATTCACTCATATTACAGTATTTTTTCAATTTTATTATATAAGACAAAAAAGAAACAAGTAAAGTAGGAGCAACTTACATGTATAGAACTTGTAGTAAAAATATATCAAAAGTTGAGAGCTATTCCGGATAATGGGAAATAATTTCCCACTTGATTATATTTTGCTTTGAAATACCGGATACTGGGAAATAATTTCCCACTGCAAAACCCCCATTTCCCCCCTTTTTATAAAAAAAAGGAGTTGTTTTTCGAAATCTACGGCACCCACTTACCTAAAAGCCGTGACCAGATTTCAAATTACTCGAAAAATAAAGTTTGTTTGATTAAGGGTTAATATGAAATAACATTTAAGATAGCAATTAATTAGTTATATATTTATTGTAAGAAAGATTCAGATTTATTGTAAGGAAGATCCATGGGCGATCTTAATATGGGGATATTTCCAGTGAGGGCCTTGACTTAGCTTTGAATTGATCTTTTCATTTTTTTCCTTCAATAGATTCCTTTTTAATTTTTTCTTTGTATTAATTCCGGGATGACCGCCAGAGTTTTTTTAGATAACCCTCGGACCCGCCATTCCTACACCCTCGATTAGCACTCAAATAAGCATTTATTTGGGTCGATCTCGAATACACTCTCGATCTAAACAGTGGCAAATTTTTGGAGGATCTAGAAAAATGGAAAAATATTACTTATGTTAAAAAAAGCTCATTATTATTTATTTTATATAAACTCTATCAAGACATTAAATTTTCAGATATATTTAAAAGTTTATACAATATTAGTTATACGTTATTTGTTTCATGATTATGTTATCTTTTTCTTTTTGTATGGCAGTTCTATTAAATAATATAATGTAAATGTGAACTTCAATTCAAAACTATTGTATAAAAATACTGTCACACGTTAAAAAAATATTATTTCTTTATTTATTCATTATTTTGTTTATTTTTTCTTTTATTATGTTCTTAGAGAGAATCTAGTTTCAAATATTTGTTTTTTCCTTGCCATTGACTATAATATTAATAAAATAGGCATATGTTAACAACAGATTTTTATCTATATGTACAGTAGCTTTATAGAAAACTAACCTTCAGTCAAATCATCATTATAATATAACAAAAGATCTGGAATATAGAAGTTCTCGGGCAACGCGACATCATTGAAAATCTCCCTTTCATCTTTAACGCCGTTTTGTTCTAAAGTCTTGTTGTAGTCTAGGCCTTTTCCAAGATATCTCCAAGTATAAGAGTTCATATGACAGTTATGGGGTAGGTAACGCATCATAATTTGGTAAATCGTTTCTTCAGAACAAACTTCTAGGGTTACACTGGAACCTATTAAAACGCGTTAGTTGTGGATTCGGTCTCCACTCGTGGAAGTGACTTATTTAAATTATGAAATAAAAAGATCTCAGCTCTGGTAGACAGCGCACATTACCGAGTTTCGATTTTCGATGCACAACAAGCAACAAAAAAATATTAACTTTAATAAAAAAATCAAATAATAATTTTTGAAATTTTAATAAAAACATTTAACCTGTCAATGTATTAGTGATTCTAATAGGCCTAGTTTTCTCAGTCACTTTCCCTACAATATTTGAATCGTCCAGCCACCAAGGCTTATCAAGCGGTCGCCATCGAGTCGATGGTACCACAGGTTGTTCATCACCGGGACCGTACCGGTAGTATGGAGTTTGACTTCCGGCTACTGGATGGATGTAGTGCAACCATTCATCTTGCTTGAACCAAGAACTTACGTCCTTACCGGCGTAGGCTAATATTGTCATGGCTAACTGTAGGTGAAAAACATTTTTTTTAAATAATAGAAGTTATTATTTCTGTTTCCGGGTTTTGTAAGAATATTAAAAACAAAATAAAGCATTACATTTGGAATTCGTTATTTTAAAATAAATTTCAATATCATCATAAAAAAATATAGTATTTCCATTTCTTTCTACCATTCATAACTAAAAAGGCACTAGAATAATTGAAGAAAAAATAAAATATGTATTTCACTTAAATGTATTATAAAAATTTCAAATATGCTCACTCGCTTTCTGTCGCAGTAGGAAAATCCATATTTAAAACAATTACATCTTTCAACACATTCGTTGCCACAAAACCAGTTATTTATGGGACAAGAACAACTCTTGAAGCATTTGCAAACTTTAAACTGTTGTTCTAACCAAGAAGTAAGATTTCGTACTACGCCGTTTAGTGATACCTATAATATAAATTATTGTAAGCATTTATCAAAAACAGTAAAACTTATATATTATAGAAAATTAGAGACATTCAACGTGTTGACATGTTACTCTCTTAGGTCCCAGGATAGGAAGAATTAAGAAAAATGTCATGTCCAACTGCAATTTATATTCCATTAAGGAATATATATTTTAATTTAGGTTTTAAAATATTATAAAGACTCGAATAATAAATATACTAAAAATATTTTATTAAGTGACATCTACATACATTTCAAACATATTTTAAAGTAAAAAAAAATCAGGAGGCTTAGTATTAAACGCAATCGTTGGTCTTTAGAACAAATATCTCAGGCTAATATAAATGTTTATATAAAAATTACCCAGCAATCATTTGCTTTATTGTGCACAGAAACTTCTGCCGGTGTGTACCATTCTTGTTTCGTGTAAATCATTATGACAAAAAGTAGACTTAATATATCCTAAAATTTCAAAATTAGCGCTCATCAAAAAATACCCTAAAATGTCAATAGTCAATTATTATACTTGTTCACGTCACGCAGATTAAAAAAAATACCATAACTAATTCATGCTAATAATGCATCAGGCGCGTCATACATAATTTTCTTAAAACAGATTTTTTATTAAAATGCATTATTTTTTAGATCAATAATAGCGTATTTCGATTTAAATTAATAGCGAAATGGGTAGTTACAAACTAATTACAACAATATTTTTTGTTGCTGTCATCGTGTGTACCAATGAATTCACAAATCAAACGCCATAAAAAACCTGTTTAATAATCTCAAATTATTTTTTTATCTACGTATATAATATTTATATAGATAAAAAATCTATGTAGAAAAATATTTTTATTGTCATAACATAAATAAAATTGGGGAAAAATAAAAAATTCACAAGTAAATAATAATCATATTTGAAATTGAATTTTTTATAATATTAAAATTAGTGTCAAGACGGCTGATGGGGCGCTTGAGATAAATGCTTCACAATGTCTACCCAGTCCCAGCCGCGAGGCTTCTCCCCCGCTCGACCTATCTCCGCTCTGTCCCACGCTCGTCTCTTTTGTGCTTTGCTTAATTGTTCTTTTTTCTCTGGTTTTTTCGTTGTTTCAGTCTGAAATATCATTGGTAGTTATTTATAATGACTAATTAGGGACTATAATAAATATGTTTCTAATATTTATATATTTATATGCATAAAACAAATTGAAAAATATAATAGCATTAATGAAAAATAATTCTGTTATAATTTCTTATCCATTAGGCTAAACTTTATCTGACAACATATCTGATATTTTAAAATAAATTTTCAAATAGATCAGTATTAACTATTATTTTTAAATTAAATATGACTAACCAAATAAATTAGTACAAATCTAGAGAAAGAGTACTAGAAAAAACATCAAACAAAATGTTGACATTTCCATCTAAAGAAAAAATATTTAACACTGAATAGGGACGAATACGTATAATGTATAAACATGCATAAATACGCCCTTGACTAGTATTTGTGTCTAAAACTATCTAAGTCTAAGAGCGTTGATTTTTTTATACCTTAAGTCTATATTCTACATGCATGTATAGCACAGCAGACAGTGTGAACATCGTGTCAAGACTCTCCATTCTGCATTTGCCGCCAGAATCAAGATATTGCGTATTTAGTGGCGTAACTCAATGCCACACTTTGTATTACCAGAGTAAAAAAGGAAAATATGTCATTCCCCTGAGTAGGAATTGTACCCACAACCATTATATTTACAATCATATGTTATGTTTATTTCTAAGGGGGTAGCTACATATAAATATACTTTTTTATTTTTTTTAGCTTTAAGCTGTTTCCCACACATAGCAGGGTAGACCGAGTGAACCTAGTGCTAAAACACTCCGTTCCCATTAGGACACCTCTGTTCCCGACTTCCCGCCGAATTCTGAAGGCATAGCTTGTGGTGTAGGGAAACTCAAGGCCGCATTTTGGCTCGTTACCAGAGCAAGGTTCCAAGATTCTCTTTGCCTACCCCGCTTTGTGCAGAATTAAAATATGTATGTAGTTTACCTGTTCAGTAATAGCAATCTTCTCAACTCTAGCAACAACTGCTTCTTCTGTTTGTTCGGCTAATATCTCAGAAACTCTCTCTTTAAGGCATTCGAATAATGTATATGTCATTGCACACCCCACCCATTGTTCAGCTTCTGCATTAACTATGGATAATATTTTCTCCTTTACCGCAGGTAATCTGGAAATGGTATAATAAATATATTTTTGTAATATATGTATGTTAGCAATATATATTCGCATTCGTAATTGCGGAATTTCCACATCGATTTTAAGCATTTTTTCTCATTTGTGATATTACATGTAAAGATGTAAGATCACATGTGTGGATTTGAAATCACATGTTTGTAGGTGTGATCACCATGTGTGGATTTGAAATCACATGTTTGCACACAGCAGGGTAGGCAGAGAGAACCTCTTGTTAAGACACTCCGTTCCCCCACTTCCTGCCGAATTCTGGAGGCATTGCGTGTTGAGCCTCTTTTTTTTCTTCATTGCAAGAAGAGGGAAATTCAGCAACAGCGCTTTCTTTTCTCTTATAAAATGTGTGAGCAGAGTCTAGAAGTGGGCAGCAACCTCTTTTACTGTAGAATATATATGTCTGTTAGACTGATCACAAAATGAACCATCCAATGACAAGAAAGAAAAAAATCAACAGATAATATGTCAGTCTTCTGATATTCAGGAATCTTTTTAATTTCTAGGAGGTAGCAAAAATAAATTTCTCCGCAAATTTATGTCGCTTTCCAACACACAGTTTTTTTTTTACTTTAAACTATATCCTGCACATAGTAGGGCAGGCATATTAATATTATCCATCGAATAATATAGTTTGATAAGTTTCATTAACTTATTAGAGATCCACCTGTACCACTTAAATTTACTATTATTTTGTAGGCAAACTATACAAATTCTGCACATAAATTGTAGACATAATATAATTTTATTCTAATGTATAAGTTTGATCTAAATCTATTCAGTAAACATCTATCCATCCTCACAAACTTTCACAAGTATAATTATAATTAGGATTTTCATTTTCATGTTCTGGTAGACAAAGAGAAAAAAGTTGAGTTTTGTCAGTCATCATGTATTTTTAATAATAAAATAAATACTTACAAACTCTGATTGTAGAATATTTCAAGATTAATATTAGGTTTCTCAGTAGGATAAGTGGGTCCCCATACTATTTCTAATATGAATGACTTGTCTCCATCTTCATACTGTAATTGTAATAAATTGGTGGATTAATTAAAAAATATATACATATAACACAATTAATATATTTAAATTTGTAATAATATTTTATTTTGCTTATTTTATTTTGAAAAAAATCTAAATAAATTAAAATTGTTAAAAAAAGCCAATGGTAAAACATGTTTAGACTGACAATGCAAATGCAGCTTTGCCTGCTTAAACTTATTGTGATAATATAGTCAATATAAATTGTAGCTTGTGTGTATATGTCTGTTGTATAAACAATATTACTGAAACATTCTATCAATATTTGTTTAGTAGTTTATGTGTGAAATTACAACAAATACAAACTTTCCATCTTTCCATGCTCACAAACTTTCCCATTTATTATATATATATAGATAAATAGAAGTGAAATTTAAATAATTTAGTTTTGAGAATATTATAATTTCAATTTGAAATTGGGTTTTTTAAAGCCATCATGGCACAACAATAAAATGTTATTATGTTTTCTACATAAAATGTTTATGAAATATAATAAAATACGATACCTCTTGCCACATCATCATTATTATGAATAATCGTTGTTGCAGAGATTTATAAAAACTCTTTACAGAGATGGAAACAATATAATATGAATCTCAATGAAGCATGATAAAATCAAAATCATTAGTCTTTCTAATGAAAGGGACATTTTATTAAATTTCTGAAAATCAAGATATTTGAACTATATCTAACTATGCTACATTCAAATGTAAAAATATTTTTAAACATTATTGATACTTAAAATTTTGACAATATTAGTCATAAAATACTTACTTTATAATGATAAGTTGTTGCATTCACTTGTTTAAAATTCTCGTCGCCTTCATATATAGATTTGAGAACTTCTATTTCTTCTGCTTGTTGCTCTGCATCATCAGACATTTTCAGTATATATAGTGAGATCCTGTAATTATATTAAATATACATTTTATATGAAGATTGTGTTTCTTACTTAACCTCAAAATGATTGTTTAGTAAAAACTATAAAATAAAATTAAAGAATTATAACATAATATATAGTAAAAATTTACTAATGGTTTCATAATAAAAAAAAAAGTTTGTATATGAATTTCTAATAAACGCGCTATGATAAATTAAATATAATACATAATCACTCACCGTTTCAGTCAATAAACTATATTTAAGAATATTAATACATTCAGCACCGTGTTTCTAGTTTGTCGAAAATAAATATCAGTGTAAAATATTGCTGTTAAAAAAAACAATTAAATGATTTCTTTTCTTTGACTCAATAACCCATGATAGCTAAAAGCTATAACTAAATTGTCAGTAAGTAAAACAGCTGGAAAATGTCTTGTTGACATAAAAATATGATGCATGTAGAAAAAATATTAACAATTGAAAATTTAAGTTTACTAGCTTATTGAAGTTTAATAATTGAACTGTTTATTAATATAATGATAAATACAGGAGCAATTATGTTATCTCCGTTTTGTTGAAATATACTTTTAGAAAAATAATCATAACCATAATTTATTGGTAAAAACAATAATAAGTCAAGCAATACACAGAAAAAACATACAAGTAATTTTCATTGCACAGTATAATATAACAATATTTATATTAATTTAATTATACCTATAATTATTAAGAAACGTTTTAGTTATTTGGCGGGATTATATGGCAACAAAATAATTTATTGTCAACTTACTGAAGTGTACTTTCCAAAAGACGTTATTAGAAACTTTGAATTTCGCGAGCTATCGTTTGCTTTGTAAAATAAAGAAAAAAGACAACTTTCAATTATAACTGTATAAATTACTTACATACATTAAATTCTTACACGTGATTGTAAAGAAAATCGATCTCCTATCGCCGAGAGATCAGCTTGTGCTTGTTCTTCAAAAACACCAGCTGATATCTTTAAGCCTACAATACCCATGAATCGGCCTCTACACGACAATTATAAAAATAACGATTAAGAAAATATGGCAAAACCTGACTTGATGAGCAAAAATGATAATAAGAAAATATGGGCAAAAACTGACTTCGAATTAGGACCTGCACTCGGTAAGGGAAAATTTGGCAATGTGTACTTAGCTAGGGAGAAAGAATCGCACTATGTGGTAGCATTAAAAGTGTTATTTAAAAATCAAATATTAGATTCTGAATTAGAGTATCAAGTGAGACGCGAGGTTGAAATTCAGTGCAGGTTAAGACACCCTAACATTCTACGCATGTATGGTTACTTTCATGACGAGAAAAGGATATATTTAATACTAGAGTACGCTAAGCACGGTGCTCTATATAAACTACTTAAGGAACGCGGGCGATTCGACGAGAAAACAGCCGCTATCTACATGCGCGATCTAACAAAAGCTCTACTATACTGTCACGCTAAGAAAATAATTCATCGAGATATTAAACCTGAAAACTTGTTACTTGGTCACAATTATGAATTAAAAATAGCAGATTTTGGTTGGTCTGTGCATTCACCGTCATCACGACGAATGACTCTTTGTGGTACATTAGATTATTTATCTCCAGAGATGATTGAAGGAAAACCTCATAACTATGCTATTGATATATGGAGCTTGGGAGTACTGTGCTACGAATTACTTGTAGGCCTGCCACCCTTTGATGCAAAAGATTCACAACAAACATATAGGAAAATTAGATATGTAATACTAAAATATCCAGATTTTGTTTCTGAGAAGGCAAAAGACTTGATGGGAAAGCTCTTAGTTGTAAATCCAGAACAAAGATTGCCATTAGCAAATGTATTATGTCATCCTTGGATTATTGAGAATGCTCCAGAAGATGTACCTCCACCTATTTTTAATGCTGAAAAATGATTTAGGTTTCATTTGTATGTGTTTCTTTTATTTATGTTATTTTCTATCTATTTTTTCTGTCAAGGGTTTCTTTGATTTATGTTATTTCTATCTATTTTTTCTGTCATGTGTTTCTTTGATTTATGTTATTTCTATCTATTTTTTGAATTATGGAATTTGAATTATTTTAATTATTATTATTTAATTATGGTAGCAATTTATGCAAAGAAATCAAATTAATTAATGTTTATTTTATAAATCATGATATACAAACGTCACAAAATGTATGAATTATTTCATTATGATTATGTATTTATTTGTAATAGAGGTTTTAAATTTATAAAGTAAATGCTGAAATAATTAGACTTCTTAAAATTTATTTAAGTGCAATGGAATGTCACTAATCCTATTGAAAAGCAGAAGGTGCCAAATAACAATAACTTTAGTATGATTTTAAGTTATTAGTATTAAAATGCTATTTAAGATGTATGTTGTGAAAATTGTAGTCTTTGTTTAAAAATATATTTTTTCTAATGTTCTTAAGATTTATATGTAAAATGATTTTCACTAAATGAATATTTGTATGATCTGGGAAATAAAACATTTTAATTCTTTTTTAATGACATTTAGATGTTTCAATCTATGGAATTACTGGACTTGTGATATTTTGCAGTATATTAAAACTGTAATATTAGGACTTGTGTTCAATAATGTGCTATTAAAAAAAATATCACAACTAACTATAGTTAACCAAGACTAGATACTTAAATTTTGTAGACTGTAAATAATCAATAAATATTTTATTCTTACTAAGTCTTTTTATTTTTATTCTTATAATATATATCTAAGGCGTATTTATCAAAATTTGGATCTTTCATTACTATGTAGTGCCAGTGTAGCCATTCTCCGAAGAGGCAAAATAAGCTTATTGTATAGCCTATAGCAAGTGCAATGAAAGCACAATAAAGTTTTTTCAAGTTTATCAGAGCTTTGACCTCCTCTTCTGTAGTGTCCATAGATCTAATTCTATACATTGCGTCGTTCAACCATTTTTCAACTAAACCAACCTCAACTATTCTCCTTATATAAACATCAGCTAGCGGCTTTAAGGGCGAATTCTTATGAAAACCGATAGAAATAGGTATATTTACAACGCAATCTGTCATTATGTGTAAATTTCTTTCATTTGAATTGTAACTAAAACTTGCATTTATTGTAGAATTATTAAAATTCATATCATTTTTACGTTTCACACTTAAATATTTCAAGTAATCTGAGCTATCATAATATGCGAAGACGCCTTTCGCAACTTTGCGTGCAGCTTCATCCGGGTCGTTGACTTCCACAAACATTTTCGCTATATCCTGCCCTATTTCATCCAAGGACTGTTGAAAAAATACTTTAGTTTCTTCACCCCAGCCTCCACACGCTATTTTACTATCGACTAGCTCTTTTAACGTATTAATAGTGACTCTAGGAGCTGGGTTGGCTAAAATGGCTGTCATACTAGCTCTGTAAGAGACCACTAGAAGTATGCAGTACAGCCAGTACCACCCGGTCAATAGCCGTATCGACCAGCCAGTAGGTAGCTTGGGTAAGGATACGACAAGTAACATTCCATACGTATACAGTATACTGTTAGTTATTTCGCCAAATAAATATAAGCCGACTGGTTTTGCATCTGGAAAGTAAATATTGATTTAGTTTGTTCCTGTGTTGATTTTAAGTGTTAAGGTGAGGTTATTGTAGTGTGAGCCTTAATGTAGTAATGTTTCTTTTAAAGCAATGCATCAATTATATTATATTTCGACAGGTAGGACATAGTACCTAATATTTAAAGAATTTACTAACTACCCTACATAACTTTTATCCGCAACTAGAAACAATATTTTTTTTTATTATACGGTATTTTTATACTGTTTCATAGATTTTAATCTTAAATGATGTAGCAAGATCTTGTTTTGTTTATGTAATAAAAAACATACCGTAATGTATTTTTTGTTTCTTAACATGAACGCTGTCCGCTCTATAATCTAAAAGATTAATGTAATACATGGCGAGCCCATAAAATATGGACCCAGTCACGAATAGCACCATCAATACAGCTATCCACATATATAGGCTGAAAATTATATGTAGATATATAAGGATAAATTATTCTTTTATTATTGCTATAAAATAAGTAGGTATAATAATATATAATAGTTATATTTGGGTTTCGTTGGACAATTGCTAAAATGCTATTAATGGGTTTTTTTTGAGATTTTGAAAGTGTTATTCCAAACTTAGGAAAGTAAAATACCTTTTTAGTAAACATAACAAAAAATTACGTAGCGGAATTTGAAACCGCGCCTTATATTAAATTCTGCTACTTTCATGATTTTATATATTATCTAATAAAGTATTTAACATTACAGTTATGTAAAGACAACAAATAGAACAGCACTAATATCTAAATACCTACGTGAAAGGCAAAATCAATGTTTTCCAAGAATTATCACTCAACGCTTCCGGTGTCAGGAAAGTCCAACACTGTGTTGTGTAAGGGATACTTAAATCTGTCAGTTCCAAATGATTAGGCGTGTATTGCAAGTTGCCTAACGCCATATCTGCTTTACCGTGGACCATCTCACCAAGGAGACCGGAGTAGGAGCCGTTGCTGAGTTTTTGACCCCATTTGAATTTATCAGGGTCGATAGATTGATACAATTTGGGTTGGAATCTCATTTTCTGGGCTAGTGTGTTGAGGATCTGGATATTGTCACGAAAATGTATCAATGAAGTTTATTGTAAAACAGAACACTACAGTATATAGAACTTATGCCCGCCCATGCGTGTCGATTTTTATTTATAAAAAATATTTTTTTTGTGGCAAAAACGCCAGAATTATTTCTAAACATATTAAGAACTATAGAACTCAGATCTCATATGAAGTAACCCTGTTTTATGTTTGACTTACTAAACATAGATCTGCTTGATTAACAGATATACAAGATATATGTTCATATAAAATCACTAATTGGAGATCATGATTTTAAACTCGAGCCAACAAAATTATAAAGTATTTATGATTGCTGTTGCAATAAAAAATCCTGCTATACCTAGTAATAATTTTAATATATCTAAATCTCAATAATTCTTAAGGTAGTAGATCAGTGAAACCTTATAACGTCAAAAAGAATGTCCTTTCTTGGTCCTTCGAACCTTTCTTCAACTCACCTCAATCTCAACACCCCCCACTTTGTTACTAGACTTCATAATAACAACAGATGGCAAATGATCAAAATACACTACATTCAACAATTCCCCATTAAGATCACCAGTTTTATCAGCAAACAGATCTCTTCCATAGTGTAATTTCCCATTCTTCCAAATATCTACGCGTCGCGATATAAAAATTCCTTTAATTGGATTTGGGAAAGGTACTGTTGAAAGTTCGAACCAAGCTTCGCTTTTAGATGAAACTTTTCTATGGTATTTAATAAAAACAACGTTAACTATACGTTTCCAAATGAAATGTAGATTACTGTGAAATAGTCTTACGTCGTGAAGCATTATGTATTTAGCTCTGGTGTCTAGAACACGATATCTGAAATAAAATAAATTAATAATTTGTTGGACTCGCCCACCGAAAGTTCCGGATCAATTTCAGGACCGTAAGTCAACGGCTTGCGTAAACACTCGTTCTAAGAGACCGTAGATTTGAACATTTGATATTAATTTCAGCTTGATATCTCCACGCAATCTCAAATAGTCTTGACATATTGACGAACAAACAACAAAGTGAACATATAAGACTGGTTTTTTAAAGCAAATATCTAAAATATAGCTAAAATACTAATGTATAAAATATTACCTGTCACCAAATTTCAGAAGTCTAGTCAACTGCAAGCCATTCGCCATCAATATAGCATATACGTTACACCCATCGTTCCTCGCTTGTCGCAACGGTTCTAATGTGTTGTAATTCGGAGATAATAAGTCTTCGTAGTCCTCTACTACAATCTAAAGATATCGAAATAAATTGGCTTTTAATAATTAATAAATTTAAAAAAACTTTTAAAAATTTAACGCCACTCAACACAAAATGCCTTCAGAGTTCACTGGAAAGTGGGGATGGAAATGTTTTAATATATATATAGTGTCTTAACACTAGTTTGCCAGAGTCCCTCTGTCTACACTGCTATGTGGGATACAGCGTGAACTTAAAAAAATACTTACCATAATGTACGGAACGTCCAAAGTACGTATAAACAAAGCTCCTTCAAATACATTCAAATATACATCATCGCATATAATCGTTAAACATGTAACCGCATCGTTTCTGGCCAAGCCGTTTAATATATCTATGAGAAGGATTTCCAAGTCCTTGTGAACTTGTAAATCTTCAACTATAGCGCCTACATCGCCTTTGACCGTAGAAGATCTGATAACAATTAATTCATATGTTAAATATATCACAAGTTTCGTTTTGCTGAAATCTACTTAGGACTTGTATTAAATCTATCGAAGTAAGAATCTTCGAAATCGGTCAACCCTGCCTGCTCTCAACACCACATAAATGTATAAATATAACTGACTAGCGGACGCTCGCAGCTTCGCTTGCGTATTCTAATAACCCATGAAACATGTGTTTAATGAAATATTTTTAAGAGTCTAAATTTCAAATTTTATAAAAATCGGTGGCGATTTAAATATTTTTCCATACAAACTTTGAACCCCTTATTTGCACCCTTAGGGGGTGAATTCTAGGAAACCATGAAACATGTGTTTAATTATATACGTTTAAGAGTCTGAATTTCAAATTTTATAAAAATCGGTGCCGATTAAATTTTTTTTCCATACAAACTTTGAACCCCTATTTCACCCCTTTAGGGTTAAAATTTTTCAAAATCCCTTCTTAGTGGATGTCCAGATTACGAAAGTAAACTTTTGTCTAAATTCCACGTTTCTACGCACAGCGGTTACGGCTGTGCGTGCGTCTTACCTCAGTCAGTGAGGACAAGTCCTTTTATATATATAAGTAGATAAGTAGATAATAAATAATGACCACATTACCCTTCTTTACGTTGTGCAGTCGGGTAGTAAGATGATGTGATCATTTTTTTAAAATTAAAATACATTATTGCATAATCATAAAAAGAAAACTAAAATGGATTTAAAGAAAAGCAAAACTTTTATTTTTTATTATTAAATAACGCTAGTTCATTCTACATATTTTATGTGCAATAAAAAAACATTAATATAAAAGAAAGGCTTACAATACAATTGTTATAAGTATAACTAAAGCTCCTGCCATTTCGAACCAAGTTTAACAACACCAGAGTAAAACGAAAGACTAATAGACATTTAAGGGTGAATGATTGACATTGCTTATTTAGTATGTAAATTGACTATTTTCTTTTAAAGATGCTTGAAAATAAAATATTAATTAAAAACAACTTTTCTATTCAAAAGGTCAGTTATTCTATCCAGACCCTAGATTTTTTTCCATGGTGTATTGTATTTTACAAACCAAGTCTTTTAATTTCAGTAGATGGGTTGTGCAAAATTTTGTTGTCCGCCATTTTGGATTAACAACAATATTGATTATATGTAATTTCACTGTCATCAGAATTGAACTCGTATTCCAAACTTCGGCTCAATCGGATACTGGGAAGCGGGTGGGTCAACTTGAGCTTGCAACATTTTACTCAATTAACACGTTATGTTAAATAAAAGCTTGTTAATACAAAAGGAAGCTCCAAGCTTTCGTGACTCGACTTTTATTATTTTACCTGAAAACATAGTACCTCTAGTATACTGAAAATAGAAGACAAACAAAAAATAATTACAATTGTCTTAATTGTCATGTTCAATTATTATGTCAGTCATTGGTTGAATTTGAGTTATATTATCATAAAGTCACTTTCCCCACGAAGTCCATCTTATCATGAGACAATTTAAAAAAATCTCTTAAATTACAATAAAAATGCAGAAATACATGTATAAAATTCAAATAAATTCAATAACACAATAATCAAGTACAACTGTATCTTATAGGTTAACAAATGTATAAATTATATATTTTTTGCAGATTATGATCTATTTAACTTATAAAAATTAAAATTGTTATTGTTTTTAACATATAAGTAAGGGCAAGTTTGTCTTGTAGCAATATTGTAATCTTTAGCAGTTTATTTTAATTGTTTTGCAGAAATACTATTTGTGTAAATATAATTAAAACAAATGTATATAAGCAATAAAGAAAATGTAAGGTGTTTATTAGTTTTATTTCTGCATTCATTTTTTATTATTGTACCATAAATTAGTCAGACTCTTTCAAAATAATTTGGAAGTATTATTACATAATTTAAATAATATTACTTCCAAATGATTTTGAAAGACTCATATTTCTGGCTTTTGAATAAAAATCGATTTAAAGCCAAATTTTAAATTTCCCGCAAATTGTGTTTTGTTGGCACCTCAAGACATGGCAGCAGCATCGTTTTGTCACCCATTTTTTTTAGTATGAAGTGAAGGTGAACATTCTTTGAGTAAATGGTATGGATGGTATGGTTCTTGAAATCTGGCGCTCCGAGCGTGCCAGCTTTGAGTAAATGTGTAACTGTGAACAAAATTGTCAGTAAGAAAACAGCTGGAAAATGTCTTGTTGACATAAAAATATGATGCCAGTAGAAAAATTGATTGAAACAATTGAAAATTTAAGTTTACTAGCTTATTGAAGTTTAATAATTGAACTGTTTATTAATATATTGAAAAAATTACTAATAACAGGAGTAATTATGTTATCTTTGTTTTGTTGAAATATACTTTTAGAAAAATAAGCATAACCATAATTTATTGGTAAAAACAATTACAAGTCAAGCAAGTCACAGAAAAAACATACAAGTAATTTTCATTGCACAGTATAATATAACAATATTTATATTAATAAAATTATACCTATAATTATTAAGAATTGTTTAAGTTATTTGGCGGGGTTATATGGCAACAAAATAATTTATTGTCAACTTACTGAAGTGTAATTTCCAAAAGACGTTATTCCAAACAATTTGAATTTCGCGAGCTATCGTTTGCTTTGTAAAATAAAGAAAAAAGACAACTTTCAATTATAACTGTGTAAAATACGTTACGATGAATAAACCTAAATGTGATTGTAAAGAAAATCGACCTCCTATCGCCGGGAGATCAGCTTGTGCTTGTTCTTCAAAAACACCAGCTGATAGCTTTAAGGTGCCTACGATACCCATGAATCGGCCTCTACACAACAATCATAAAAATAACGATAAGAAACAATGGGCACTAACTGACTTCGATTTAGGACGTCCACTCGGTAAGGGAAAATTTGGCAATGTGTACTTAGCTAGAGAGAAAGAATCGCACTATGTGGTAGCATTAAAAGTGTTATTTAAAAATCAAATATTAGATTCTGAAATAGAGCATCAAGTAAGACGCGAGGTTGAAATTCAGTGCAGGTTAAGACACCCTAACATTCTACGCATGTATGGTTACTTTCATGACGAGAAAAGGATATATTTAATACTAGAGTACGCTAAGCACGGTGCTCTATATAAACTACTTAAGGAACGCGGGCGATTCGACGAAAAAACAGCCGCTATCTACATGCGCGATCTAACAAAAGCTCTACTATACTGTCACTCTAAGAAAGTAATTCATCGAGATATTAAACCTGAAAACTTGTTAATTGGTCACAATTATGAATTAAAAATAGCAGATTTTGGTTGGTCTGTGCATTCACCGTCGTCACGACGAATGACTCTCTGTGGTACATTAGATTATTTATCTCCAGAGATGATTGAAGGAAAACCTCATAACTATGCTATTGATATATGGAGCTTGGGAGTACTGTGCTACGAATTACTTGTAGGCCTGCCACCCTTTGATGCAAAAGATTCACAACAAACATATAGGAAAATTAGATATGTAATACTAAAATATCCAGATTTTGTTTCTGAGAAGGCAAAAGACTTGATGGGAAAGCTCTTAGTTGTAAACCCAGAACAAAGATTGCCATTAGCAAATGTATTACGTCATCCTTGGATTATTGAGAATGCTCCGGAAGGTGTACCTCCACCTATTTTTAATGCTGAAAAATGATTTAGGTTTCATTTGTATGTGTTTCTTTTATTTATATTATTTCTATCTATTTTTTCTGTCATGTGTTTCTTGGATTTATGTTATTTCTATCTATTTTTTGAATTATGGAATTGGAATTATTTGAATTATTATTATTTAATTATGGTAGCAATTTATGAAAGAAATCAAATTAATTAATGTTTATTTTATAAATAATCATTCATTTCTTACTTCATTCTTTACTAACTAAAGCATTTCATAAAAAGGAAAGATATACAGGTTTTCTTACAACTTTAATATGATTGTAAATTATTATAGTATTAAATTGCTATTTAATATTAAAATAATCCTTAATAGATGTATGTTGTGAAAATTGTAGTCTTTGTTTAAAAATATATTTTTTCTAATGTTCTTAAGATTTATATGTAAAATGATTTTCACTAAATGAATATTTGTATGATCTGGGAAATAAAACATTTTAATTCTTTTTTAATGACATTTAGATGTTTCAATCTATGGAATTACTGGACTTGTGATATTTTGCAGTATATTAAAACTGCAATATTAGGACTTGCGTTCAATTATGTGCTATTAAAAAAAATATCACAACTAACTATAGTTAACCAAGACTAGATACTTAAATTTTGTAGACTGTAAATAATCAATAAATATTTTATTCTTACTAAGTCTTTTTATTTTTATTCTTATAATATATATCTAAGGCATATTTATCAAAATTTGGATCTTTCATTACTATGTAGTGCCAGTGTAGCCATTCTCCGAAGAGGCAAAATAAGCTTATTGTATAGCCTATAGCAAGTGCAATGAAAGCACAATAAAGTTTTTTCAAGTTTATCAGAGCTTTGACCTCCTCTTCTGTAGTGTCCATAGATCTAATTCTATACATTGCGTTGTTCAACCATTTTTCAACTAAACCAACCTCGACGATTCTCCTTATGTAAACATCAGCTAGCGGCTTTAAGGGCGAATTCTTATGAAAACCGATAGAAATAGCAAATATATTATAAATAGGTATATTTACAACGCAATCTGTCATTATGTGTAAATTTCTTTCATTTGAATTGTAACTAAAACTTGCATTTATTGTACTATTATAAATTTAAAAATCTCATAAATTACAATAAAAATGCAGAAATCAATGTATAAAAATATATTTATAAAAACCATTGTAAATATAAAATTATCACCATTCACCTTAATCATTACTTTTACAAATTTTCTCGTACCATCACCAAATAACATACATAAAGATCTCAAATATATTTGAATTATCAAATATTTAAAGCTATACAATTATATATAAGTGTATATAAAATTGGAAGTTTTTGAAACGTTTTCTCTATCACATTTTTTTACCCACCTCACCTCACGTGCATCCCACAAGAGCAGGGTAGGGAGAGGCATTTCAATATTGTATTTCGGCAAACTTTCCTTAACATTTAGTGTTTGTTTTATTTCAATCGGTACATTAATAAAAAAAGATATGCCATTTAAAAAAAATATACGACAAAATTGCTATAAAATAACTTACTTATTAAAGCTTTACTTTTAGCAAAATGCAGATTAGTAAAATAATAATTATGTAGCTTAAGCGGGTGAAGACGCGAGCGGGTCATTAGTATAGAATACAATCGAATATTTAATAATACATACTTAAGAAAAAATGACGCTCTAAATGCACGTTAACACAGCAATGTGTACGTCGCTACTCCCTTTACACATAAGTGTATGTATCGTGAAACTTATGATAATGTGTGATAAAACATGTTTATTTTATTAATTTTATGTATTATTTTAAAATAGACTAATATTCTGTACTCCGTCTCTATCTTCGTTCGCATAATTTTCGTAAAAAGGGGTCAAAGTTAGGGGAATTGTGCTCAAGATGGCATACTATGATAAGATGACACACTACCAATATTGATGAAACTATTAGCGCTAAGTGCGATCTTGTGACGTTTTAGAGAGTGTCTGTAGATGCAGCTAGTGCTTAAATTCAGTATGGCTGAAAGTGAATGCAGATGGGGAAGTAATTCATGTTTTCGTTATTTTCAATTGCAACAAATTTTTCTTTCGCTTTTGCTTGATGGTGAAAAGACATGTAAGATAAAGATTTTCTATTTGAATTAGTTATAAATGTAAAATAGGATTATTATATGACACAACTAACGCTAAAAGCGCATCCTAACCTATAACTTTTGTCAGAATGGTTAAAATTAAATTCATATATCTATTGGGTAAGATGACATACAAAACGTGAGTATAAGATGGCATACTATCTTACCCTTATAAATAGAATCAATGTATTTTTTATGCTTTACCTACAAAATGCCTGGCAATTACAAACGAATATATATTGGTCACAAGAAGACATGGATAAGGCTGCTAGAGCAAGGGCATTCAATAGCCGCAAGTGACGAAGCTTATTTCCCTTTTGGAAAAGGAAGTGACTGATAACGGAATCCAACCTCATAAAATTTGCAACATGTATGAATCTGGCCTTAATAATGTTTAAAAGCCCCCAGCAAAGAAGAAACTATTTATTTGTGAACTATGCTCGACAAATAATGATGGCGTTTTTATGCCACATACTAAGTATGTCATTTTACCCTGTAGATATGTCGTCTTACACTGGTCGACCTAAGTGCGATTTTTGTTTGTTTTTATGATGTTTGAAAGATGATTGTTCTGAAACTAAAATAATTTCGTAGATTATGAAATATATAATAGTATACGCAATATGCTGTTCTCAGATCACTTTATTTATTTGAAATATTTGTCTTCAAACAAAAAGTATGTCATCTTAAGCACAATTCCCCTACTGCTTCACGTATTAATATATAAATAATGTAACATAATATTAAATATACATTTTTTATACAAAATTTTCAAGATAAATAATCATTGGTACATAAATTGATTTTTTTTATTTATTAAATAAAGTATAAAACATTTGAAACATAATAATTTAACATAATTGTAAATATTAATAAATTAAAATTTAAAAAAAATATACACAATTATTTTTCTGTCAACTTTTTAAATTTTTACCGTCTATAATTTAGAAGGCACATAAGATTCCCAAAACACCACGTCTCGCCACCACTCGGGACGCACCATCGCTCCGGGGTACGTCATCACTTTGTTTTGTATATTCTTGTAGGCCTGTGGAATGAAATATTTTTATTTATTTTTCTTTAGTTTCACACTGCGCACATAGCGGTGTCGGCAAAGGAAACGTGGGAACCTCGTGTTAAGAAACATCCGTTCTTCACTGTCCTCTGAACACATTCAGTGTTTCATTTTGAGTGGCTTTACATCGTTTCCAGAGGAAGAAAATAGAAATGTTAAATCTCTTGGACTAGAAATTGAAACGCCAACCTCGCGTTCGCGTCCCGCTTACAGTTGACGCTTGAGTCACTGGACTATGATTGGCATCGAAAGTAATCATTAGTAAAATATTCATTGGGAAATAGTTCTGAGTTCAAATTGTTTTTGTTTCTAATTCTTTATTTCATCTAATATATGTCACTACTTTTATAGCTTAACGTCTTTTGTTAACAATTAATTTTATATTTTTTTTGTCACTTCTCAAATTAGAAACCCACACTCACCTCCCCATCAGCGGTCCCCAGTACTGAGTTCAAACAAAAGTCGGGCGGCGCTAGTGTGTCCGCTAACGATACGGCATTAGGCAATAATAACGAACATCTGTGAAGGATGCCTTCGCGAAGTATGAGACCTTGGTCTTTTGTGAAATAACCACCCTGGAACAAAATAATTGGTTATTTTTATTTTGGCTTCAAGCTGTATTCCTCATATAACAGGGTAGGTTTCCGTTTCCGAGACGGAATCGAACTCGCAACTGTCGCGTTTATAATCACACGCTGTACTATAACGCCACGCTGGCCTCAATAAATATGTTTAAAAAGGTAATTTTTTAAAAGAAGATGCTCAAAATATTGATTTTGATGGATGGATGGAGGTATTTAAAATAATAATTTAGTATAATTTATATAAAATATATTTTAATAACAAAAAAATTTCAAAAACTTTGTTTCAAATGAAAGTATATTTTCATATACTATTTAATAAATGATAACTTACAATATATAAAGTAGCCATATGTTTTTCTAAAAGGAATGCTCCAAATAAAGATACTAATTGCAATAAAACTTTTCTGCACTCTACATCTTCAAAGTTCTTCGCCGTGTTATAGAAATTATTCAAAATAAAGTTCTGAAAAAAAAATCGATCTTATACTACTATTCTAACACAAAATAAAAATAATCGATTAATAAAATACGAGTATAATATGGCCGATTTTTAAAATAAAATACAGGTCAAGGAAGTATCAATTTAAGTACACATTTCATTATTTTGTAATTAAGAAAAATTAATGCAGACTTTGTGCTATTTAATAAAAAGAAAGTAATTATTTACACTGCATTTTTAAATAAATCTTAATATGTTTACCTCTTGCCATGCATGCATTTAAAAAGATTCAGTCAAAATATTTAATCATGTTACAACTTTTCATAGTAAAGTATAACTAAATTAATTACTATTTAATGAACACTTCCAGGGCACTATACAGTAGTGTAAATGTAGGGATGGATATAGGACCCTAATTTAAAAGGTGTTAACCAAAACGCACTATTTGTAGTGACCTAACCTAGTGCTAGTATAATAGAATATTTTTGTATAATTAATCTGTCAATATTATAGTTACTATTGAAATAATTTAATAAAAAATGTAGGTATATATAAAACGATACCTCTCCATATATCACAGATAACATAACAGCATTATAAGATTGTGAATTATTCTTCGCTTGCCAATTACTTTTGCCTTCTTGTTTTAATTTGTTCACTTTTTCATATGTTACCTTCAAAATATATGCAGTTAGCCATTTATACATTTGAACAAGATCTGTAAATAAAAAATATATAATGAATATAAATATAATATTCGTGATCTAAAGTAACTATATAGCATTTTCCTCCTATGACAAAATACAAAGCGCGGCGTTGAGTTCCGCCACTCAGTACGCTATGTCAAAACGAAATTAAGTAAATTATTTTAAAAGTCATTATTTTGGGTTCCATTTCATTAATAAATGGCGCTAATGACAAATTTTGTAATATATCTTAGATATACAAACAGCGATCAGTGATAATTTTATTAAATGTACAGATGGATAAATTTTACTGTAATAATATCTACATAAATATACATATAAGGGACCCGAGCTTCACATTTTATCACGTTTATAGGGTAAGCAGAAAACGTAGAATTACTAGAATTTTAAAATATTGACTGGTTAATTAGTTGATATGCGGGATAAAGTCTGCACCTAACGCTTTATAACGTAGGGTAAAACGTGAAACTATGAAAAACAGTAGTACAAATAAAAAAAATACTTACTACCCGGCTCCATGATATTTTCCAAAGTCTTCCACTGACAACTATTCTTCAAATTCTCATCACAATTTTTCAAAAAATCTAAAGAACCTAACGGAGTATCTTTCTCCGTTACTTCGTGTCTTCTCGACCAAATTGTTAACAGCCAATTGCTTGTTTGTTGGAGAAGAAGGCTGTTTTCACCTTCGTATGTGCAATTTGCATCATTGTCGTTACGTAAATCTCCTATACCTGCCGCTAAAATGATATATTTTTATTTATGTTTTTTAGCTTCACTCTGTATCCCGCACATAGCAGGGAGAGGAACCTAGAAACATAGTGTTGAGACAATGCATTCTCTTTTTTTTGACATCTTTAAAGTGTTATTCCATACTTCAAAATACTTTTTTAAAAATGTATAAAACTTTGAACGTAGTGGGATTTGAACCCGCGCCACTTGAAAACCGCTCTGACCGCTAATTTATGGCTTAGTGGTCAGAGCGCTTGGAACTTAATTGAGATATCAGCGTTGGATGTGGAGATTTATTTATTTTTGTAGTACGATACCCATAACTCGGAATTAATATTCCGCATAGCTTTGCCCAATTGTTGTAAAAAGTTTTTTTTGCAAGAATGCCTTTTTTTGCCTGGCTTATAAAACTACTCGGTTAGTCTGTAAATCGATCAAAATTTTATGATTGACACAACTTAGTTCGAATATAAAGCCTCACCTTTCAAGTAACCATGTCCGCCACACGCCTCCCTACAATTTTGTATGGCGTCTCTCGCTAACCACCCGCAAAGGGGTTTGGCGGCGCACGAAAGCGCATGCACCTCCATGCCGCGAGCAGCTGAGTCCTCCACCACTGTGCCTGAAGGGCGAAAATAGGGAATTGAAATTCAATAATATTATTTACTAAAAACATTTGAAATAATAAAGCTTATGTAGCCATTTTTTTGTTCAATTATATTTTCTAGCTTATAATAAGAAGGATAAGCAGATCAAATCTAGTATAAAACACTCCGTTCCCCCCACACCACCTAATACTCAAGGCATTTTGTGCTAAGTTGCAGAAGTAATAGGCACGCTTTACCAGAGCCAGAAAACTAAAATGTCAATTAATTAATTTCCCCGAGTAAACGAATAAATAGATGCATAATAAAAAATATTCTATACATAATTCGGCGGAAAGTGAGGAGCGGAGTTTTGATAGGGATCGTCGAGGAGTGGGAGGGGGAGTGGGAGGAGGTAGGTAGTGTCTAACTATTACTTTTTACCATTCACCAATACCATTTCTTTTGCTTACCCTGCTACATGCGGTATACAGTGTGAAGCTAAAAAAAATCAAAACTGATGAGCGGCGTTGAGTTCCGACTCTCGACATGTAATGGCTCCAGAATTAGGCGGAAACTGAGGAACGTTAGTGTTTTAATGGGCACGGAGTGTCTTATCACTTTGTTCCCACATATACCTTAGCCTAAACTTACGAAGAAATTCTAAGAATATATTAATCGGTATTACCAATAGATACTTAGTGTATTTAAAAAAAACGCATTATATTTACCAGTTAAATTCTCAACAGATATGGTTATATGTAAAGCGCCGAACCAAGTGCAGAATATTCTTAATGCGTATGTCGCAGCCAAGTACGGGAAGAGACGGATTTGCTGAAAAACAATTAAGAGAACATTTTTAAAATATTTAGATTTTACCTACAGTAACATCGATGAGTCGTGGCCGCCCTGAAATTAGTATTTCTCTACTAACACGCATTGTTCTCTCGTTAAGAAATATTAAAAAGGAAGAAAAATTCGAGATTCAAATCTGAACAGCCATCTAAAGCAAAGTTCATAGCGATCTTAATACTAAGTTCCCCCTACCTGTGCTGTATGCGGGATACAGAACATCATACAAAATACAAAAATCATCACATCACATCAAAACATTTCAAAATCATCACCTGCTGTTGATATTCTATAACAGCTGTTTCTTCTGCCGCGTCGTCAGAAGCGAACTGTCGTCTCACACCTGAATATCTAATGGCTATTACTATTGCTTTTTGCAGGTAATTCGTTGATATAGATGTTATATGGACACGGCCGCCTGGAATATTAATAAAAAATAATTAAAGAATTAAAATTAATTATAATAATTAAATTTGTGGATTCGATTTGCACTCGAGAGAGTGAAATATTTAGTATTTTGTATTTTTTCGCTCTGGTAACGACGCGAATAGTGAGAAACGGAAGTGTCTTAATGGAGAACAGAGTGTCTTAACAGTAGGTGCCAGGGTGCCATCGGCTCGAAATGCAGTTCAGTGAGAGCCGGCAACAATCCTAACAGTTGCTCTTTTCAGTGACATTGAGTCATTAAGGCCCTTACTTATAAATCGCTCTCAAGTCTGAGATCGATCTATAGATGCATTTTTTTATTCATAGCTACATAATTTATGAATGAAAACGATTCATCTCAAGATTGATCTCGGGCCTAAGATTTTTTTTTGTTTGTAATGTATGTTTCACTCGAGGGTAGGCGTGAATAAGTAAACATCTGATTTTCGAGCTCTTCATTCATTATTGTATTTTATTATATTTACGAATATTTTAATGTGATTTATGTGCTTGTGAAGTAAATAAACCTGCCGCTGGTGTTATCCTACTATAAATTCCCTGTGAATTATTGTGTATTTTCTTTTAATAAGTCACGTTATACAATGGACGCACTCAAGGAGTCTATAACTGCTATGACTGAGATGTTTGACGCTAGAATGCACGAGTTCCAACAAGATTTGAACAAATCTGCTTCTCCAACCACAATTACATCGTTGGCAACTGATTTTAATCCGTTCAAAAAATTTATCCACACCGCACTGACTACGTTGCAAAAACAGGTGGAACTCTTGGCGCGGAATGTTGACCGTATCGAGATGTCCAGAAGATGCAAAATGCTCCTCTTCCATGGGGTCGAAGAAAAAAAAACAGAAATGATTAACAGCGTCGTTACTAATTTAGTAGTGAAAAATCTGGACGTGGCCGATTTTACCTCCTCAGACATTAAAACCGCGTATCGGTTGGGTCGTGCGCTTGGAAATAAACCCAGACCAATAGTAGTTAAATTCTCTAATGCGCATGTGCGCCATAGTGTCTGGGTTTCGAAAACTAAATTGAAAGGTTCAGATATCACTGTTTCTGAATTCCTGACGAAAAATCGTCACGACGTTTTCATGCTAGCAAGACAACGTTTTGGTGTAGGGAAGTGTTGGACGCGGGATGGTTCCATCAACGTAATTGCCCCCAATGGATTGCGTTATCGTGTTGAGTGCATGTCTGAACTTCAAAGTATACCCGTCGCTCCATCAAGGTCACCTCCACCACCTCCACCAGTCGTGCCGGACACTGTTGCAGCTCCAATGTGCCCCAATAATAAAATAGCAGTCCAAAGATGTAAGCGAGTGGTGAAGAAGTAACTGTTTATTGAACTGTTATATTATTGTGTTTATTTATTTGTTGTTGTTTTTTCACTGTTCTTTTATTTATATTTTTAAGTTACATGGGCCTAGTTATTTAACATTGTCTAAGTTTATGATTTGTGTCTTTGTTTTCTAATTTTTTCTCTTTCTGTTACTTTATTTTTGTACTTTACACTTATTTCTTTTATTTCTTATAACAAGTGTTTTGTTACACTACATTAAGATCTGTCATTGTTTTAAGTGACATGCTTAAGAAAGTAATAATAATGTATGACAGAATTTAATAGGCTTCTATAGCATTATATAACTGACTTTTGTCTCATATTTTATTTAATTATTGTAATGGTTTAAAGAATTTTAACTTTCTTTTTGTTTTTTTTTCTTATTAGTGTTTATTTATTTATTTATTTCTTTTGTAATTCTGTCGTTAGTTTTTAATTGTACTTGTTTTTTTCTTTTTTTTTTTTCTTTCTGTCATACATTGTTTTTATTTATTTATTTTTAATTATTTATTAATTAAGTATTTTTTTATATATATATATATATAGGTTTCGTTCTTATTAATCATATTTCTTTGTGTTCATGGTACCACTGAATTGTTTATATTGTTTTTATTTAATTTTTACTTTTTTTTCATTTTTGTTTTATTTTTATTTTTCTCTCTTTTGGTTTCTCTTTGCAACTAGCGGGTGGATTAGCAAATTTAGTAGCTAAAACGGGTTATCGTTATACTTTTTATATTTGTATTTTTTTTTATCATTATTATTATTATTTTTTTTACCTTATTTTTTTTATTTTATTCACATTTTTGGTTATTTATTATTATTTATTTATTTATTTTATTTAACTTATTTATTACTAATATATTTTTTTATATTTATAATGGCAATCAACAGTAATACTTCCAATGATTCTTTCCTTTCCTTTTCGGCTATTTCTGATGGACTGAGCAGTAATGACAGCTTTCTAAGTATCCCCACGCTAAGTGAAACATTAGATTCAAATTTCTCAGATGTACTGAAAAATTTTAATATTATTCATTTGAACGCACAAAGTATTCCTGCACACTTCCCAGATTTCTTATCTTCTTTCAATAATAATAATGTACATGCTATTTTAGTGTCAGGGACATGGTTAAAACCATGCCTCCCTTCGGCTTCTTATTTACTACCTGGGTTTCATTTGATCCGTAACGATCGTTTAGGCCGAGTAGGAGGTGGCGTTGCCATTTATCTACGCACACACATTCCTTATAGCTTAGTAGACTTTTCCAAAAGTGACCCAAGCTCTGGACCTGAACATCTTCTTATTGAAGTCTGCTTTACTCATACTAAGATTCTTCTTGGTGTTTACTATAATCCTAACCTTGCGGTCGATTACTTTTTATCATTTGAAACCCTGTTAGAAAACTATAAACCTTCCTACGATCACACTATTATAATGGGCGACTTTAATACTTGTATGTTGAAGAAAAATCATCGTTCGTCCCGCTTAAAATCTATAGTTGATGGTGCTAACTTACATCTACTCCCTATCCGCTACTCATAACTTCCCTAACTGCGTTCCCTCATTACTTGATCTTATGATTGTTTCTTCTATTGACCATGTTGAAAAACATGGCCAATATCCTGCCTTAGCATTCTCTTACCATGATCTCATATATTTATCTTATAAAATTAGGCCCCCTAAAGCTCAATCAAGAATCTTTCTGCAACGTAATTTTGGTGGTATGGATTTAAATTGCTTGCGTGAGGACGCGGCTGCAATCGATTGGTCGAGTGTACTAATCTGTACTGAAGCTGATGATCAGCTGGCTCTTTTCAATTCGCACATAATAAAATTATATGATCATCATGCTCCATTGCGTCCCGTACGAATAAAACATTATCCTGCTCCTTGGCTAACTGACAAAATTAAAAAGCTGCAACACAAAAAGAATACTGCTAAAATGAAACTCAAAGAAAATCCTAATGACATCAATCGGCAAAAGTACAACAAAGCTCGCAATCGCTGTAATATGATGTGTAGAGATAACCAAAGACGCCATATACACAAATCTGTAATAGAGGAAAAAGACTCATACAAAGTTTGGAATTTTTTTAAATCTATCGGAGTTGGAAAAGCGAAACAATTTATAAATCCCAATAATATCAATTTAAATGAACTTAATAGACACTTCTCTTCTTCCTGTGTTATTAATAACGCAACAAAATTATCTACTATTAACCATCTCAATGCTTTATCCACTCCTTGTGCTCCT
>HE670555.1:20669-41362 GCA_000313835.2 Heliconius melpomene melpomene | reverse complement strand
ACGTCTTGAGACTTAACTTGGGTATTGAAACCTAACGCCATGGGTTGATCAAGTTCACAAAATATTTCAAATATATTCTCAAGTAGCATAAAGTCTGAGTTAATAAATATTCTATCTTTCCATACCTAACAATTGCGGCAAGGTGATAAAATCCACCGACAATCCATAACCCCTTGGGTCTGAAAGTGTTACATTAGCTCGCTGCGGTTACCTAACAACTTAGTGGAACTTTTCAGGAAAACCACTTGAGAAACTCTCAAAATAATCTATTACTTTAAGTCGATATAAAAACCCCATTATAAGTGAATTTTGGCTAAATGAGGATTGATGGGAAAGATTTATTTGACAAATACGGAAAAAAGTAAAGTTGAGAAGTGAAGAATTTGTGTAATGTGTATATTATATATTTTTTTGTTATTTTCAGTTCTTGGTGTTTCGGCGTCGTCGTTATAATTGTATTGCTAAATAAAATATTTATTTTAAAAAATACCGGTTAAATGCGAGTCGGACTCACCCACCGAGACTTCCGAACTAATTTCAGGAAGTAAAATTTATAAAAGCTGACAAACTTCGCAGCAAAATTAAATCTTATATTCTGATTACATTGACTTAGAAACTTAATAAATTTTATATTATTTTCATCTTGATAACTCAATGCGATCCCTAGATAAATAGTCTTAACAGACGAACAACGAAGGGAACCTAAAAGGGTTTCATTTTTACTTTTTAACGTAACGGAACCGAATGGAAAAAAACGAAACAACAATATAAATACAATAATCAAACGCACATTAAAAAGCATTTTAACAAAATAAAACAAGCTTAAAGCTTCATCTCGATACATAATTGGCTTTTCTGTACATCTGACAATATTTACAGATCGACCGCCTTATATAAATGGGATAAGCGTGGTCATCGAAAATTTCCGATATAGCCTGAGGAAAATGACCTATTTTCAACAGCGTTATGTACTTCATACATACTTATGGTGGCAAGGAACCGGAAAAGTGTCGCGTGACGTGACTTCGTTTAGTTGCACAATGGTTGTGGCTTCCTATAACTATATACGAAGCATACTTTGAAAATAATTGTCGGTATCTTTTAAATTTCGTGTTTTTGATCGTCGATTATAATTAGAAATGTATTTTAGTTAGATTGTTAAGCTATAGAGATGAAGTGAAAAATAAAATATGACAATAAATAAAAAAAATTAAACCTTTGTTACGCAGTGAATACGGGTGTAGTTCTTATATTTGTTTTTTTTTTTTCTTTAAACGTCAGTATGTGAAGGATGTAAAAAAACGTTGTAAGATATTTTCAAAATATTAATTGTATTTTCTTATTTCATAAAAAATTGACATTTCATCCCTTTTTGGATTGTAGGACAGACAGAGGGAAGGCAGCGGGAAAATGAACTGAGAATGGAACCACAACCATTATATTTATATGCAGACAATATCCTATTGTACCACAATGACATCAACACTAAGCCAACCAGATTTACAAGTATATCAAAATAAACAATAACAAATACCGAAAAACAGAAATATTATTCCACAAAAACTAAATACTTAATTCAATTTCTGTCTTCCCTTTTATCTCGAATCAAGAATAAAACAAGACATACTATTATTTATATAATAAGCACGTAGATAACACGTGTCGCTCTGCTCGTTCCTCATCGAGATGTCTCGAGGACGCCACAAATATACGCTAATGGTAATGAAAATATAAGATAATAGAAGACATAATATTTTGTATGGTAAAATACACGCAATGTTTCCAGAATAATAATGGAAATTGGAAAATGGAAATGTCCTAACTCTATGCTTTCAGGTTCCCACTGCCTACCGTGCTAAATGCGGGGTACAGTGTGAAACTAAAAAATAAATAAATAAGAATAAGAATATATGTTTTGTAATTATATTTACTTTACATTATATTTACCTGAGAAATTTCTAAACAGCTAAGCCATAGCAAACTTTAAAAAGAAAAATAAAAAGAGAAAAGCACATCCACTCATCGTGCTCTATCTACAATATAAATTTTTTTTTATCTAGAGAATCTTTTCTTAAGAAAGCCCTGCGGGGCATAGAATCTGTACAGAAACTGAATACTTGCCCGCGGCTCATTACGTCTTAATAAATTATTCATGTAGTTCCTCCCCGACCAAGTGACCCCGAGTTTTAGAAGGCTTTATTGACTAGTCTTTGACGTCATATCTCCTTTCCGGAGAGTGGAAATTAATTCTTTTGCTCACCGGAAGTTGGTGGTGACACGTAGTGTAGAATGGAATTATGGTATTTGTGAAAGATTGCTGTGAGCTTTCTTTTTATGTAGTTGTTAGAAGTGGGTTTTTAATCTTATGTCAATTTTTTTATACAATTCTTGGAATTCTGTGAGTTATCTATATATATAAAAGGACTTGTCCTCACTGACTGAGGTAAGACGCACGCACAGCCGTAACCGCTAATGGTAGAAACGTGAAATTTGGACAGATGTTTACTTTCGTAATCTGGACATCCACTAAGAAGGGATTTTGAAAAATTTTAACCCTAAAGGGGTGAAATAAGGGTTAAAAGTTTGTATGGAAAAAAATTTAAATCGGCACCGATTTTTATAAAATTTGAAATTTAGATTTTTAAAAGTATTTAATTGAACACGTGTTTCATGGTTTTCTTGAATTCTCCCCCTGAGGGTGCAAATAGAGGGTTGAAAGTTTGTATGGAAAAATCTTTAAAACGCTACCGATTATTATAAAATTTTAAATTTAGACTCTTAAAAATATTTAACTGAACACGTGTTTCATGGTTTTCTAGAATTTACCCCCTAAGGGTGCAAATAATGGGTTGAAAGTTTGTATGGAAAAATCTTTAAATCGCCACCGATTTTAATAAAATTTGAAATTTTGACTTTTATAAATATTTCATTGAACACATGTTTCGTGGCTTATTAGAATTCACCCCTAAATACGGAAGCGAGGCTGCGCGCGTCCGCTAGTCTATATATATAAAAGGACTTGTCCTCACTGACTGAGGTAAGACGCACGCACAGCCGTAACCGCTGTGCGTAGGAACGTGAAATTTGGACAGATGTTTACTTTCGTAATCTGGACATCCACTAAGAAGGGATTTTGAAAAATTTTAACCCTAAAGTGGTGAAATAGGGGTTCAAAGTTTGTATGGAAAAAAAATTAAATCGGCACCGATATTTATAAAATTTGAAATTTAGATTTTTAAAAGTATTTAATTGAACACGTGTTTCATCGTTTTCTAGAATTCTCCCCCTAAGGGTGCAAATAAGGGGTTGAAAGTTTGTATGAAAAAATCTTTAAATCACCACTGATTGGCTCAGGCGAAGCTGCGCGCATCCGCTAGTTGTTATATATTTTTTACAAATACAAGGACACTGATACTAACTTAAAAAATGTTTTTAAAATAAAATTATTTATTGTTTTTTAGTTTCACATTTGGGAAAATGAACCTGGGATCCTTGTATTAAGAAGACACAGTTTCTTTGCCTCATGACGAGATTGAAGAAATAAAAATTATAAATATTTAGTTTTAAGGGAGATCGAACCCATGACCATCGCGCTTAGGGTCTCATCCGTGTGCTTTGTCTGTTGTTATTGTTTACATATAAAAAGCAATTCTATATTTTTTTTCATTCTCAGCACATCGTATACACCATTTGAACCCCTACAAGGGCTACCAACAATATAAAAAGTTACAGAGGCACTTTAGAGCCCTTTGAAGTATTGTCGTTGAGTTTCTTCAATTAAATAGGTGACTTTCGATAATAAATCGAATTTTACTTCTTTTGATAAGAGAATTTTGTGAGAGAAAATATTGTAGAATATAAATTGGTTAAAGTAAATTCTTTAAACTGGGAAACACAATGAAGAAAATAAAAGCAATTGAGGAAAATTGTGTTAACTTAAGGAGTAATCGCGTTACAAACATACAAAAAGATATATAAAAACACTTTTTTTTGAAGTCGGATCTTAGAAGAAAATACTACATTTCAACAGCAATAAGTCTGAATAAGCAACATTGTGCCCTCTTGACGATTTTCGTGGACACGTTCCAATTGTCAGTTGCTTTATCACCAAAGTTATAAGTGACACGTGTCCATCCATCAACTTAATTGCTATAAAATGTTATTTTTTATTAAATAACGTTATTAAGAATTTAATAATGATATATAAGAATATTAAATCTTTCTTTTTGATTGTCAGAAATTCTCTATTGTTTTACAATTAGGACAGAAAGATACTTTTTAAAAATTGGTATTAAAATTCGAAAGTTTGAACTTGTGCGTGCCTCTCTGAAACGTCCATTATGCCGCTTGAAGGAAATGAAGATTGTGGGTTCAAATCCCACTGGAGGAAATGAATTAATATTTGTCAATATTTTCGTTTCTTCGCTCTGACATCAAGGAAAAAGTCCGCCGTTGAATTTCTTCACCACGCAATGTCTCGAAAAATCTGGTGAAAAGCGGAGAACGACCCTCTCTTTCCCTCTGCTTACCCTGCTGTGTGCGGGATACAGCGTGAATCTGATAAAAAAATAGTGAATATTCAGATTACAAAGCGTTTTCTACTTATCTCATCAGTTAAAGCAAAGAATTTACATTAGCTACGAGCAGCCAAGTTAAGACATCGTTAAGGGGATGACTTTTCAAAATAAAATTAGCCCACTGAAGACCCCGTTGTTTGCAAGTCGTTTTACAACACCCCGTGGCCTTTGAAAAATGATTATCGTCGAAGTTTCACAGTTAACATAAAATTTTAGGGTCCCTCACGGAGCTTAATGAAACCAGTTTGAATAGAATTGTAAATGTTATTGGGTTAACAACAATCGATAAATATTTGAGTTTTAACATTTGTTGTTAGTTGTTATTTGAAATATGTTTAAAAATATATGTGATAAGAGAAGAGAATAAAAGATAAAATGCATAAAAAATTATGAATTAATAATGTTTTGCGTTAATAATTATTTTTTATTTAGCTTACAGTTAGGAAAAAACAAAAACATATGTAACTTTGACTTTTCTAATTTATTCTTACATTCTAATTTAATCTGAAATAACTTTTTAGTACAATTTGGATCGAAGGATAGCTTTGATTTTTTATTAAAACCCAAGGATTCTACCAAATTTCAGCTCCGTGTGGATTATTGTTATTTGATCATTATTTTGTAGCTAACTTGATCGAATAATAAAATGGTCAGTAGTTAACTAGGCTAAGCAAAACATAATACAGAGTTTATAATAAAAAACATAAGAAATAAAACAAAAGAGTATAAAATAAAATATAAAACTCTCCAGTTACAGTACAATACAAAAATCTTTTCCCATTATTAAAGTTTCATATTTGCAAAGCGCTAAAAAAAATTTAAAATTCTACCTCTTTCTAAAGAAAACCGAATTGAAAAACGTTAATCAACCCCCGTGTACAGCAAAACGGCCGAAAAGTCTCACAAAGTCAATCCAAAATAACTGACGAGACCTTTCATTCGAAAGTGATATTTTAAATGAAGGTCTCACGAAGTTTGCTAAAGCAGCGAGCTACGTTTTCTCCTCTCGCACTTGACATATTTTCACTTTCGTTTCTGTCGGTGTTAACACTTTTTTATAGAAAAAAAAAACATTTAAAAACACGATTTCTCTGTCAAAAGGTCAAGTATACGCTACTATGAATAGTAATCGCTAATGATGTTAGGTTAATACATTAGCTACTGTAGAATAGAGAGCTAAATGTGGCACGTGCTTCACGTTCTCGCTATCGACTAACGAGTTTAGTTTTTGTAGTAGAAATTTTAGTCGCTTTAAACATTTAGTTCTATTGATCCCAAGAAATGTGCCATTTCAGTCGAAATTTAAGAGAGTAAGGTCAAGTTGAGCTTTGAGAATATTCAAATTTCAGATAAAAGAAACTTTGCAGTATTCAAGTCTTGCAACCGCAGTAATTTCATTCTACCGCTACTATTTAAAATTAAACTTTGTACAAACTACCGACGTTTTACCTTATTTTTTTTCTTTTTAAAAAAAATCTTTACAATTTTTAACGCCAGGTTAAATTAAGAGACAGTGCAATTGGTAGAAGAATTAATTCTGTTTTATTTATAAAGTAATTTAATATTTTTTTGCAAGAGAGTGAAACAAACTTCCCTAAAACTTCCCTGGTCAGATAAAAGGAAATGTGGCGCTGGGTACCACCACCTACCAGACAGTACCCTAAAAATAACGTAGCGCTGGTTATCACCATCTCAAATACAAGAGAAGAAGATATGTGAAAATAAAAAGACTAACTATATAGGTATATGTAAAACAAAAGAAGAATCAAAACAATAAGGTTTATGCGTTAAAAACGTTGCAAAAACGCGTATTAGCGTAATGAGGTGTTGCAAGCCGTCGTGCGTGGTGTGAAGTAATCCTGCTGGTTGGTAATAGGATGAACAGTGATTGAAGATACAAATGTATGCGTAGAATCATTTTTCTACGTAACTACAGACAAGATTAGGTTTTTTTAGATTTGAAGCTAAAAAATAATGCAATTTTACGTATCATTTCAGTTTCCCAAAACATGGTTTAGAATATTTCAAGAATTATGTTTGTCTATATATAGTTTGTTTATCTAATTACATTACTTATTTATATTTTATTAAATATAAATAAAAGTAAATTAACTTACGTAGTACATTTTCCAGCAGCTGCCACCGCTAAGTGAAGCGCCAACAGCACTATAGTCGCCATCTTGTAACGTCACCACATTTCTTTACACCATATTATTTTTTAGTTTTTTTTTATCTGAAACAATTGAATACATTTATTTTATTAAATGTTTTTCATTTTAATAATTGTATTTTTTCTTCTATTGGAATATTTTAGAATTTTGGCACGGTTGGTAAGTAATTACTTACACTATGATTTGGATTACCCCAAAAGGGAATCAAACCCAACGTCTTATATTAATGGATATAAATAGGTATAAAAATGTAAAAAGCGACTGGAACAAGTGACTCGAAATTTCTAGCTACAAATACATAGAGACAAGACACTCTACGTAACTTTTTCATAATATCGAGATAGTGGAAATAAAATTTAATACAAGTTTTATCGAACGAACCAGAATGATAAAATAATATACCAATAATGTACGTAGTTTCGTTAAAATTTTATAAACAAATTTAAAATAAGTTAGTGGGTAAGCTTGCCAACGTTATGACATGAATATCATTTTTAAACTTAAACTTTAAGTATTTCTCGATACTTTTAAACTAGTTCCTTGGCAACTTAGATTATGGATAGATGCTTTTTAGTTAGGTATCAAAATAATATGAACATTTTCGATCTTATGGTGGTAGTAAAATATTTAGTGGCAAATCACTTTGAAAAATTTTTTTTTACATTTTAATAAGATAATATATTTTGTACTAAAACACTCAGCGCCCATTAATACTTTTCTCCACTTTCCGCCGAAATCCAAATGTATAGTGTGTTAAGCTAAAATAAATGTATCGTTACAATCTTAGTACGAATTGAATCCTTATTCATTGTATATGCAGTCAGAAAATTCTTTAAAACTTCATCACAAATCAGTCAGCAATTTAGTTTGATTTAATATATAAGTGTTTATTACATTTTTCAAATACATATTTATCTTAAAACAATTCCACAAACAACGTAAACCATAAACCAAACAAAAACAGAATAATAATTGACACTCGAGACCTTAACATTCCCTTCACGTTACTTGTCCGGTAGTAATAAAATACATACCTACCTAAAGTATATAAAGTAACAGAGACAAAACAACTAATCTCAAGTGATAGCTTCTGCAATTGGCTGACCTCATATTATTTTGCTGAGAGAAGTCCCTACGTGATCGGAGTATCGAGTGCGAGAAATATATCTTGTATCTGATAATAAAAAATGTGAAAGAAACGTTCGTTCGTATAGAAATGTGTATTCGTATAACGTTGTACGTTATGGCTGGGTAATGAAAATATTTTCCTTATGTCTTTTGGAGGCAGTCGGGCGCACAGTGACTGTAAACATGAGTAGTAGTAAGTTCCATTCCCATTCGAGGTGAAATATTTAATATTTTTATTTCTTCGCTCTGGTATTGACGTGTGTGGAGAAGAATTCGGCTAAATGCGATGATATATACCTACATGATACAATAGAGAACGGAGTATCTTTAACCTAGGTTCCCAGGTTCCCTTAACCTGCCCTAGTATATACTAAAAATAATAATAAAAAATACATAAAATACATTACAATTACATAATTTTAATTAACTTCCTTCACTAGAAAGAGTTTCCTTAACCACTAAACCGTACAATATATAGGAAAAGGAAAAACGTAAATCTCTTCAGCCTCAGACTTAAGATCTAGGTGGCCTAATTCCGAGATAGGTGCAGCATCCCAAGTAGCTACATAAAAGATAGACATACGTAATTCACTGTCAGCTACGTTAATGATGATGACGTATAACAAAGCCCCGTCTCTGAGGAGATGCTGCTAATTAAATTCACAACACTTCCAACGAGTCGTTTCTCTGTGTTCCTTTTAACTGGGTTTATAGAAGTTTTATAATTTAAAATTGTATGTATAATTTGAGTAGGTGTATACTTTCATTAACAATAATTATAATATACTAGCGACCCTATTGCGGCTTCGCCCACTTTTACTACTGGATTATTCATATAATGTATGTTTGCCCTAATGCAACCCGCATTTTCGTAGTTTCAATAAGGATTTTCCAATTGTTTTACACAGCAAGGATTTTTTAGTAGGTACCGTAGTTTTATATCTGTGATACTAATCTTTTCAAGTACTTATTAAAATATATTTAAATTACTATTTTTAGATAGTTAAATGACATTAAATAATACATTCAACTCGAATTATCCAATACGTGCAAACGCATCTAAATCTTCGTTGCTATAAAGGCTGGCGGGTTTTTTTTTTCAAGCTTGTGGTTAATGCTGAAGGGGGTATTCTGTCCCTGATGAAAAGCAAGCACGACGTGGCTGCCTGTGAGGAAAATTAAATAGAATGCATGGGCCGGGAATCGTACCCGGGCCGCCCGCGTGGCAGGCGAGCATTCTACCATTGAACCACCGATGCGTGTAAGGCAAGCGGGCACGTCGGACGCAAGGCGAGTGGCGAGCCGTTTCGCAGCAAGGATTTTTTTGATATTGTAACAACTTCTAAAGTACTTATTAAAATGAAAAACAGTAAAAGACAGTTTTGGTCTACATTAAATGGCCAACGTAACTAATGCACTTATTTATATGCTGAGAGTAAGGGATAAGTGAAACTTGAGTAACATACAGCTGATGTGTCAACGGCGGGATGCGTTTGCAATTAAATGCGTTTTTCTGTAAAACTATTCGCAATTTCGAAATATTGTAAAAAGCAAATTTTATCTTCGTTTAACGTAGAAATTTAATAAAGTATTTTAAAGGATAAGGATTAATACCATTATGGAAAAATATCCCTCACAATAAAAAATATATTGAAATTACTATTTTTAGACAGAAATATGATCACTACACGTTATTCTTAAAAGATACGAATATGCCATCGCGGACTTTTTTGTAGATCTTATTAAGAGGAACAATACTCCAGTACATTTTTTTCATGTAGTACTTACCATTAGTGCAGCGCATGCGCGAAAGTGTCTCAACGGGTAGGACTTTATACATATTTATCGTATTTATGTTAATTTACATAAGAATGTACAAATAATAAACTATATATAAACCTTCTACGAAAAACACTCGACTTAAGGGTGAAGACCGCATCAAAATCCGTTGGGTGGCTTAAAAGAAGAAGAGTTAGAAACAACAGACAGACACGAAAAGCGACTTTGTTTTATAAGATATAGGATAGGATGTATGTGGGGGGAGGGGGGGTGATGGGTGTGGGTTCTAATTCCATTCGAAACAGCATTTGTAAAGGTATATTTATTTTATGAATTTTACTCTATATAGTTAAGGCAATCTATACCCAACGCGCTCCCCAGTTTCTGAGACATTGCCAGTGGGAAATTAGTGTCGTACTTTGTCTGGGTATCTGAGTGAAGAAATAAAAATAATTTTTGTCCCTTAGCGGAAATCGAACCCACAGCCGTGGTGTTTACCGTTAAGAACTGTGCTGTTTTATATTTCAATTTCAATATTATTAAATAAACTACATTCTTGTAGCAAGTACATATTTTAGAGATATTTGGGAATAAAGCTATAAAGATATTTGGGACTGCTATAAAGATTCCGTTTTTTTTCAGATACGGAACCCTAAAACATAAATAAATAAAGAAAACACAAAAGAAAACCAACTATATTATAATTAAATTTATGTCACTTCCCCGCATTCCGTTCGTCTGCGTCCGCATCACCTGTCATTTTAGTGGAGCGCTGTCGCTGTAATGGATCCATTTTGTTTATGAGCACCACTTGGTTTTACCGTTTTATCTTTCAGTATTATGAAATTTAAATGTCAACTTTAGTAAGCTTTTCTACTTGGATTAATTTCATTGTATTTTTTTTCCATTGTTATTCTTTTCTGAATTGAATAATATTACTAAAGTGTTTTTTACAGTATTTGTATGTATTATCATAATATTACATTTGTAAGAAAAGTGCTTTATTTTAAACGGACTTTAAGAAAATACATTATTTACATCGTAGAAGGAACCTAGTGTTTAGACACTCCGTTCCCCACCTTCCACCGACGCCTTGAGCGACATGACAACCTCGCGATACATTAACACGCTTGTCCCCCTGTATCATGACGGTGTCACGTCGACTCCACGTATCTAAATAGATACGTGAAAGCCTAAAACAAAATATTTCTCACAATGATCTCTCTATCTACCCCAAAACGACGGGGTGCACATAAACATAAATACAAACCACCACTTTTTAAAATCCCCTATAACAATATCTTAAGCGAATTCTCTTGTAACGTTTGGAAGCGATATCATAAAATTAGAGATGTTAGATAGCGTAAGTCTCTTTAGTTTATACTAAATCCGATATTTTTGTGGGTAATCCTCATATCTATTTTGGTTACTGATCGAATAAATTAGGCTACTAGTTCGATTCCATACCGAATATAATAGAGTCAATTTATGGTTTCTTTTTTTTGCATTTGTACGTGTTTTTGACAATTATCTTCTATTCAGAGGTAAGTCGTGGCGCAGGAACACAAGCGAGAGACTGTAAACGCAAGTTATAAGTTCGATTCCCACCGCAGAAATGAAAAACAGACGGAAATAGAAGACTGGATGTGTCTTGTCACTAGTTTCTCATGTTTCCTCTGCCTATCCTGCTATGTGCAAAATCTTCAAAAAAAGATAAACTACTATAAAGACATACTACTTACTAAATATTATATACATAAATTACGATATTCAATTTGAAATACAATCAAAAACAAGTATTAAAATAGAAAACATTATACATAAACCAAAATAAAAATCAGTTTCACCTACCAGTAAACCCATATTTAATTAAACTAAAATACACTTATCTAATACCATACAATCATAACCATTCCAACACAAACGAGATCCAGTCTAGACGTGAAAAAAAAACTAATCAAGAGCAATGGTCATTGCCATATACCTATCAAAGTACCATTAAACCAACAGAAAGGTATAGATGCGAAAAAGATAAAAAAAAACCTAACATTTCTCTAACGTAAAAGGAAAACCGCCATACAAAGCATACCCTTCACTAAAGGACCCTTACATAAACTGACAAAGGTGTTAACAGTTGGGGCAGTCCCATATGGACCCAAATGGGGCCGGCCCTCAGTTGGTAAAGACAGGTGGAACATAAATTGCGGACCCTTTTAGTTCGCAAATTGCAGAAGTGGTTAGCGCTAACGACGTCAACCACACACGGTAATGATAAGTAATGGTTTCAATCGATTTCTCTTCTTTATTTGTCTGTTACAATCAGAACTATTTTGATTTAAAGTATTTTTGAAAAGTTTGATGAACACAAATAAGTTTGTAAAAGTCTTTTTCTGTAATGAGAATAAGGGCATTCTTGGTGCAGGGGCACAAGCATAAGGGAACGGAAACTTCTTAATTGAAAGTGGAGTGTTTTAACACCAGCTTCCCTCTGTATAGGCTTGTATGTGCGGGGTGAAGATGTGAACATCATTCCACCGAGTGGAGATTGAGCTGACAATCATTTGTATTTCGTTCTTTTACGAAACGGTCTCTATTTTTTTCTATAGCAAAGTCTTTTTCGTCTTTATAGTCTATATTACCCAAATTTATCTTTTTATTGTGAAATACTTGCATATTTGGACTAAAAATCACTGTATAGTTAGAAACCATCCACGCCATATTCAGAATTCCTCTCAAAAACACCACAAACTTCACAAATTAACAGTTCCTCTATTTATATAGAGTACTGTATTTCGCTGTTAGTATTAAAGTTAGCGTACACCAGATGTCAACGCGCGAGCATTTGTGACCTAGTTTAGCTAAAACTAAGCACTGTATGTAGGTTTAAGGTTTGTTTTTAGATTTGTTTCATTATATTTTGTATATATATATATTTTAATTTAACGTTATACCCTGTATATGCAGAGGGAACCTGGGAACACAGTGCTAAAGTACTTGGTCCCCCACTTTCCACCAGATTTTTGAGGCGTTGCATTTAAAAAAATAATATTTCTTCTTCTTTTCTTAGGTAGTTTATGCATATTTAGGGGTGAAAAAATGCTATTCTAGATAAAAGTGAAAAGCATCCTGGCTTGATGTGGACTTAAAATTTAAGGAAAGAAAATGTATATTGGCGCATCTGGCGAATTACGGGAAGCGAATTACGCGAAAAGAACAATCACTTTGTTTACCTTACTTAGTAATATTTGTTCGATATTTTATATTTTTCTATAGATTTTCTTACAAAAAAATTTTAAAAGCTTTCCACACTTAGGAAAGAAAAAGTATCAAAATTTGAACCCTCGCTTCTTGGAGATCGCAGGTTCAAATTCGCAATTTTTTATACGTTTTCTAAATAACAATAGTATTTTCTTATGCCATTTTCTTTAATTTAATCGTATTTAAATTAATCTTTCTTCAATCGCTCCTTCCGTGAAAAGAACAATTTATCTGTGTCTATAAATCTTACTGAATGATAAAATATCGCGAGGGGAGAACTCGTAATTATTGTTGTACAATTTACACTCTCCACTTATTTCACAATAGATACTGAATCATTAGTTAATTAGAGAGTGTTACTAGACACAGATTCTTTGGTTGTAATTTAGTAAATTAAAATATTCCATTATTTTTCTATTTCGCATATAACTATTTCCTAATTAGAGAAGAATCTAGTAACATCTACGAGGAATTTATTATTCAAACTAGTGTTGCCGATCGATAGTCGACTATCGATAGGCTATCGATATTCTATCGATAGTTGTCCGATAGTAGGACTATCGATATTTAAATCGATAGTATCGATATTTTCGATAGTATCGATAGTATCGATACTATTGAATTTCTCGGAAACAATAGTATCGATCGTATCGATAGTATCGAACTATCGATTATTGTGAACTATCGATCGCATGCTAAGTTACAATAGTATCTTTCTCTTCACTAAAATATGAAAAAACAAAAGAAATGTAACAAAAATGTTTCTTGTTCTTTTCATTTCATCTTGTAGCTATGCTTAAGAATAATATTCAATACTATCGCGAATTAGCATACAATCGATAGTCCATAACAATCGATACTATCGAAAATATCGATCGATAGCATAGGCTTTTTTAGATTAAAACTATCGATTGCGAAACAATCGATAGTTTGGCAACGCTAATTCAAACACTCCTTCTTTACTTTCTGCCAAATTCTGGAGACACATTGATTAGAGGAACTCAATGTTGTGCTTTGTGTGTTGCCAAAGCCAGAAAATAATAATATTAAATATTTCATTTCCTCGAATGGGAAGCGAACCCACAAACCCTTGTGCATCCTTCCCTCTATATCACGACTGCCTCAAAGTCTATACAAGGAAATAAAGGAAATAATATATATATATACAAGGAAATAAAGTAAGCTTGCTTGCCTTGAGCCATATAATCAGAATATTATTTTCTAATGTAAACGTTGCGATAAATTGAGGTCAGAGAAATATTTTATATTTTTTTACTTTCATACAAAAATAGCAGAGAGAATTTGAGAATTTAATGTTACGACACTCCGTTCTCCACTTTCCGTCCAGTTTTCAGATCTTATTATCAAAGTGAAGTATAAAAATAACTCATTCCCTCTAGTAATAATCAAACCTACAACCCTCACATCACGTTTATAGTTATACTGTGCCTCTATGACCTCGCCTTTTTAATAGTTGTTTAGAATTAAACAGCTGAATTCTTACGTTACTGAAGATAGCACGTACTAGAACACTGCTAGACAACAGATACATAAATTATATGTAAATATTTGCCTACGAAATCCCAATTAAGCCATACCAGATAATATTCCAAGGCTTCCCAACTTTATTTCACAAGCTAATTCCTTTTAGCGACGTCATTACAAAGTTATATCTGCGTAAAACCGAGTGTTCCGTGATAAGGTTATATTATTGTTATGGCTCTACTATATTTCTGTCATTGTGATTTAACGACTGTGACATAAACATGACATAATGATATCGGGATTTCGGTGCTGGAGTGATTTTTGAGGCTTATTTTATAATGGAAGTAGGAATGTCTTATTTTTGTTCTTTTTTTGGTAAGGTCCCCAATGAGATTATTATATTTATATTGTTTACACTCTCTGTTTCTTGTTTTTGTGCTTGACATGTTGAATGTTGAATAACGTAATTCAAAGCCGCAATCAGCCTTAACATAGCGAGCAAATGAAAATAATTTTTAATAGGCCATCTAGGCGCAGGTTCATCAGTGTTCGAGTGTAAACTTGACGAGTGTGGGCTCGCCTCGAGGGAATAAAATATTTAATATTTTCATTTCTTTGCTGTGGTAACTAACAGTGTCTCAAAGTGAGGGACGGTAGTGTCTTAATGGGAATGTACTATCTTAACACTGGGTTCCCAGGGTTTTATTCAATACAGCGAGAAGCTAAAAAACAAATTAAAATGGTTATAATCATTGAATAACTAAATTTGAAAGAGTTTTTAATTTGCTGTGTAGGTATATTAAAATTTGCTTGCATTTCAGTAAACTCACCCCTTCACATAAAGCTAGTCGATCAATATAATTCGTATAAAAGCAGCGTCGCATTGCCTACGTACAAAGTACAAATACACGGTTAATCGTGTTATTGGCGTATCCGCTCCCTTTACTGCTATTTACAGTGTCATAGAGATGTGCAGAGGAAATATCGATAAGGATTTTTTTTTATATATTCAAGTAGAGTTAGAGAGAGTAGAGAGCTTATTGACTATTCCATTTTACAACTTTCTCACAATATGCGACAAAAACGACGTATAGAGTGATCTTAGGATATTTGTAAAGGACAGTCGACGAGAAGTCGACAGAAATACAGACAAGCATTATGGTAAAAAAATTCTATAAGGATTTGATTTTTTTTATTGAAATAACGAAGCTAGCAATATTGCAAATTTTTTACATTATATTTAGATTTATTATTTAATTTTATTGTAATATTGGATGGGAATACTAAATTAATGCAAGAAATAAAAGTAATTTCATACGTTGCTACATGTAGCTAACAAAAACCTCGTTTATACCAAGAGGCGATGACCTGACACAAAATGATTTTAAATGTTCGAATGCGAAACTCTTAATTGGACAGACTTTTAATGAAAAACTGTGTTTATTTGTAATCTTTATTTTTAAAAATTATGATATATTTACTTTTTATAATAAATGTATACCTATATATTAATAAAGCATTGATAATTTTAATTATATTTCTCGTTGTCCTAATAGCATTGGTTTTTTAAGTCTCTTAAGTGTGTTACGACACTCCGTTCCCCACTTTATTATAAAAGCATTTTTATTTCAATTTTATACAAAAGTTAGTGATATTTACTACGTGCTTTCCAATATTTCATGCATTCAGTTGTAAAAGTACTAATATAGTTAAATATACTTGTACCCAAAGGAATATATGAAGTTTATTTAATTAAAACTTGTTTCCGGTTATAAATTTTGATAAATATTTATATGATTCTTTATATTAGTTCTTATTCGTTTTTTAGATTTATTAACTTGTTATTTATCTATTTATTTATTTAATATAAGCTGGTTAGTTTTAACTCTCCATAATATTTATAAAAAGGGAAAATGGAGAACGGAAGTATCTCAACGAGAACAGAGTATCTTAACACTAGGATCCCAGATTCCCTCTGCCTACTCTGCTCTAGAGCGTGAAGCTATAAAAAGTTACATATAAATTCCGTTACTTCAGCCAATTAAAATTGTAATATTTAAATAATTATGTTGACTGAGACATCGCATTTACTGTTTTATACGTTTCGTAATTCGACGAGAACAGTGTAATAAACATGAAGCTAATGAAATTAGAACGGCCTGTATTAGAAGTATGCCTAGTGTTGGTATAAAAAGTATCGATATATTTACATAAAAACAGCTTTACGCTGTATCCCGCACACAGCAGGATAGGCAGAGAGAACCTAGTGTTAAGACACTCTGTTTCCCACTCTCCGCTGATTTAATCGAGGAGTTACGTGTTGAGTGGCGGATTTTAACACCGGACTATTGCCTTGGTGCCAGAGAGAAGAAATGAAAATATTGATAAATAATAATTTATTTTCTCGACTGAGGACCGAACTCACAACCATCGCGTTTAAGTCATACTCTAATGCTTCTGTGCCACGACGGCCTTAAATATATATATTTTTTTAGTAATAGATATATAATAGAATAGTTTAATTAGAAAAATGTAGCAAATAAATGAGTAAAAACCAATCATGTGCGAGTTGCACTCGCCTATTAAGTGATATACACCTATTTCATGAATATAGGTCAATTGGAAATACAATTTATAAAAATTGACAAACTTAAGTTTCCGGATACAAAAGTAACCTTTCGTTTTCGGCTTCACGGTGTATCTCTCATGTAGCAGGGTAGGCAGAGGGAACCTAGTGATAAGACGCTGAAATTTAAATTAATTCTAATATAAATTAATAGTATTTTTTTCTATTATATACACAAATCCTATCTTCGTTTGTAATTGATGGGTGGATATTTGTTTCATTTTCACGCAAAAACTATTATACAGATTTTAATTTTTTATTTCTTTTCTTTCTGTGTACTGTAAGCTCTCACTTATAAAATTTTATAATATTATGTCAACAAAAAGGAACAAGTATCCTATAGGTTTTGATTAGGCGGCAATTTTCATACAAAACGGGGATAAAACGATGCATAAAAGCTCGTATCTTTTGATTATGTTGACTTAGATTTTGTTTCTGTTCTTCAAGGAACTGTACACTTGGGTTTTTATATTATTTCAATTTAATACTTCGATACGATATATTTTAAGACAGAAAGAAAGAAGATTTAGATGGGTAGGCAGAGGGAACCTAGTGTTAAAACACTCCGTTCCCACTTTTTGAGGCATTATTCGTTGAGTCTATAATAAATAAAAATAATAATAGTAATAGATTCCCACGAGTGGGAATTGAGGCCATAACCGCCTCACTGTCACACACTTGTGCCCCTGGGCCGCGGCGGCCTCAAAGAGGAGGAGGAAACTATAAGAATATTAACATAAATATCACAAACAATATCGTACAAACATATTCCAGTTACTAGGTACCCAACAATAATTCTATCCCTTCTTTATGCATTAAACATATCTAAAGTGTTCCAGAAAATATAAAGTGGCGTTTACTAAGGCAGCTTGTAAAATCTAAAAGGCTTTAGTCGACTTTGCTAAAAAATGTAAGATCTTGAATGAAGTCATTAAAGTACATCTTAGTGTTACAAGGCTTTTACGCAGTTCTACATTTCAGGTCAAGTGAAGCCTCAAACGCTTAACCTCAACTGTAAGAAGAGATTTTAAAAGAAAAAATACGAAAATACAATTTTTGGTATAAGTAACCAACCAAGAATAAATGATAGTTAATTTAAGTACCTGACAAAGTAGGTAATATCTTAAAAGCTACTTAATCAATTTTGATGAAATTTTGAATATTTCTTGTCATCTTGACACGGTTTTCAATTGCAGAGAAGAGCCAACTTCAATAATATTTTAATCATTAACCTCCTTTTGTTAAGGCGGGTAAAACCATGGTAACCATATAATAGAGATATTAAAAGTTTAACCAATATCCCTATAATAAGAGCAATTTCCACTTAATTTAATTCCATGAAGTTAGGAAGTCCGGTAACGTTGCATTACGTTGCTGTCACGAGACAAATGGTGTTTGTTCAGCAAATTGACTTAGACTTTACTTGAATATAGGGTATTTTATGGAGAACTTTAAACGATCTAAAATAGCTTATCATCGGGTTATTTTCAGTTTCAATAAGATAGATAGATAGATAAATAGATTAAGATACTTCTTAAAGTTTGGCGCTATAGTCATCTTTTGCTATTTTATTTTCTAATCTTGCAGAATGAGTAATGACTTTTGTGAAATATAATTTTATTACTATACGTGCACAGTATTTTGTAAGAGAATTTTCTAGCAGAATAAAATATTCCCTTTTACTCCATTTAAAGATATTATTTACAATATTAAAATCATAGGATTGAAAAAAAAAAAACAATAAACTATCCTTTCATTCCTTTGCATGTAAAGTTAACCAATATTGTGCTTATTTAGACTGATTTCTAATTATAACGTTTGAAATATATATCATAATATTTAACTTAGGCCACTGTGATGTAAGGTAACATCTTTATGGAAGTAAGAGGTTCGAACTCATACGCACCAAACAATTTAATTATTAAAGATGAAACGTGTTTCAAATCCCAATGTCTTGAAATCGAGCAGTAAGTAAATCAAAGTGTCTTGACATTACTTTCTTTCTGTCTACCCTTTCTGTCTATAGTTACACATAATTTTTTTCCAAAACAATCTGAAATAAGCTTGATAGCATAGGAATGGTCTCGTGTAACTCAGCAACGTCCAACCAATCCATTTGCTAGATCGCTTTTCTTATCAACTCATAAATTTCGCAACGTAGCTATAAGATATCCTAAAATATAATATAAGATTAGAAGTGCGTCATACTTAGTCATATATAGTATATAATTTATTGATTGTATAACTTTAGAAAAATATCTATTATTGGCATTTAGCAGTTTTCTTTAAAGGTATATAAAAAACAAGGGATTTGCCCAGTTTTTATCCGAGTCGCACTCATTTTAAAACTTTAGTAGTGTAATAAACTGGCAACACAGTCAACAATATAAGTAAAAGTGATTATTGTCCACCAAATAATATAATATACATATGGAACATTAAAATATAATAACTAGAATAGCACAATAGGCGGTCTTATCGCTAAGTGAGGCACTTCCAGACAACATTGGTGAAGAGGTATGTCTCTTACAGTAGTATTGTTACCAGGCACCTTCGTCCTGTACTTTTTGCTCGAATTCGATACATTACATGCTGAGTGACGGAACTCTACGCCGTACTTCAGCGAGAAAAAGAAAGCAATCCACTCCTACTAGCCTTTCCTACTAAGGTACAACTAAGGTAGCCTAGTGTTAAGACACTCCATTACCCCCTCTCTACCGATTCTGGAGGCATTGTGCATTAAGTGGCGGATCTTAACGCCGCGCTTTGTCCCGACACCAGACTGAAGAACTCATATCCTGTCACCTAACGCCAACTACTGGTCTCAATACATAGTATTATTAAGAAATTTCAAGATGAACTATAAGTTAATTATACTTAATTATAATTTTGCGTTTATTCTCTAGAAACGTAGCGTTGTGTACGGCTGGCGGAGCAGGATATAATAATACGAATATAACAATAAGCTGGGAAGGGACGGTTATTTATTCACTAATTATCATTTTCCTACTAGCACAATGTGGTACAGGATGTCCTTATAGCTTCCCGTGTAAGGCAAGCGGGGTTCACTTTTGTTATTGTTATTTAATAGAAAACTATTAAAATTATATGATTAATGATGAGACCAGTCGCGACGTAGGTGGTTATGGGTTCGATTCCCATTCGAGAAAATGAAAAGATTGATATTTCCATTTCTTCGCTCTGGTGTTGGTGGAAAGTGGGGATTGAATTGTTTTAACATTAGGTTCTTGAGGTTTAACTTCCCTTTGCTTATCTGCTATGAGCGGGATATAACGTGAAGCTAAAAAAAAAAATTGGTTCTGTGATCTAGAAGACACTATCTATATTACGAGTATCTAACGGAGTGACATACATTTCTCCTAAACTCTCTCTATCTTTACCTTAAAAGGGTAATTGTGTTGGATATAATAAATTTTTGGCTGGTTTATCTAAGGTAACTAGATTAAATTACGAAACTACAGGTTTTCCCTGCCCCATTGGCTTCTTCATTAATGTAATTGTACGTCTAACATAGTAAGCGACACGATACTGATTCACTGTATGGTCTTAAACTAAAAATGGGAACTGAAATTGTAAATTCATTAAATATATAAATGTCGCAAAAGAAAAGTAATAAAATAGTTAATTTTCTTCTCTTTCTTTATATAC
>HE670555.1:0-19880 GCA_000313835.2 Heliconius melpomene melpomene | reverse complement strand
ATTAAGATATCTATAATTTTATATTTATCTATCACAATATAACAATGTTTAGTATACTATAATTATCAGAAGACGAAACGTGCATATGTTCATGCATTTCTGAGATCAGTTTGTGGAATGCTATGTAGGTTATGCTGTTTGGAAATATATCCCAGACTTATATGAGATTCAAGTTCGTTATTAGTTTCTGTTGGGGTTTAACATTGAGATTTAATCTATAGAAAGTGATATTGTTATTTTTATTAAAAATATGCTTTAAATGTTATGAGGCATTCGTGGCACAAGGAAACTAGAGATTGATTGTGGGTTTGATTCAAATTTTGGTGGGTGGGTAATGAATTATAATTTATTAATATTCATTTCTTCTATTTGCCATCAAGGCAAAGCACTGCAATGCATTAAAAAAAGTAGAGGACGGAGTGTCTTTACACTAGGTTCCCCCCACCTACGCCTATAAATGGAGGAATACAGAATATTAAAGAAAATGAGACATCTACACCTCTATTTCATTTTGCACGAATAATATTTATGAGAAATTATAGTAAATACATAAGCCTATCTTGCTAGGATGGACGACAAAGCGTTACTTAGCCAGGCGTTAGCCGCGAGCTATTGGCAATTATGATGGACTTTCAGATCAAAGAGATAGGAAAGTGAGGCCTTTTACGCCTCACGTTAGTGAGTGGATATAAAATGAATGAGGGTATTAATCGTGGATATTTTTGTCTATAGTATGAGAAGGATAAAGAGATTCAAAGTAAGTTATACCATTCTCCACTTGCCACCATTATTAAAATAATGAATATTATTTTAAAAGTATTTTTCTTTCTTAATTATCAAATAATATTTTAAATATTACAATAATAATTATGGACTCTACTCTAGATAATAAAATTCTGTATACCTAAATTTATAACCTGAAGTTAGTCTATGCGTGCCATTTTTATTACTGTTTCTTAAGCCTTTTTTTTTCTTTCAAAAATATATCAACTTTAGTTTTATGTTTAAAAGAAAACTTTGTTGGCAACAGAAGAAACGTTGATTTATTAATATAAGTTTATTATAAATGCGAGTTGTTTCACAGCTCTGTGAAATAAAAAATAAAATACCGTTTCAAGAAATAGTGACGTCTTCTAGTTGAATAAAATATTAATTTACAAACTAATTAAAAATATGTGATATTCTAAACCTAAAGTTTCGATTCCCATTCCGAGAATGATATTTTTTATATTTTCTTTGCCTCGCTATGGTTTGCCACTCAATCGCCATTGCCACTTAATGCGAGGGTGAAGGGAGGGCATGCGACTCACTTCGGTGGAAAATCGGTAACGGAGTGTCCTAACTCTAGATTCTCAGGTTCTCTTGCCTATTCTGATACATGCGGTACACGACGTGAAGCTAAAAGAAAAGATCAACCTTTCAAGCAATTCCTCTTAATAAAAATATTTATATTTAATCTGTTTTATTCCTCTGGATTGATAGCACAAAATAAAAAAAAAACACTAATCAGTATCCTAACGAAGTCTTTTCTTTCTAAGATTGTAGCGAAAGTTAGATTTATCTTAACTTTACTTTTACTTGATTTTATCTAAAGAATTTTTACAAGACAAAGGCAACTTAAAGTTTCTACAAAAATGTTATACATAGAACAACTAAGTTTAATTAAAAGTATTGTTCGAGAGGTTAAAATTTAGTCTATTAAAGTTACGACCTGATGTAGCGCGATAAAGTTAAATAAGTAGATATCATTTTTATATTATAGGTAAAGAAAGCTAGCTTTAATATTTTCCTTTGGTTTTTGAATATAACAATGCGACTATAGTGGGTTCGATTATTACACAGGGAAATGCATTTTTTCAATTATTGACTTCAGTGACAAGACAAAGCTGTTCTCGAAAATTAGGCGGGGTGTAAGAAAAGAGAGTATCTTTACACTACGAGCTTTCTCTTTGCTTATACTGAAATGCGGTGATATAAAAAAAAAATAAACAGTCGAATTGATAACCCCCTTTTCTTACAGAAGTCGGTTAAAAAGATCATCATTGTACGCGATAGTTGTGGTTTCAATTCCCACTCGGTGGAATGAAAAAAAAAGTTCCTTCCTCCAATAAATCCAAATGACAATGAAATTTAGTCGCTTACAAGCAAATGTAGACCGGAAAGTTTTTTTTTATTGTATTATACTACTTTAAAACATATTAAACGTATTTACTGGTATTAGGGTATGTTAAACTAAATATATAGCATATGTTAAACTAAACTAAAAAATACACTAATCATTATAAAAAATCCTTTAACAGATTCAAACTGGCACTACCATAACCATTCTGATAAGCAACTAACTAACAGCGTACATTAATTACATCAACTTAACCTCATATTACTAAATTAACATTAAATTTCACATAAACCAAATTTCCACCATAATTTAAATCATACGGCTATATTATTAGCAATAACTGCGATCGGACCGGATCTGGTGCAGAATAAGCAGATTTCTACCAATTTCCCGTTGTAATATTTATTGGACCTTCGGAAATGCTAGCGAGTTAAACGTAGAACTATGGACTGCTGGGAATATGGTGCAATATCCAGGTTTATTGTTTTAGCATCTGGAGAAGATTTTGGATTTAATAAAAATTCTTTTGGTGATTGGCTTCGAAGAATTGATTTGGCAATTTGTTTGTAGGTATTGGTTACTATGTCAGTATAATGGTCTGTTTAAATAACTCAAAAAGTCTATATAATTTTGTTTGTTCGTCTACAAATTTGTACGAAATTAACAGTAATAGCGAAATAATTCTTTTAACTGAGCTACCCTAGTTATATTGCAATTTCAAAACAGGTTTCATCAAAATCGGTTGAGCTTTCTCTGAGGATAAATTTATAACTTTTTCTATGTTGTATTTTACTAATAACAAGAAAGAGACTATAATATTCAAATTTGTATATTAAACAAATTTTACTGATACGTTCATCAGTCATAGAGATTATGAAATTATTATAAGTTAGTTTAATTCAATTTTAATGTAATTAAATAAAGCTACCACATGAGTTATGATAGCGGAAGTAAAATAATTTAAACTTATATAATATCCTTAAAAGTATATGAAGTCCACACATTAAATCATTTCTGTGATCTAGTAGGGAGACGAAGCGTGGCGTTAAGCTCTGCAACTCTAGACGTAATGTCTCAGAAATTGAATATTGAGTTGGGAGTATCTTTTTTTAATCAAACTTTTGGAACTATCACAGTTTCATAGCATTGCAGTTTTAATTCAATATCCTATATATAGTACTAATTAGGAGCTACTAACAAGTATAATTAATAAGCGAAAATTTTAATAAGGTTATTTGTCAATGTGAAGTTAGTTAGAAGGACATTATATATAAATTGTTTAATTTTCTTGTTTATTCAAATAATAATTTTCTTGAGCAAGCCCACGAGTGAATAGGTATAATTTGTATTTTAATGAACGGACTGCATCTGAAGGATTTAGGGGTTGGTTTAATTGGGGTGCGGAAGCGAAATATTTGCATTAGCCCTTACAATGACATCATAACTATAAGATATTATGTTTATTTGTTAGATGATTTTAAATTGTCGTGGCGCGGTTTAACAGCGTCTGATTTTAAGCGCGACATTTCTGAGTTCAGTCCACATCGGAAGGAATGATTATATTTGCTTTATTTTCACTTATAGGCAGAACGCGGCGTTGAAATCCGCTATATAACACTTAATGTCCTGAAATTTGGCGGAAATTGGGGAACGGATTGTATCAACATTAGGTTCCTTCTGCCTACCCTGCTACCTAAAGCTATGCTACAACTATAGGTATATATTTATTTGTCATAGGTCACTGATATATGATGGATATTTTACAAAACAAACTGAACTGATACTTACTGAACAAATTTACATCTAACTTTACTTAACTTATGTAAAGTACAGATTTTTTATAATTTGGTTAAAATATTAAAAAAGCGAGCATAGCCGCGTGTGGGTAGCTAGTGCTGTGATAAAAAACAGTGTAAGGTTATTTTCAATCCTTTAGTGATAAATCCAACAAAAATTCTTTTTTCTTTTACCCATTTACTACAAAAATTGCAGAACAAAGTACACAACCATTTCTGAACAAACTAAAATAAAAACTATATTTTTGTTTGTATTCGTAAATACGTTTGATAATTTCAGCGTGAAATCGGCTTACGACCGCAGTGTGATTTGGCTAAATAGAAAATATCATTATCTATAGTCTCTCTTTGACATTATAGCGGAAAATGGAACACGTTTACTTGAAAATGGTTAGTTTTAGACGACATTTTATAATTTTGTTAAGATATTCTGCTGAGAAAAGTCGCCATTTAAATTTAGTAATTATTCTTAGGAAGTATACAATAGTTGCTACAAATAAAATTAATTCGTCCGGAATCGAATTCATAACCTATAAAATATTTTTTCTATACGTTTCAAGTACTAAAACTAATGATTCGACCCTATCATTAATATGCTTTAAGTTTAAAAAAGGTCATCAATTGTAAATAATGTTAAGTAAATTAGTACTAAACAAATACATTCCCTTTGTACAGAGACCACACCTTTTACAGACATCGGACGACACGGTTAATAATTAATTAGTGTTGGAACACGTGTGGAAATAACGTCGTCTCGTTAAAACTGTATTTCAATTACAGATGTATTTATTCTTCGCTAGAATATTGTATAATTGTAAAGATTCTTATACATTTCCTTAAGTTTTTTTTAGTGTTTTTATTAGTTTCACTTGCATCCCGCAATCAGCGGGATAGCAGAGAAAACCTGGTTAAGACACTCCGTTCTCCATTTTCCGTCGAATTCTAGACGCATTGCGGGTTGCCTCGAAACCAGACTTATAGTTGTGTATAACACTTAACAATTAACAATTTTTTGTTTTTTGAAGACGTTATTTTACAATCAGACATTACTAACTAGACAAGAAAAGCTTATATTTCATTTTTTATTTAATATTCAATCTCTCGGTCTGGTAACACAGCCGAGCGCGGCGTTAAATTCCGCCGTTCAACAACGTATGCCTCCAGAATTCCGGGATAAGTGTGGAACGAAAGTGACTTAATAGTGAATATTTTAATACTAGGTTCCCAGGTACCCTCTGCCTATCCTGCTAAGTGTACTATACAGCGGGAACCTAAGGAATAAATAAATGTATAATTATCAAACTTCAAATAACTAAACATTAGATTTCACCTCTGGCTGTTAAAGTCAGGACACGTGCCAAAGTTAGTACATCGTTAAAACAACGCGTCGCGCAGCAAACTGTAATTATTATTAGTTTGAAACATTTATTTTGGAGTGATGCTGACAGATTGGCCTAGTTAAAGTTTTTCATCGGTAATTGAAAGGTATACTTTCATATATTCATTTCAATAATTGAACGGATATTTTACCTTTCAGAACACCTGTATATATATATACAGCTTCACGCTGTATTCCGCACATAGCATAGTAGGCAAAGGGAACCTGGGAACCTAGTTTTAAGATTCTGTTCCCCACTTTTCGCTGAATTTTGCCTTGTAACCAAAGCGAAGAAATGAAAATATTAATAAATAATAATTCATTCCCTCGAGTGGGGATCGTTGCGTTACAGTCACTAGCTGTTCCAATAATTTTCGATATTTATATCAATATTTTTAATACAAATAAAAATTGAGTTCATACTATTAAATGTACCAAACGAGGGTGTTTAGATATAAATTGAACATTTTCATCTGTTAAATAGCTGGTATTGATATTAAAAATTTATTTGGAAAATATTTGCTGGATGTTTTGCAAACTAAAATGGAAGTTATTTCAATTGCTATTAAAATATCTTAAAAGTATTTCTATTTATATAAGTATATAAATTTGAATGGTTTTTTAATCACTTGAAATGAACCAAAATGGGTTTTATAAAAATCTAGATTAATATCAAATTTTTACCAGCTATTATATTTATAGGCACAAGCCTAATAAGCATATAAAGTACTTTTTATCATAGTCAATAATAGACACGGTTTACGGGATGGATGTATTTTATAAAAGATTTTTAACACTGTTTTTCTAAACCATCACCATTATTAGTGCTTATCTATGAAAAATTAATCTTTTTTCATATTTAAGCTTTACATAATAACTTAATAATATCATGGTGAAAAAATAGAATTATTTATAAAAAAATACAACTATCAAAATCAATGAACAGGTCAAGCACAAGCCAAGATGACGTTTCTGCTTAAATCGATATATCCAAAACAAAAATAAATTACATTAAGCTATATAATTAATCTTTAAAGATCATAAGAAATATATTTTATATTATATCGGTCCTTATGAAAATTATATTAAAGCTACAAGAAACGCCTGAAGGAATCATTAACATGAATCCTCTACATGCCAAATTAGGGAGAGTAAAATTTTAAGCGTCTATAATACTTGTATAACGTTTTATTGTGTGAATTAAATGAATTACAGGGTTTTAAAGGGTATCTCACAAATTCGTGCTTTATCTTCTGGATGATACTAATAATAAACTAATAACTCTAAATAAGAAATAATTTTAAAAAATTGTATCAGATATCTTTAGAGTAATTGAATGTAAAATAACAATAGTAACCGGTACAAGTCCAGAAATTCAGCTATATCAATATACTACCAGGGTGTACGCAAAATAAATGCATAAATATATACTATTTTTTTCTAAGTACGAATTGATTCTATTTCCATTTTACTCTAGTGGTATAAAAATACAAATAAGAATAACATAACACAATCGAAAACAAAAGATGTATCAAACATTTTGTCGCCGTCTGAATTCTTTATTATTTTTCCCAGGTACAATTTTCCTTGAGATGCTTGTATATATAATTCATCTTGGATATTGCCACACGAAATGTATTGGAAGGTTCGAAGAAATAAGCTTTATATTTTACTAAATATATTATGTCACTTTTTTTCACTCACTCGTTTCACGGTGTATCTCGCACTAATCACGGTAGGCAGATTTGGCTTAGTGTTAAGACACTCCGTTTTACATTTTAACTCTACGCCGCGCTTTGCCTCGACATCACAGTGAAGAAATGAAAATATTTAATATGTAATATCATTTACTTGAATTGGGATCGAACCCACAATCTTTCGCGACTGGCCTCAAAGAAAATGTTAATATTAAAATTTACCTGTACGTATTACTTATTTGTATATATAAACAGATTCTATATATAATATTCTCCAAAGGCTTCCATAAATGGCTTCTATTAACGGTATTCTCCATTCAAAGTGACACTCGTGAAGTTATTATTGCTCTACGCCATAAACTAAGAATTTATCTTCACTGACGTATAAACGGACATGTCAAATTAGAATTAACTTTTTTACTATCTGTACTTAAAAAAGTCATATTAAAAATCATTTATTATTTCGGCCCTATAATAAAAAGCAGCCTTTTTTCTTCCTTTTCCTTTGTATAATGAAATCACAAACTTTTTATAGTTCATCGAAGGGTAACGTTAGCGTTAACGTAATTTGCATAAGGTTTTTGCGGTCTCGTCCAAACTTTTAGGTTAATGGATACAAATTCAGATTTGGTAAGTGAATAATAGTGATCTCGCATATATTTACAAGTAAATGGGCTAGGTTGTGGGGTTTGATTTCCTTTTGAGGGAATAAAATGTTTAATATTTTTATTTCTTCGCTATGGTGTCAAGGCAAAGTGCGGCGTTAAGTTCTACCAATCAACATACAATGCGTCCAGAATTCTGCGGAAAGTGGGAAGCGGAGTGTTTTAACATTATACTCTCTCTACCCTGCTACATACGGAATACAGGGAGGGGCTGGAAAATCTTTATTTTCTATGCTACAAACATTATATTAAAATGTTTGTAGCTTAGGAAGATGAAGCTTAACCACAGTAACTCGTCACATTTTCGGTACCACTTGCAGCAATTTAAATTTTTTTTAGGAGTTTTGCGATATATCAAAGGAAAACTTGTGAAAGAAAACACTTCATTAACCAATTTACACCCAATTTTTGGGAATTTGCGTGGTGCTTTATTTTTTTACAAGAGCGAAGAAATGAAAAATATAATTCCATCGAGTGAGATCAAACTCGTAACTGTCGTGTTTAGCTACGCTATATAACTCTGCGCTACGACGGCAATAATAATTAATTAAGAAAATATTATACATACTTATATTTTAATTTTGTTGCTTAATTTTTTCTATAAAGTATGAGGTAAAACTACTTTTATGGTTTCCCTTTGGACCGTATTTTAAAATTTAATATCAAAATCACCTTTTAATGCTACGCTTTTAACACTTTCTGATGTGTATATTTTATGAAATACAGTCTCGGCTTTAGCGTGAATTCTTTATGAACTTAATAAACACGGACTATATTAATAGGTAGAATATTTTTCATTATTAAAGGATTTTTAATAATTTTGAGCTTTTGTGGCGTAGTGAAAAGTATCTGGAAAAGTTGTTCCACGGATTTGATACCAGTACCAAAAAAAATTATGGCATTCCCTGATGCTAATCAGCCATGATTTTTCCATCTGGTAATAGACAGAGTAGAGTTTAGAAAGATAGCGGCCAACCAGGATTGAAGAGGTTATTGATGCAAATGCAATCCCGGGGGTTTTTTTTGTGGTTTTATTATGGTACATTCAGGAGAATGAATATAGAATAATTTTAACTCTTTTTACTTCATTCATCTGGTAAACAAAGTGCAGCGTTGAGTTCCGCCACTCAACATAATTATACAGTAAAGGATTTGTATAGTATTTAGTTATCAATTTCCTTGAACTACTTACGTGAATTTAAATACAAAAATTGAAACTTCAAGAAAAGTAATTTCAAATCAAAATTTTAAAAAATATTTCTAACGATTTAGATTTTAATTTTTATTATTATAATGATATAAGTTAAACTCATCTATTTATTATTCAACCAAGTTCATTTTATAGCCCAATGCTAATAGCCTTTGGTGCTATTTTAAACAAATTACAACAAAGTACTTCGACAACAAAATGATAATTATACATAATTATTCCAGAATACAGAATAAATATTCTTACATAGACAATACGAGTTTAATATAAATGAAAATTTTGAGATGAATATTTATGAATTTTTATGCTTAACCCGTCTGGGAGTCTCCCCTGCGATACAATTACTGTTTTGTCGTGCTTGTCTTGTTTCACTCTGTATTCAGCACACAGCAGGGTACCCCGCGGGAACCTAGTGTTAAGACACTCCGTACCTCATTTTCTGCCCAATTCTAAAGGCATTGCGTGTTAAGTGATAGGATTCAACGGCGAGATCGAACCCATAACCATCATATTTTTACTTAGGCGTTCTATGGCACTACAATGGCCTCATGGACCATTTAAAAATGTAATTACCAGTATGCTTGGATTTTCCATTGTTTAAAAATCTTAAATACATTTGCACCTTTCGTAAAATGCAATATTATTTTTATATACAAAATTATTAAAAAAGAAAAAAACCGCTAGGACGTCATTGAATTAACAAAATCGTGCAACCCAAACAAAACCTGTATTGTAATTTTCATACATATTTTTCATAAATATTTTCAAAATTTCCACTCGAGACTGACATTAGCATTTATAAATTGCTAATGCAATTTACATCGTATTGCTTCGAGAATAAAGTTTAAAATTCAATACAAATATTACTTGGCGACCGTACATCATGAATTATGCACGTCCTCCCCGGGGCGAAACTGCCTGATTAAAGGTGCTTTGGACCCTAGCGTTTATTACTACCCCTTTTACTTTCTTTATTTAATTTTCAACCCTAATACGTTTAAATAAAACCTCTTTTAGTATAATCTTAATGGGCGCGTAAGCTTTTTTCAAAGTGATAGAATAAAATTGAAAATTCAAAGTGTTTATTTTTCTGATTGGAATAAAGTACGATGTCGATAATTTAAAATGCTTTTTTTAAAATTTATAATGCATGTAAAGAAAAACTTTTCAATGTTTTTGCTCATTTCAAGATTGTGTTTTTATTTTATTTTTTAAAGAAAGAAACTAAATTATTAAAACATGGATTGTTTTGAGTGACTTTGTTTTATATCTAGTTATATTCACTCTAATCTATTTCTGACTTGTAGGGTACTAAATCGTTAAATATTTTTAGTTCTATAAAAAGACTCTACTGTATATTGATATTCATTGCAAAATGCTTATTACGTAAATATTTTTGAAATAATTAGTTATTTATGATAGTACTATAAAATATTTTTAGTAGCCCAAATCTACAAACTAAAAATTAATTCATAGACTTCAGGCTGAAACCAGTAATAAGTGCGTAAATTAAATTAATTTAATAATATGTAGCGCAGTGTAAGCGTGTAACTGTAACGCGACAGGTTATGGGTTCGATTCTCGAGGAAAGAAAATATTAAATATTTAAATTTCTTCGCTCTGGAATCGAGATAAAGCGCGGCGAAAAGTTTCGCCACTCAACACCCAACGTGTCCAGAATTCGGCGGAAATTGGAGAACAGAGTGTGTTAACACTACTTCCTTTGTCTTCCCTAGCTACATGCAGGAAACAGCGTGAAGCTGAGAACAATAATAAAAAAACTCCGAACAAATCTACATGCATATATCGACAAGCTCGAAGACAATGCCGAGATAGAGGTTCAACCAGCATTTGCATTCATGCAAGAAATCGAAGCGATTCTCGTTCCAATTTTTTTCTTCTATTTTAAAAAGAACGTTCTGGAAAATTGTTCTTGTAAATTCTACTTTGCTGTGAAAATAGGCAAACAAAATGCTGAAAACAGAAAATTGTTGGGTTATCTTAACTGAAAAATATTCTATTTTATGTGGGCATTGTAAAAATAAAACCTTTTTTTATTTAAGCTTCATTTATACGACTATTCTAAGACAAGGAATAACATTTTTCCTATATAAATGCAATATAACTGGTATTGTGAAACTCCCAAAACCAATTTTTATTAAACTTTTTTAGGAAACGTATAAACAATTAAACATAGCGAAATGTGAACCCTTTACCCTAAAAAGGATTACTTATAATCGTGCAAAAGTTAAAAAGCTGCATTTTTACTACATAAGGTTTGAAATTTAGTAGATTTGTATAAGCATATTGCAGCCAGCCATTTATCCAGCATTATATTTTTAATGGACTTGGACAACTTGGTGGAATGGACAATTTTTTTTCGGAATGGACAATTCTGCTTTTGATTGTACAGACGGTACAGACTGCTAAGAGTGGAAAATTGACAAAGAGAATTGAAATATGACATCGCAGTGTTTGAATCGTAATATCTTTCATACGTTTACTTTTTGTCAGGGCCGTGAATTTGACGAAACGTGGAAAGGAGTGTTTTCTCACTAGACGGATAATTATAAAAAAAAAACATTTTGTCGACGTATAAATGAACATTGAAATACCATATATCCATAGATATGCATATATTTTACATTCTTTCTACAATGTTCAGTAAAAATATTGGTGTCGGGATTTCAGGTAGATATCGTTTTAAGGTGGGCTTATAGGATTCTATCTCCATTAGAATAGAACGTGCGTTTGAAAAATCAGGGCATAATAACGGCGTGGTTTCCATATTCTTGTTTTACGTTTGTTTTGTGGAATATTTTTTTTTAACTTTACCCTTTATTTCTAGTGAGGTAGGGAGAGAAGGGAATGCCAAGCTCTACGGTCTCTGCATATCTCTTTTGCCTGTTCCAATGCCACAAACCTATTCATACATGCCGTCTCCCCTGGACCTCATGCCTTGATCTGCCTATCCTACTATGTGTGGGATTCCGCGTGAAGCTAAAAAAATATATTATTTTGAGAAAATGAATATATTTAATTCTCCCGAGTGGAAGTCGAACCTATAACCGACGCGTTCAAAGTCAAACGCTGTTACGTTGCGCCGCTACTGCGTGTTCATATTTCTCAATTAGGTAAATACACAGATTTATAGAAACATTAATAAAGAAAATAATAATATGAAGAAAAATCTAAATCTAAACGTATGAAATGCTCATATATATAATATTCAAATACACATTCCTACTATAAGCAATAAAAATGGCCAGTAAGAGCCTTTGTTCTATGGCGAATTAACCTCAAACATTCCATAACAGAGTCGTTCAAGGCTTATGGAATAGTTTAGGGTGTTTATGAAAGTTGTCCTTTTGTACTTATGTTCATTATGGCGTTATTATATAGAAATGAATCGATTTTGAATAATTATTACTTTATAGAAGTATTGGATAACTTTTATGAAATCAATATCGACACTACTGTATGGAAAGAGTGGAGAAACAGAGAGAGAGAGAGAACTGAGAAGTAACAATTAGTGTTTAACTGATGTTTAGATAACTGTAATTAAATAATTAATCAATTATCCCAAAATTCATTTTAATAATTTTAAATAAATATTCATATAGTTCAAGCGGGCGAAGCCGCGTAACAAAATAATAACGATGTATAAGCAAAACACAATTCAATTGTTGCCTCACGGAGTCACCCTTACGGAACCGTGACATGCATTCTCTAGGGGTCGCTAGGTCTTACTAGGGTTGCTTACTACAGTGTTGCTTAATAATTATTATATTTTAGTAGATAAGTATTTAGAAATATATATAATTATTTGTATTAATTATGATTTTAAAGTATTTAATAAGGTAATTTATTTAAACATTAAATTATCTTATTAGTACCTAGTCATATCTGTATCAATTATTAAAAAAATTGAATATTAAGTGATATATTATATACTCGTAAGACACTAAACATTTATTTTAGACCTCTCGAGCTTATAAAAATATTCCTTTGAAATCAATCTCTACAATGGGGTGTTCAAGGCTTTTGGCGGAATGAATTTTACGAAGAGGATTAATAAAGTTGTTATTATTCTTTATTACAGGCCAATTTGCGAGAAAGCTCCGACGAATTGGGTCAGCTCTTTTGAGGGTGCCTTTAAAAAAAATCTTTTACTGTCTTTCCTTAGAACAACACACTGAACGATTTGACATTTAATTACTTTTAGAATTGTTAACACAATAAATTATAAGCAAAAAATCATTTTTAGAAAAAGCTTTTATTTAAACGCCCTAAAAAGGAGAAAATAAAATTTGTCTTTTAAATTTTTTTTAACTATCAACTCATAACCTCATTGTACACAATTTATATGATCATAAAAGCTTGTCGCGCGATTTACTTGTATAACTAAACTAGTGCTAATTTAATTATGTAAAATCTGCTAAGTTTCAATTTTTAAAGTTTCAATTTAATTAAATATGAATTAACGCGACAAGCTTTTATGATCATATAAATTGTGTACAATGAGGTTATGAGTTGATAGTTAAAATTTAAAAGAAAAAATTTATTTTCTCCTTTTTAGGGCGTTTAAATAAAAGCTTTTTCTAAAAATGATTTTTTGCTTATAATTTATTTTTTACTTTTTAGTTACCACTGGCTAGGTTTCTCACACTAGAGATATGTACCACGATTCCGCTTCTATGGTTAGGAATGCTGTTGGCGACACTATACCCTTCCCGATTACAGTGGGGGTTCACCAGGGCTCGACTCTTAGTCCGTTCTTATTCGATGTAGTGCAGCCTCCATGGCTGATGATGTATGCCGACGACATAGCACTCATTGACGAGAACCGACTGAGGCTGGAGCGTAAAGTGAACCTCTGGAACGGTACGCTTGAGAACGGCGGTCTTAAACGAAATGTGTCGAAGACCGAGTACATGGCCTGCGGGAGCCCGGCCTCGAGCACGGTCCTTATAGGTCCTGAGCCAGCCGTTAAGTCAGAAAAGTTCAGGTACCTTGGATCCGTTATGCACGAGTCTGGAGGCATCGATCACGATGTCCATGGCCGGATAAGTGCTGCCTGGGCCAAATGGTGGGAGGTCACTGGTGTGGTCTGTGACCGAAGAAAACCGCCGAGCTCAAGGGACTGATATACAAGAGCATCATACGACCGGTTCTTTTATACGGCAGCGAATGTTGGCCAGCACTATCTCGGCACACTCAGGAGCTTCACGTCACGGATGAAGATGCTGAGGTGGATGTGCGGCGTAACGCAGTCTGACCGCATACGCAACACATTCGTTCGAGGTAGTCTTGGAGTCCGTGACGTAGCGGATAAGCTTCAAGAGCGCCGCCTGAGATGGTTTGGCCACGTTACGCGCCGGTCTAAGAACTATGCCGGATGCAAGTGCTCTGCTATATCAGTTCCTGGAGTGAGACCTCCTGGACGCCCAAGGAAGCGCTGGTTGGATGTCGTGATGCCGGATATGAGAGGCAATGGTCTAACCACCGAGGACGCAAAAGACCGTGCAAAGTGGAGTAGGTTGAGTAGGAGGGCAGACCCTGCCAATAGCCGGGATTAATGCCAGGAGGAAGAAGGTTTCTCACACTAGATGTCATATTATTTTTCTAATTATTCACGGCAAGCCCTTTCATTTGATACCCGTATTGCAGATGTGCATAAATAATAACTATTCCGCCATCTTAGATGTTCCGCCATATTGGATTTAGAAAAACGTCACATTTTTCGAGTTACTCTCAACGAGCCCTTTCAATAGATATTCATATTATAGAAGTAGACTAAAATTAACTATTCGGCTATCTTGGATGGTCCGCCATATTGGATTTAGAATAAGGTTAGATTATTTTTCGAGTTGCTCTCAATGAGCCCTTTCATTTGATATCCATATTGCAGAATTGCAAAAATAATAACTATTCGTTCATCTTGGATGGTCCCCCATATTGGATTTAGAATGACGTCACATTATTTTCTACGTTTCTCTCAAGAAGTCCTTTCATTTGATACTCATATTATAGAAGTGCATTAAATATAACTATTCCGCCATCTTGGATGGTCCGCCGTATTAGATTTAGAATGACGTCACATCATTTTTCAAGTTGCTCTCAACAAGCCCTTTCATTTGATACCCATATTATAGAAGTGCATTAAATATAACTATTCCGCCATCTTGGATGGTCCGCCATATTGTATTTAGAATGAAGTCACAAACCTTATCGTGCATTGTCATCCAAACCAAACGTGTATACAAAATTTCAGCTCAATCGTACGAACATACCTTTCATTATATGAAAGCACAAAAAACTTGAATCGTGTCAATTCTATTGGATTTCAAGTGATGTCACATTATTTTTCTAATTGTTCTCGGCAAGATCTTTCATTTGATACCCATATTGCAGAAGTGTATAAATAATAACTATTCCGCCATCTTAGATGTTCCGCCATATTGGATTTAGTATAACGTCACATTATTTTTAGAGTTAGGGTCAACGACCCATTTCATTTAATATCTGTATTGTGGAAGTAGACCAAATAGATACTCGACTATCTTCGATATCCTCCTTATGGGATTTAGAGTGACATCATATTATTTTTCGAGTTGCTCTCAACGAGTCCTTTTATTTGATACCCATATTGTAGAAGTACATTAAAAATAACAATTCCGCCATCTTGCATGGTCCGCCATATTACATTTAGAATGACGTCACATATTTTATCGTGCATTGTCATCCAAAGTAAACGTGTATACAAAATTTCAGCTCAATCGGTTGACGATATCTACTTCAAAATTGAGCTCTAAGATTTCACCCGAACCCACATACATACATTGCAAGTTAAATAAAAGCTTTTAAAAATAACTAAGCTACCTTATTAAGCGGCAAAGATTTCTTATAATATGATAATACAGTGAAGGAAGGACAAGGAACCTAGTGTAAAAACTCTCTGCGCCCCACTTTCCGCCAAATTCTTGAAGCATTGAGTGTTAAGGGGCGGAATTCAATCTCTAAACATTCTGACAATTTCTGAATGGATTTAATTCAGTTGTAGATGAATAATATGTCTAATATGAATTAATAAGGCATTAGCTTTGGTATTACGTCGTTTATATGCACGTAAGAGATATTAAAATATTATATTTTAAATATATCTACAAAAGAAAGTAGTGTGAAACCAACGCAAGTACTAAGAAGAGATTCATAAGGGTCGACCTCACCCTTACAGGGGCTATTATAAAAACGACACGACCCCCGATTTAAATTGAGCCAATAAAACATTATGACTTCTGTGTATATCTTCTTAAAAAAGATCAAACCTTTTTTTATTTTATTTAATGATATGGTTAGGTCAAAAATATATTTTTCTAGTTATTTATTTATGTATGTATGTATAAACTGAAATCAATGGTTTTTAAGCTGAACTCTTTTTTTTTTAAAAAATTAACACAGCGTAGGTAAAAAATACTTAATCTATACTACAAAATTTAATATTACTTCTCTACTCTACTCATATCTAAGCATCTACTATATTTAAATCAAATTTTTCCTATAAAACAGCATAAATACCATAGAATAGAATAAGTATAAAATAATATTATTTTCTATTCCATCATTCAACAATAAGCACCTTGTGCTCCGTATCTATGCATACATATCTACATATATCATAATCGAAGCATGAAATTCTCGATTTCACTGCGAATGCATCGCCTGTCGCCTACTTGGGGGATTTGTGGGACAATACCTAGTTGGGAACCTTTGTTTGGTACTAGATACTGTTGTTTTAGGGTAAATCTGTATAGAGATTATCTTAAGGACTTTATGGATTTTTTTTTCGACTCATAGCGTGTTGTGTTGCGGGACTCAACACCGCGCTTTATTGTTTTATTTTAGCGAGGAAATGAATTTAATTAATTCTAACGAGGTTGTACCAATGGCTTAAAATTCAATCTAAAAAAAAAGTTTTTTTAGTTGTTTGAACATTTTCTTTTCTGATTTCAACAAAAGCAAACATTAAATATTAAGATAAGTTCACCGAAATTATATAATGAAAACTGTATTTAAATCGGTTAAGCCGTTTCTTCGCTCTAGTGTCGAGGCAAACCGCGGCGTTGAGTTCCGCCTCTCAACAAGTAATGCCTCCAGAATTCGGCGAGAAATGGTGAACAGAGTGACTTAACACTAGGTTCCCTCTGCCCTTTTTTTCTTAGATAACATCTAAGTATAATTGCGTAAAAATTTCACAAAGGATTTTAATTTAAAGCAATTGCTACAATAGAATAGATGCAACCATGCCTGTTTTTTATCTACAGACATCTCTTCTGCGCAATTGAGCTACAATCCAAGCCCTAATCTGTGATGCGGGCGAGCCCACACACGGAGGGATTTTTCCAATACATTTATCCTTACACTTGAGTTGTCTTACTTTAAAAAGAATATTCTCTAATCAGATATTTTAGATAGGAGCTGGAGGTTGTTTAGTCTAAAATTGAGCGACGTTGAGTTCTGCCACTCAACACGCAAAAAATGGGAATTAGAGTCTGTACACAAGGTTCCCTCTTCGTACCCAACGTATATTTTGAAAAGCGTAAAGTTATCTATGTAAGATAAATAAATAATTACACAAAATAGAACTTTAGTTCTAGTAAAATGATAATCAGGATGCAACATTTATGAGTTTTGGAAGCGAAACTTACGGATTCACTAATAAATGTACGTTCTCAAACTAGACTCGTTAATAGTCGAGTTTTAGTGGTTGGTTTACACCTAATTTGCATTTACGGTGAATGCCTTAATCTGTTTGTGTTTGAATTCTACGTTATGAGTTATTTTTGCTTATTATAATTACGTAAACTGGAGAAAATATCTCTATTTTTAATTTCACACTTATTGGATACAGTGTATCCTAATAAACAATTTTTTTCTTAGTGTATGTACATAAATTACTATGTAAATACAACGTTCTATACTTCCATTAGTGTCTGAATAAGATGAACATGGCATTTTAGATAAGACCTAGTGTATTAAAGATAGTTTTACAACGTCTTATAACTTATTTTTATGGTAAAAAAAATAATAGTATTTTTTACATTTTCCAAATAATTTAGTTTTCATATTTTTTTAGTTACATACTTTATCCCTAATCTGCTATTAGGCAGAAGGAACCTAAGAACCTAGTGTTACGACACAAAATGAAAATATTAAATATGTCGTTCCCCCGATTTGTAATCGAACCCATAAACGTCCCATTTACGGTCGAGAGTCTGTACCCTTGCGCCACAACTACCTTTTTCATAATTATAATATTATTTTTTTTCAAAACATTTGTTCCGAAAATTATTGAATTTCTTTTTGTGTCCGACACAAATAATCGATTAAGGCTAGGCTATAAAAAAATCACCTACCAGCGCTTAAGGACGATATTAGCAGCGTATCATGTTTTAAAACACTCTACTCTCTACCTTTGAACTAGAACAAAGAAATAAAAATATAAATCGAACCTAAAACCTATCACGTTTACAGGCACACACTTGTGCTCGTGCACCAGGACTAACACCTCCTAGTTTTAACCATTTAACTGCAAAGGAAAGCTCAGAGTAAAGCCTACTTTATCACACTTATCGTCATTGTTTCTTTACGAATTCACATACATTATAACCAAAAAAAAGTACTTTTGCTAGATAAAACCCGTGAATGCACCAGAACACGCCATAATATAAGTTCTTCACAACCCATAAAGTTGAAAGATATTCCTACAATAGCATGTCTGCACCCAGCTTAATGTACCATTATATTACACTTATTGCGAACTCTCGACTGTTTCGTAGAACATATTCTATATATAGGTATATGTATATTTCGATGTTTCACGATTTCTCAAAAGTTCACTCTAGCCGGTGCCAACTTGGCTGCCAAAATATTATGGGGTGTATGCGGAATATTTATAAGCTTGGATTTTTGTTACAATTATCTATATTTGTAGCAACGAAGCAAAGAAAAAAATCAAAGGAATATTTGTATTAAACATTATCGTTATTTGTTAAATTTGGTTGGAGACAACCTTGTGTCAAAACACTCCGTTCTCTCGTTATTCGTGCTGTATTTGTTGAAGTGAAAATAAACTAAACATAATAATTATTAGCCTGAAGCCCATCACGTTTATGCCCATAACTTATTTAAAAATGACTTGAACTTAGAACTTAAATTGGTTTTCTAATATAATCTAACTAGCGGACGCGCGCAGCTTCGCTTGCTTAATTAGGGGTGAATTCTAAAAAACCACGAAACATGTTCAATGAAATATTTTTATGAGTCTAAATTTCAAATTTTATAAAAATCGGTGGCGATTTAAAGATTTTTCCATACAAACTTTCAACCCCTTATTTGCACCCTTAGGGGGTGAATTCTAGAAAACCATGACACACATGTTCAATTAAATATTTTGAAGAATCTAAATTTAAAATTTTATAATAATTCGTGGCGTTTTAAAGATTTTTCCATACAAACTTTCAACCCCTTATTTGCACCCTTAAAATTTTTCAAAATCCCTTAGTGGATGTCCAGATTACGAAAGTAAACATCTGTCCAAATTCCACGTTTCTATCATCAGCGGTTACGGCTGTGCGTGCGTCTTATCTCAGTCAGTGAGGACAAGTCCTTTTATATATATAGATAACTAAAAATAAGAAAGTAAAATCTAAATCCCTGTGTATTTACGTAGAATTAATCCCGTCAAAAACATAAATGTAAAATGAAAGCCAAGTTCAGTAATAAAACATATGCTTTCAGCGATAAAAGAAGTGACATGTAAATGTATGCCAAGTTCAATGGTCAGTCCTGAAATTTATTTTTAACAATATAAAATATTTTATAACAACTGAAAATGCCCATTCTTCTTACAACTTGGAGACTTTATTTATGTGTAATATCTGACTTGGCTAGTTTTCATATGAATTTACAATAGAATCTGAATAGAATAGAATTTGAATACATTCATTTATATC